>JAYRCH010000016.1:1200000-1800000 GCA_037179445.1 Phengaris alcon alcon | reverse complement strand
CGTTTGCTCTAAATGTTGAAAGGTCAAGTAAAGCAGGGCTATACAGAAGATTAGATTACACATAATTAATATCTAAGATGTAATAAACTTGCAACTCCCACCGCAACCGACAACCGGCAACCGTAACCGAAATCAGTTGAAGCACTAGTTAATATATATAATAATAACTTATGTAATGTAATTAATATTTTATTACATTGACAGTATAATGATTGTTGACAAATCCGGTAAATCGTGATGCATGTGATCACAGCGCGTGATCTTTGTGACGGTGACCGGTCCTTAATGGAGTCTTCGAACTGGTCTTCCAGCGATTATGATGCGTCTTAAAAGGTCTACAGGTATAATACAGATAATAAGAGAAAATAATAAGAAATGACTACCCCGGGGCGGGGTATACCAAAGGAAATTCCAATATCTAAATATGGACATCCAAAAAAATTCGACAAATTTTGTTAACTAAGATGAAAATATTTGGTCTTTCTCCCACTTGGAACGATAGTTCTGGCTATATTTTCTTTTTATTTCATACTAGCTGACCCGGCAAACGTTGTTTTGCAATATATATTATTTGATAATTTTTAGTAGAAGGATGAAAATTTAGGGGTCATGTATTTTTAATGCCACATCATATTAAGTATAACAATAAAAAAAATTGTCGATAATTTTTTTTTTACATAAGATCGGTCTAGCCGTTTCGGAGGAGTGTGTCCCCAAACAACGTAGATTTTTTTTATAGTTACTTTTTCATACAAACTTTCTCCTGACAATAATGAACATAAGAATAAGAAATATTTATCCAATGTCCGAGCGTACAATCATTTCGGTAAGTAATTCATTTTTAGGGATCCGTAATACTCAAGGAACCCTTATCGTTTCGCTCTGTCCGTCCGTCCGTCTGTCTGTCCGCGCCTCTAGCTTCTGTAATTATAAATATAAATGTATGAAATTAGGTATAGTTACAGACTGTGTATAGATCTCGGTTTTGATCATAAGACATCCATTTTCGAGTAATCAGACTCCAAAGTGGTTTATAAGTTGGTCCTGGCATTTCTAAACTATGAGACTTTGAAACTTGCAATTTTTCATGCTAATAGATAATGCTAAATACTCTTTAAGAAAATTATTTTGAACGAAATCGGACCGTAACTTTTGAAGTAATTTGAAAAAAACCTACAGCGCGTTGATAGTTACGGAACCCTCCTTACGGCCTGTTTCAATAACCTATCTATCTACCAATAACTATTTGTTAAAAACGTCGTCATTCAATCACTTGACGGTTTTTTGCGATACAAACGTGACGTTTCTAACAAATAGTTATCGGTAGATAGGTTATTGAAACGGGCCGTAAGACATGTCCTGGCAATCTCTTGGTTAGTTTTTATTTATATAGATTTACGTGTACAATACAACTGCCTGACAAAGATTGACAACTAGATACTTTGTAGAAAATGTAAGTTAATATTTCTTGCGCGAAAAAGAGACAATTTGTTATTGTTCTACCAAATCTGAAGATTTTATAAGATTCTCCTAAAAACTATACTATACTTTCAAATCTGCGACACACATCACAATCTGCTAAACTCTAAATCTGGTCATACTATTCGTTAGCGTCTCGCACTTGTCTAGTTTATCAAATGACTATTACCTACTTATGCCTATACGTCTACTCTCAGTAGTTTTTAAGCTATATATTTTGTATACTATAATATAATTATATAATATGTATAATATGGCCTTAAAATGAATGTCACGGTATCCCGTGACATTCACTTGGGGGACAGGGGATAATATAAATAATTAATATATTATCTTAAAAATATTAAGATTATAAAGAAAAAGAAGATTTATAAAGAACAACTCTGACCCAAGAAAATAAGTAACAAAATATATATGTTCCCCTGAAGGACGAATCCGCGATACAATATAACCCCATTTGTTTGGACAAGATTTAGTGTTATTAGTATGTGATGCGCGTTGGACGACTGTAATTGGGTTTTAAGGCGTACTCCATACTCGAATACCAAGTAGTAAACAAATTATTTAACCAAGACTCACTGTATGAAGTTACGAAGTTGAGATGCTTATGGAATGTTAAACAGTAAACTACAGGAAAACCGGGGCCTATTTGGTTCAATGAAGTTATCCTATTAGTAATGCAATATCAAAAGAGTCGTAATAAAGGTAGCTGGGTAAATCCACCGCAGACTATCAAGCAGCATTGTCGAATCCTACTGATATTATAAATGTGTTATGTGACATTTTGTGAGGATGGATGGATGTAGGATGAATGAATGTTTGTTACTCTTTCACGCAAAAACTACTGAACCGATTTCGACGAAATTTGGTATGGTAGTAGTGTAACGGTCTGGATTAAAACTTTTTATCCCGAAAAAGTCCAGTGTTCCCGTGGTATACTGTATTTAGGCGGGCGGGGCCGCGGGCAGCAGCTAGTAGTTTATAGTTTGGTTGATGGTTCGGACAATTGCTATTGCACCAGACACGCGTTTGGATAAATTGCACGATTAATAACTTACTTGTATAACTGAAATCAATTGCTTAAGTATTCACCTAAGTTTTGATAAAAAAATCAAGCCCTTGTAATAGGTTTGTAGTGTTAGCTCCGTAAACGTCGTTGATGTTGCGTGCCTCTTGTGCCGCGTTGCTGCCACGACGGTACTCATATTCCATAATTACTCGAATTTTTAACGTATCCATGATGACGAAAAAGATTGAAATGCGATGAAAATGTAACACTAATCAATAAACAAATGACTACTTTTGGAAAAAGAATTCCATGTTTTTAAAATAAAATTAATTTGAAATTAGAATTCTTTTCCAAACAAAAATTATTTTGATTTGAAATGGCCAGTACTGCAGAACGGCAATTTCATAGGTAAAGACCTAATATAATGCAGATGGCTTGAAAATTAAGAACTTACTAAAATACAAAGATCATATTGGGATGGTTTTAAAATTAAATTTTAGGAAAAATCCAAGTAAATTGATCACTTTGTCCTGTTAAAACTGGTATTGTGGGACTGTAGATATCTTCTAGATAGTGTTTAAAATTTTTTCGAAACCGTATACATTACATTAGGATTCCCTATAGCATGTCCATCATACTAATTTGTATTGCACACATGACCTGACTGTTGGTCACAAGACGTGGAATAATAGATCACAATGTTTGTTGTTGTATAACAAGACTAGACGGCAGTGGCGAAGGCTGGTTCTTCCTTCCTTCTTTAGCCCTAGCCTCTATAATAGGTAGGGGTTCTAATGAGGAGAACGAACCGGAAGCCGATAGGAATGGAGTTAACGTTAACATTAAAGTTAGGAACCCCACGCCACTGCTAGACGGTCACTTCGAATTTCCTCCTAAGATTTCAAAACTAAGGATGGGCTATGTCGCACATTTGTCAGAAAAATCTTCATACAAGAAAAAGTTCAATATTACTACTGCGGAATACTGCTTGAATATTAATATTGGTACTGCGGAAAGCAAATGTCAAAATATGAAGATGACAAATGTCAAACCTAAATGGCCCAAAACAACCCCATGTTTGAGGCCATTTAGGTGCAGACACTTTTAGCCTCGACATGCCTCGTATATAATATAACTAGCTGATGCTCGCGGCTCCGCCCGCGTAAGTATAGTATTCCAGAGTCTAAACTAGTAATCCAGAGTCTAAACTACTACCATACCTAATTTCATCGAAATCCGTTCAGTAGTTTTTGCGTGAAAGCGTAACAAACATCCACGCTTTCACATTTATAATATTAGTAAGGATATATACGAGCACGTCTATGATTTCCTGTATCAAACAGGATCTGTTTTATGAAACGCGGGGGCCGATTCGTATGACAGTGGTTTAGTAGCAAGGGATAGTTGATTCTACACGTTCAGGGGATTTGTCTAGCCATGGTTGTAGTAGTTACAACGGTAGAAGTTGTATCAATCGAACAATCGATTTAACTTTACATGTAAATAAGTGAATAAGTGCTGGCATATTCTAAATCTTTATATAACTAATATTGTTTTTGACCTCAGGTGGGAGCAGGCGGGACGGGCCCCGGTGGGCGGCGGGCCTTGGAGCTGATCCTCAGCGGGGGCCTCAAGTCCTTGGCCCGGCCCGCCCGGCCTGTGCGCCGCGCCGCCTCCCGGGACTCCGTGCTGTCGCAGCCGCAGCCGCTTCTAGAAGGTAAAGTGATGAGCAGATCGCCTGATGGTGAGCGATTACCTGCAATGCCGAAGTAAAATTTAGTGCTTTGCTGGCTTTTAAATTCAATTGGCTTATCAGAGCTCAATATGAGCCATCACCCATTCGGTGAAACACACGCATTGAACACCTGCGTAATTTCACGATGGTGTTCTATTATTCCCATCGAGCCTATTCGTCCTGTTGTCTGTTATAATCTCGGCCGGTTCTAGATATAACGTCTCATAGAGCTCTGCAGTATGATCACATTAAACCTGCCATAAAATTACTGATAGTATGGTAATGATGATAACAATACCAGCATTGTCATCAATGGCCAGTTCCTTCGAGAATGTCCCTCAGTAATAAGCCGCTTATGGCCATCATTACACCCGAACAATACGTGTTCCACCGCTAAATTATATACTCATTTCTATGTCGCGAAATGCATGATAACATGTATTATTACTTGCATATGAGATGTGACGTCACAAACGCCTTGAGAAAATGTGGGTATGATATTGATAAATTATGTGCAGCAGTTACGAATAGAAAATGATACGCGCCACGTTTGAATAAAATTAACAGTAGGTACTGTTATATTTAGAAAATATGAAAACTTCATTTGATGGTTTTGTGGGAATGGTGGAAAGCCACAAAGGGAGATATCCGACCGAGCGAGATGGTATGCTCGGCCAGGCCGTTGCTCGGTCAGGCAGGTCCTGTTGTATGTATAGCGCCGAACTGTGAAAACTTCGATAGCGTGATTCAGGATTGTGGCGCTAATTGATCCGCCACAGTTTTAAACACCGATGTTTCGGCTACTTTCCAGCAGCCATGGTCACTGGAGGACTGTGTGACAGGTCAGTATTTGTTAAAGTTGTTCAAACTACCCTAAGATTCTTTAATATTATTACTTGTGTTCCGATCTACGCAGAAAGTGCTAGGCTAACGTTATCTTGAAGCTGCGGTGTTTTGACTTAATTTTTATTTTATTTATTACTGGATCTCAACTAATGGCAGCACCCAGCCATCTTCTCGGTTAAAATTAGAGATCTTTTTAATTTCTATTGCCTTGCTTATTATTCTTGGACGATACCAGTATTCCTTGCCAGTACTTAATTAAAAAGTGATAGATTTAATCTAATGTAATGGCCAGGTTGATCCAGTATGTGTTCCCTAATTGCAGATTTATTATTGCATAGTAATAACACACAGGACTGCTTGCACTATTTCCACTTTAATTTTTTTTTTTCTTGCACTATTTCCACTTTAATAAGTATTTTACATTAATTTTAATATATTACACGACCGGTTTCCACAAAGTCATCATCAGGTGTAGGTAGATTAAAATTAAAAAAAAAAAATGTAAACATTGTGCAAAGGGTTGTCAAGCATCATGAAATTTTTACAATTTTGTGCAACGTAATTTAAATTTTTATACCAACTTATTCTATTTTCTACTGTATGTCACAAATTAATATTAATATAAAATTATAACACATTAGATTGATAAATTAATAACTTATTGATTTTTAATGTCATAGAATTATGTAATTATATAGAATGGATGTCAGAATATAAAATACTACTATCATCACTGATTCAATTAAATTAAAATGTCCTTAATACATAAGAATCTAAAATATTATAAATAATGGCAAATAAATTATATGAAATTAAAACATGTCAAAATTAAAATTAATAAATTATGTCAAAAGTTCATCCCAAATTAATACCAATGTCAAAAAGTCATAACATAAGAACATAGTATAACCTATAAATAATAATTAAATTAAATGTCTTGCAATAATATGGAATTAAATATTAAAGTGGAAATAGTGCAAGAAGTCCTGTGTGTTATTACTGTGAAACATGAATTTCCACCAAGAACCTACAGTACAATCAATAACAGATTTATTATTGCGATAGATATTATTTATTATTTATTATATATATAAATTTATTAATCGAAACATTTTGAACGTGTTCTGGGATTCTATTGTATAGGCGTATACATTAACCTTTAAAGGATTTGCTTACTTTACTTAGTCTGATCACCGGTATATCTAGCTTGTGCTTATTTCTAGTGCTTCTACAGTGATTGTCGCTTTTATTTTTAAAGTTACTAACATTCTTTCTTCTTTTTTTTACTTGTGATATATTACACACTTTTATCTTGTGATATATTTTATCCATTATCTTATATCCATATGATACATTATCCATTAGAATATATATTTCTTTAAACTTTTCTCTCAGAGATTCATAAGGGGACATTTTGTAAATTGAACGTATTGCTCGCTTCTGCAGCACAAATATTGTATTAATGTCGGCGGCATTTCCCCATAAAAGCATTCTACTATGAAAGTAACTAAAATAAACTAGTCGCGCCGTGTCTTCGTCAGAAATTTCTCTAATTTTTCTCACTGCATACGCTGCAGAACTGAGCCTATCTGCAAGATTAGCAATATGAGGACCCCACTGTAATTAACTATGTAGTGTTATACCTTGAAGCACAGTGGTGTCCACTAAGTTCATTTTCTCATCATTTAATAGTATATTGGTGTGTACTTGCCTAACATTAGCAAAGTAAACTTTAAACATTTTATTTTATTTAAATTTCAAAGTAAGTTGTTAACATTAAACCAATGTACTATTTTCGAGAGAGCACTATTTACCTCGTCATAATCTGACTGTTATCGCTTCACATTAAAAATTTGTAAAGTGTCATCGGCAAATAGTTACTATCTCATTATCATTATCTTTAACAAGATATGGTAAGTAATTTATATAGATGAGAAAAAGAAATGGTCCTAAAATGGATCCCTGTGGGACACCTAATTCTATTTTGGTCCCAGTGGACCTTTTACTATTTATCTCCACCCTTTGAGTTCTATTTTTAAGGTAAGAACTCAAAAGTTTGCAAACTCAAAAGGTGCAATTTTCTGATCAATGTAGCATGCTCAACACAATCAAAGGCCTTGGAGTGGCCGCAAAACACACCTAATGCATCCTGTAACTCCGCTTCAAAGAAGACCTATTCCAGCATCCGTTGTGGATCGACCCTTAGTAAAACCGTTATGTAATAAATTGTTTAAAAGTGCACTAATAACTGTGTTAAAATATTTTACTAAAGGTCGGTAGAATCGATAAGTCCTGTAATTTGTCGGATCAGATTTTATATTTGAATAAGAGTATTACCTTGCTATGCTTCATTAAGTCAGGGAAAACATCACTTTTTATACATACATTGAATATTATCGCTAGATAAGGAGCTACGATGTCAATTATTGATTTAATAACTTTTGCAGACATGCCCCAGAGATCAGCAGTATTTTTAATATTCAGCAACTTAAATGTGTTACTAATATATCTGGAGTCAATTTCTATAAACTTAAAATTGATATCACATTCCATTACATTGTCTCTGAGTAGTTTTACAGCAGCTGCAGGTGAGGAATTTTTTTTTGTAGTTGCGACCGGAATGTCAGCAAAAATCTTTTCGAAGACCGTCGCAACTTCTACAGCAGTAGTATTATTTTTATTGTCAAAAAAAATTGAAAGTCAGAGCTACGACTGGTGACGTTTCCAGTCTCACCAGCTATTACCTTCCAAGTAGTTTTAATTTTATATTTAGAATATTTAATTTTATTATTTATATAAAGAGCCTTAGCAGCTTTACTTACTTATTTGATGATATTTGTTATTAATAATATTACAGTTATTAATAATAACTGAGCTTAATATTTTATTTTTTACATGGAGTAACATTAGTAAAAATGTTATGGATACAACCAGCAGTTGTGTCACACACTCTTGTCGGTTCAAGAAACAAATTAAAGATGTTATACGATTAAAACAAAGATGTGAATCTAACAGTTGTGGAGTTCGAATCTAATAAATTTATTTTATTTATTTTATTTTATTCGGAAAACTTACAGCTAACAAACGATAACATTAATCATAATTTAACTTTGAAATAAAAAAGCCAATAACAAGTTTTCACTTATACACAGCAAATTAGAAAAGCTAGAAAGTGATTAAAACATCTTAACCTCAAATCCATAAGAACTTATATTTTAAAATTAAATTATAAAATATTAAATAATAATAAAAAGCCACCGCAAAAAGCAAACCTACCTTGTAAAACAAAATCGAAAAAAAATAATAATAATAAATAAACAATTCCACACACAAATCCCACCCAAAGCAAAAAACAAAATGATCTATTTCTAATTGGATACAAAGTATTAAATAGAGCTGGTGAAAAACGCTTTAGTTAAAAGTTTTCTTATCTTAGTAGATTTGAATGCAACAATATCCTCAAGGCAATTGTCGCTTAGGAATTTGTTGAGTTGGGTGCTCGATCTACATATAAACGAATTGCGACGATAGTATGTATTGTACGGCGGCACGTGAAACGGTACATGGTTACGGAAATATCTAGTTGGGACATTGAAGTTATACTTGCTTTACAACTCAGGGACATCCACAGTATTATTAATTACCTTACATGCGTACGCAAGATCAGATATATTTATACGGTAGTACAGTGGGAGGAAATTAAACTTTTTGCACCTTGCTTCATAGTCTGGAAGGTTCAGATGGTATTTAAATTGAAGGAACTTTAAGAAACGTTTTTGCACAGATTCAATTCTGGTTTTAGTAGTTTAGTAGGATTCCAAACCTCACAGCAGTATTCCAGAAGACTTCGCACATAAGAGCAATAAAGATTTTTTAAAGTTTTAATAGTTTTTAAATGTTAACTAGATCTTATTATGAATATTATATATTATATTATCTTCTTATATTAAAATCGTCACATATTTTGTTAGATGCACATATTTTTGACAATACCTTTTTCCATAGTTTGTTCAAAGGAATCGTATAACCCTGATGGAGGCCCGTATTGTGTGACACGATTAAGCTCGATATCCAAATGCTGCTCATCACAGATTCATCTTGCTCTTTGAATGAAAGTTTTAACTACACTTGTATTAAACTATTAGCGATCACTTTTTTATTTTGTTGTGAAGAATTAGTACATTCAAAAATTTTATTCAAGGTTAAAATATTAAAAAATAAAAAGGTCGAAGTTACTCAAATATCGATTTGAAATTTTCACTTCCGGTTTACGCAAAACAATTTATTTAAATTTAGAATTCGATAAAAAAACTAAAAATTTCAACTTTTGACTATAAGAAACAATACTTTTTGATTTTTGTTACAAATTAATTGATGAAAATATTAAGCATCCAAAAATAACTGACTACACTTAGTAATTTTTTAAAAGCTCATAACTCAGCAATAAACTATGATACAAAAAAGCATTGTGTGTACACATCCACGTCTACTAGAGGTATAACTGACCAGAGTATAAAGAAAATTCACAGCCTCATTTTGGTTGTCCGCTTGACGTGAAATGCCCCAACAGCATTTAAATATCTGTTACTTAGTATGTGTAGGTTTGCGATACACAGTGTGTCCCAAGGTGCCATTGGGATTTCTTATTACTAATACTAGTATATAGTCTCTAACTTCATTGTGAATAGTATTTTTGGGTTGATGAGTCAAGAGGATTTCTTTAATTTTTTGTATTAAACACACAGATACTGATCGAGATCACGGTATCTACTAGAGAAATCTGCGCATATTTCTCTAGTAGATACCGTGATCTCGATCAGTATCAGCTCTAAGTCACCATTTACTTTAGGACGCGCGTCCTAAAGTAAATGGTGACTTAGAGCTTAGACAAACTAAACCTTATCTATTAGACATGATATCTTAATTATTACTTCTCTTCTTTACTTAAGCAATAAGCATGCATTATCACGACCCGCGACCTTGACATGTCAAAACATTTGGATTATATAAAATAAAGGTTAAGACATTAAACATTGTTATCTTTGGCGTACGACCGAGCGCCGAGGTATGCGCATTCCTTCACATTTGTACCAAATTAAATAAACCACAATGCCAGATGTCAGTGGATGTTTGTGAAGTATACTATCTGTACAATGTAGTGAATTATAGTCACTGATAACCTCGAAACGAGAGGGGCAGGTGGAAAATAACTAATGATTCAGTTTGTATTAACAACATGAATCTTGGATTGGAGACGTTTTCAGTTTTGTTTCCCCTCTGACGTCGAATTTTATATAAAGGACTTTCTGATATTTGGCTGTGAATATCTGTTCCTAACTTAAAGGTCCGTGTAGTAATAGCACATAAACACTAACGCACTGTCGGTCAAGCGACTTTTCCAACGTATAGAACAAGGACAAAACATTGTGTAGCTTATCCACTGTGTAAATTTTTATATTAGTAAGGGGGTAAAAATACAATCAGCAAAAAATTAGGCTGTAGTAGTCCTACTGCCTGCCTCAACGAAAACCTCTGGTTTTGCGGCAATAGCTACCAGCACGTGATCCGATTTGGGCGAATTGGATCAGGTGTTGGTTCAAGAGGACTCTTACCTTTGGTAACCTCCGGAGGGGACGACTTCTGGGGCTTAGTGGTTGAGCTCGTCAGTGGTCAAGGCGGAGATCGCGGGTTTGAATCCCGCTAAAGGAACAAAATATTTGTCTATGTTCCTGGGTCATGGATGTGTATTACATGTGTATAATATAATAAACATTTTAAATGTGTAATGTATGTAAAGTTAAGTATTAATATATTTCCGTTGTCCGGTATACGTAACACAAGTTCTTCGAGAATTTAGCACGGGACCAGATTGACGTGGTGTGATAGCGTCCATAGATATTTAAAAAATAGCATTTACAATTTGTTTTTTCTCCCCAGGTCTTCGGAAGTGCTCCACCGTTCTGGCACTTACGGAACGCGAGCGAGCCCCCGAGCCGATGCGCGCGCACAATCGCCTGCGCGCGCCGTCCGTCTGCTCTCGCTGCTCCTCGCTGCTGTCCCTGGCCGGCGCCGGCGGCTCTAGGTTACTTAGACTATATTGGGGTCAGAAAGGGCCACTTTTTGAACGAAGAACTTTCAAAAACTCTTATAAGATCCTCAAGCCTTGATCAGACGCATCGAAACGGGTGCGTCAGTAGTCTATTGTCGGTAGAGCCTGTCTCGCCTTTTACTCGGTACGATTGGTCAATATAATTAAGGACAGTGTTAGTACAAGAAAGATAGACCAGAAATTTCGGCATTGCTACTTTTATTACAACTTTACGACCGGAAAGGTGATCAGCTGTGATATTAACAGAACTATTAGAAATGAAAAAATGCTCTCTGCATTAGCATGTGTAGCCCTGAATTTACAAATTGCAGTCAGTACCTCTTATTTTGATACAACTTAAAAGAATCGAATACGAGCAAAATATCGATAACGCCCTTAACAATAAATTAGCCTTAATTAAATATCAATCGCCTGTGACCTTGAGCTACTGTTGCAATATCGTACTTGTCGAAATCGGTAACGATACCTGCGCCTGCGCAACCGATACAATGATCTATTATTGTCTGTCGCGTCTATTGAGAAATTAAAAAAAAAACAGACATTGCGAAACATTCGATAGGTCACGACAAAATATGTCACGATTTTAAAATAGGGATGATAAGGCAGATGCACGAAATACTCTGTTTGAGATTGCTCAATAATAATAATTATCATTGCTTAGACTTACTGTATTTTTAGTATCGCCCCGATTTTAAGAACTTTAACTGGTTAGCCGAATAGACAAAATATAATGAGGTTACTAGTAGCCAAACAATTATTTCGTTTTGAAACACCGGTTAGTTTCCAAACTAATCTTTCGTTGGAATGAAAGTTTGTTTATTATTATCATTATGTTAGCCTGTTGTGTCCCACTGCTGGGCAAAGGCCTCCCCTCTTTTCCTCCATAAATCGCGATCCTTCGCTATGGTCGGCCAGTCCTTATCAAAGGCATCTAATTCGTCGCGCCACCTTTTTTTGGGTCTGCCTCTGTTCCGCCGACCAGTCGGTAGCCACTCCGTCCCGCCCATCACCATTTTAAGCTGGCAGCTTTCTTTCCCACGTCGGTCAGTCAGTTATTGTTATATTTTGTTATTGTTATATTTTACTACGGACACACGGGCATAATTTGCTGCAAGATACCCGGACTCCGGAAAAGTCGGCGATGTGTCAAAATGGGATTACGCTTATTGAAACCACTCCAAGGTGTCGTAATATACTACTGACTGACGCGCTTTGTCACCTTCTTGATTCTCGTGCGAACTGTGCCGGCGGGCTCAGAGGTCATATTCTTCTATGTTCAGTTCGATTTATAAATACTACTTCTAACATCGGTTTCTCCCTGATCTTTTATTTAAACCTGTTTCTTTTTCTAGATATTCCCTGGATGGCCAGGGTGGCGGGTTCGTGCCGGCCGCGCCGGTCAATTGCAAGCTGTGTTTAGAGGATACTCCGCCTGACAAGCTGACCGTCATCTCCGGCTGTAGCTGTATATTCTGTACCAAGGTATGTTAGATGATACATGTGGAAAGTAAAAAATAAGTGAGGTACTATTCTCACTATAAAAATCCCGGAAATTTGATCGTGAGCCGAGTGGTAGTTATTGTCACCACTCGGCGTGAAGAAGGCAACTACAATTTATATGGTATAGAATTAGTTGCCATTGTAGGCCACTAGGGGTGTTGTTACGATGCCATACGATTATACGATTATGTATGCCATACATTTCAACGATCCTAGGATTAACTTCACGTCAATTTACATCAATTTTTGTTTGAGAATCTAAGATTGGAGTCAATCTAAGAATTTAGATACGTTATTAATTTCGGGCAGTAAACACCACATAAGACAATACATATGGTGCGTAGATCTTTTAGGATGTGCAAACATCAAAAGGGTTTTTAATCGCGTGTCTAAGATCAGGATCGCAAAACAATTAGTTACAATTACACTATTTAAGATCTGGCTGTCCCGGTATAACATTGAATGAAAGAGAGAGATCAAATCCGAGTTTAACGATGAGAACTTATACAAAAATTTAGCTTAGATCCTGTTTCACAATCTACTGATAAGCGTCAAGGTAGCGTATTTTTATGTATTCTCTCTCTTTCGCTTAGTAAACAGCGACAAAACTCCCGAATTATTAGGCGATTGTCAAACAGGGCCTTAAATGTTGTTCACATGCTGAGGTCGTACTTCCTAGGATTAGTAATAACTAATGGGTAACAACACTTGCGTTCACCACATTGACATTGATTATTATTAAAGTTCACCACGTCCTCAAACCTAACGATGTTTTCCAAAAAGTTACTAATTATGTTAATCACCACAATATAACCTTCAAAATGAATCCTTCATAATAATTATTCATTAAAAAATAATTCTTGTAATTGTATTATGTTGCGCAATTTCGTTGTTTCGCGGCTGAAAATCCGTTTGGAATCCTCTTTAATTAGCGCTGTATGCGTTTGGGATTACCTTAATCAGGTTTAAAACTTTGTTAGCCGCCTACGCTGGTGAAATTTTTTGAGTTATGAACAAATCTGACAAGAAGAATGTGTCGACTTTAGTGATGAGCAAAGCAAGACCAAGACCAAGACTTGGACAGTCTTGGTCTTGCTCAAATGCGCCTGGTCTTGGTCTTGGTCTTGGTCTTGCTTGTTTAGTCTTGGTCTTGCGTATTAAGTCTTGGTCTTGCTCATTTTATATGTTACTTATTTTTTCTACAGCCTCCGTGGTCCAGTGGTTTAGAGCTTGGCTCTCGACTTGGAGGTCGTGGGTTCGATTCCCGCATTGGAACAACAAAAATTGTTTCCAAGTTTGGTTAGGACAATGCAGGCTGATCACCTGATTGTCTGACAAGAAAGATGATCCATGCGTCGGATGGGCATGTAAAAAGTCGGACCTGCGCCTGATCTCTCGCCAGTCGTGTCGGTTATCCGTCCCACTGGGTTACGAGAGTAAAGGAAGGGAGAGTGTTCTTGTGTACTGCGCACACACTTGGGCACTATAAAATAACTCCTGCGTCGCTGGCCTGGTTTCAATGAAACTGGCCACCGTCACCGAAATCGGTGTGGGGAGCTATTATTTTTTCTACTTTTGAATATCATAATTGTTATAAATTAAAAATAATTTACAATCTATTATTAACAAACAAAACACTTTACTTTATTAATATATATATTTTTTAATTATACCACATTTTAATTATAATGTTTTAGTATAGTAGAGAAATGAGGACGAAACAGCCCCCTAAGATTAACTTCAATCCTTACTAATATTATAAATGTGAAAGCGTGGATGTTTGTTACGCTTTCACGCAAAAACTACTGAACGGATTTCGATGAAATTCGGTATGGTAGTAGTTTAGACTCTGGATTAAAACATAGGCTACTTTTTATCCCGAAAAAGTAGTGTTCCCGAGGGATACTATACTTACGCGGGCGGAGCCGCGAGCAACAGCTAGTAAATAATAAATTTTCAATTTTCTTAGCGGGAAGTTAAAAATTAGTTCCTCTTTATACTTTAACCATGTGTTTTCCAGACGTTATGACAAAGAACATTCTTGTAGATCCTAGAGTACTTTAAAGGGCCCTGTATCCTGTTTTGATGGGGGGGGAATATATAAAATATATTGCCCGGATTCTGAGGTGAATTTGTCGGTAGTTTATCTAATTATTAGCGCGTTCCGAACAAAAATGTGACAATAAATATACTAGGTATAACTTAACTGACCAATGTGGTCGATCCATATACTCGATTCCATAACTAGCAATTAACACTGCTACTGATAGATGTCGCTTACACAGAAAGGAATTAAAAAACTTTATAGAAAAAGATTATTTTTCTTAGTAAAATAGTTGAAAGCTCCATTTCACTCGGTAGGTAACTAACAAATGTTTTTCATAAAACTAGTTACACTGTCGCATTTAGAATTATAGCAAAACAAAATAACTGTACCCTCAAATTTGAAAAAGATTCATCTAGATGCTAGTGACCACTAGATGACACTTTTTCACTCGGCGCCAGTTAAACTTATCTGATAATCTAAAGTTTACAGTCCGTTCACAGTTATTTTACCTCTGACAGGACCTTTATTCCGTTGTCATAAGGATCACTCTCATATTATGTACTCCGAGGTAAAATAACTCTGAACGTACTGTATGTAAAATCTTCATAAACCGAGCATATAAGACGTTGATTTGACTTGGACAGTTATGTCCCACCAATTTTATTCATAAAGTGAAGGCATAACAGATGACTGTGTTTTCGTAATTTAAAAATTCAAACAATAATTCTATTTTTATAATATGAGTAACTACTTTTTACCCGCGGCTTCGGCCACGTGGAATGTGTTCTTGGAGAAAAAACTTCTTCAGCAAATAACTCTACTGACTGCAATATTGCAGTATATACTTCTGTACACAATATTGAAAATGTTTTTTAGGGTTTCGTACCCGATGGGTAAAAACGGGACCCATCACCTCGACCCCGGCCGGTCCAACCGCTATGTCCCTGCATTTTAAATCAGTGATATCTTCGAATATATTCATTTAAATTACATGGTGAAAAGGGCCATATTGATCTATATTAAATGCACAATGTATTTAAGGTACTTAATTGGATAAGGATTAATGCTGTATTGCGTAGAATCGCTTCGTAAAATAAGCTATTATTTCTCGTAAAAAGTGAAGGATAAAAATGGTTCTTGTGGGTAGTGTTGCCCAATTGCAAAAACAAGACGAGACTTAGCCAGACTTGGTCTTGCGCTCCCAGTCTTGGTCTTGCAGCAAAAGCCTCCCAAGTCTCGCAATTAACTATTAGACTATTGCTATTTATTAAGAATGTGTCGTTCGCAAACGAACGAACCCAAAAAACCCGAGTTGCGCTGTTCACTTGGTTCAATGGTTCACTCGTATGAAATTGATTCGGTCACTAGTGTTTGGTTCACTGATTTACTACCGAACCATATGAACCATGGCTCGATTGGCTCAGTTCGAGCCAAACGAACCACTGGCTCACTAATGTATGAGTCAAACGAACCATAGACTTTGTGTTCCGTTTACGATCGTGCGATCTCGGATCTACTGATTGATATGATATAGTTCTTCGGATTAATAAAGTATAGTTTTGCTAATGAATGATAGAGATGCCTATTAACTAGCAATATTTACTACTTCGTTTAAACATAATAATAATAGGATAATTAGATTTTTTTCTACTGCTGTTGATTGATTTATTACATACAAAGGTTATTGTAATTTTAAATAAAGTTTTATTAATTAATTAAAGTTGTTGAATGTTGGGTGATATATTGACTGTATTTATGTAAGTACCTATGTGTGTTTTTGTCATTTGTATTGTAATACTTAACTTAAGAGGTGTTTATTTATTTATTAAAATATCGTGCCTTGTCTTTCATAAATACGAAAAACGAGAGAGATAAGTGACATTATTTTACCTAGAGTTAATTTTAAACCAGATCTGCGCAAGTGGGCCTTAGAAGTTTAATTGATGTGCAAGTCGCAATTCGCAACGATAAAGTCAAATTCAAATTGATTTCAATACATAATATTATATAATTTAACACGTTTAAGATATTTTGTTCTGTCAAATGTACGTCATAGCCTATCTTTAGTTTTGAAATATTTGTCTTAGTCCTTGTCTTTATTTATACGAGTAAGGTAGTAAACATTATATGGAGCAATTTACACTTTACGATTTAATAAACCATCGTTCAATTTACATAGTCAATGTATCTTGACTCTCGAGGCTGCCATAGAACAGGGGTTCCCAACCAGTGGGGCAGTGGTTCATGAAAGTATTCACCTTAAGCTACTATTATAAATGTGAAAGTTTCTGAGGATGGATGGATGCTTTGACGCAAAAACTACTGAACGGATTTCGAAGAAATTTGGTATGGTAGTAGCTTAGGCTCTGGATTAAAACATAGGCTAGTAAAGGTACAGTATTCCTGTGGGATACTTTATTTACGCGGGCGGAGCGGCTTGGCAAAGCTAGTTATTTATAATTCCTGAAATAAATGTTGGAAAACCCTGTCTCAGAAGGAAAACAATACACAAGAAATAATTGTTTTGCATTTGTATTACTGTATCAAAACGATTTACCTATAAATATAAAAACAATTAACCAATAATCGGTCATAACTTCATAAGTCATAATAGGTCTTTACCTATGAAATTGCCGTTCTGCAGTACTGGCCATTTCAAATCAAAATATTTTTTGTTTGACTAAGAATTCTAATTTCAAATTTATTTTATTTTAAAAACATGGAATTCTTTTTCCAAAAGTAGTCATTTGTTTAGTGATTAGTGTTACATTTTCATCGCATTTCAATCTCTTTCGTCATCATGGATACGTTAAAAATTCGAGTAATTATGGAATATGAGTACACACAAGCGGCACGCAATATCAACTACGTTTACGGAGCTAACACTACAAACCAACGCACCACCTGTTATTGGTTTGCTCGCTTCCGTTCTGGAAATTTCGACCTGAAAAATAAACCTCGCGGTCGTCCGAAGACATTGGTCAACAATGACGAATTAAAGGCGATTGTGGAAGCTGATGATACACAATCTACGGCTGAATTAGCAGCAGCTTTCGACGTTAGCATTAAAACAATCCATTTCGTCCGTCCATTCGTCCGTCCGTCCATTTGCGTCAAATTGGCAAGGTAAAAAAGCTTGACAATGGGTGCCCCACGAACTCAATGATCGCCAGCGCGAAGTACGCGTCGAGACGTGCATTGCACTGCTCAACAGACACACAAATTAAGGAATTTTGAACTGCATTGTTACCTGCGATGAAAAATGGATTCTGTTTGATAACCGCAAGCGCTCAGCAAGTTGGTTGGATCCTGGTTCAGCACCTAAACAATGCCCCTAACGAAAACTTACCCCTAGAAAAGTGATGGTCACTGTTTGGTGGTCTAGCGCCGGTGTGATTCATCACAGCTACTTACCAAACGGGGTGAGCATTACTGCAGATGTATACTGTGAAGAACTGAACACAATTATGGAGAAGCTGGCACATCTCCAACCAGCATTGGTCAATCGCTCGTCTCCGCTGCTCCTGCATGACAACGCGCGACCTCATACTGCACAGCAGACGGTCTCCAAGTTGCAAGAACTGGGGTTGGAAGCTCTCCGTCATCCGCCCTACTCACCAGACCTTGCGCCTACAGACTACTACTTTTTCCAGAATTTGGATAACTTCTTGGCGGGAAAATAATTCAATACCCCAGAGGCAGTACAAAATGCCTTTGAAGAATTTGTTGCCTTCCGTCCAGCTGATTTCTTTAAGAAGGGCATCAATAAACTGCCACTGCGTTGGCAAAAATTCATTGATTGCATGGGTGATTACTTCGATTAATACAAATAAAAAATACATGAAAAAAATTCGTTTAATTTTTTTCATACAAAACGGCAATTTCATAGGTAAAGACCTAATATATTAATAAACGTTTGACAATTACGCTACAAATACTTATCCTAAACGATCCCGCAACTAAAAAATTACGACCTCTGTGGTTCAGCGCGTTGGTGCTCAAACTGGGGGTCGCGGGTTCGAATACCGCCGAAGGAACAAAAAGTTTTTCTATGTTCCTGGGTCATGGATGTGTATTAAATTTGTGTATTTAATTTATAATATTATAATAAATTTTTTAAATATATTTATAGTATAATAGTATTAAATATACTTCCCGTTGTCTGGTAGGACCTGTAACACAAGTTCTTCGGGCACTTAGCACGGGGCCAGACTGACGTGGTGTGAAGCGTCCGTTGATATTATTATTATAACTTCGTTTGCGTGGTATTATTATTATGGAAACAAAAACCTTTTTTTTTAAATCGGAAATATATATATTTTTTAAACGGAACCGTAAGATAAATGTTGCCTGTAACCTGACTTATTTCTTATATTAGGGAAAGTCCGGTCAAAATAGATTCCGCAGTTTCAGAGATTAGGCAGGAAGGACAAACAGACATGCAGAGTGCAAGACAGACGGACAGGTAGCCAACAATATAAAACATTGATTTTCTTTTAGGTACCGTATATACTATCACTAGCTTTTGCCCACGGCTCCCGCCCGCATAAAATACATTATCCCACGGGAACACTACTTAATTTCGGGATAAAAAGTAGCCTACGTGTTAATCCAGAACATAAACTTAACTATACCAAATTTCATCAAAATCTGTTGTGTAGTTTTTGCGTGAAAGAGTAACAAACATCCATCCATCCACCATCCATCCATCCTCATAAACTTTCACATTTATAATAGTAGTAGGATGAGTACGATCAAACCCATCAAGCATGTTAGAAAAACGCTACCTAACCACTGAGCACACGACCCACAATGTTAACTTTACACTTTGCGAGTGCCGTGCAGTGTTTTTCCTTGAAAAGAACAATAGTGTTTTTATCAAGTAGGTTGGTCAATTCTACGCGCCGATGGCGTTACGTCACCATGGTAACCGCTAAGTGCATTAGGGTCCCATACACGGTCCGGTTTTCCTTCAGTTCGGCCTGAACGGATGCAAAATCGTATCGTCTGTGTGCAATTTCGAGATCGCATCAGTCGGCCGGATTGACTAAATCGATGCGCTCCTGTGTTGCCAACTCTGTTTTTGCGAAACTACTAAACTCGCGTCGTTTTCTACTAAAAACTACTAAAAGATTACTGATAACTATAAAAAAGCTACTAAACAGAAATCGTGAATAAACAACAAAAAAACCACTGCTTTTCAGTTTTAATATATTGAAAATATGATAATTTTACCGTAAAAAAATAAAAATATAGTAGGAAATATTACGTAATATAGAAATTAAATCGGTAGTTTTAAGCGACTTACGGACGCGTGCTACTATGTGCTATTATGATAAGGTGTCATAATAGCATATGCAAAATGGCGTGATACCATCGTATTTTGCATATTATGATTACTGTCTGGCTATTTTCTACAAAACCACTACTAACAACTAAATTCCTACAAAAGCGGGAATAAAATACAAAATTTTGTAGTAAAACTTTGTAAAACAACTAAGTTGGCAACACTAATTCTGACCTGTACGGATGGACTGAACGGTAATAAAATTCGAGTGTAAAATAAAACCGGTCAAGTGCGAGTTGGCAAGAAGGGTTCCGTACAAAACGTAAAAAATTACGTTTGTTGTAAATACCTAAGTACATCATTTGTGTAAATTTAAACTGGTCGAGCTATTACGGTATAAGGAGGTTAAGATGCAGCCTGGCGACAGACGGACGGACAGCAAAGTCTCAGTAATAGGGTCCCATTTTTACCCTTTGGGTACGGAACCCTAAAAATGGCAACGTGTTCTAAAGAATATTTATTAGAGTTCATTGAAGTATTTGAAACTTTAGAGCCACTATGGTTGATAAAATCTAAAGACTATTACGATAAAACAAAGAGAAATGATTTCTATAACAATTATAACTGGAAAATGTAAGGCACAATAATTCGGATTCGACGATAGAGTGACTACAGTTACAGCAAAATACAATTAATAAATAAAGTCAAAGTTAAAAATAACAATATAGGTGTTATTAATCTAAGGGCCAAACTGACGTCAGTTCGGTCGGATGCGATTTTTACCGTGTATGTGCTCGAATCCGTTCAGGCCGAACTGACGTCAGTTCTAACTGAAACGATCGGCCTCTCGTCTGTGGCGGTCTTTATGGCCTATAAGTTATAACAGTAACTACTCATTTATTTGGGTTTAATGATTTAGTACCACTAAACTCTATATATATAAGAGGAAAAGGATTGTCCTTGTCCTATACGGAATACCGCATCGATACAATCAAATAATTTTAATTTATAAACCAAAGTTGGTTTGTGCCATGCGGTTTCGGAAACCACAACGAGTCTAAATTTGGATTGAATATATTAGTTAAGTGTTAAAAATATCAACATTTTTCCTGAAAATAGAATGAAGATAAATGAGACTTATTGCAAAATATTAAATGCACACGTGCATCACTAACTATCGTTATCTCTTGCCGGACTTGACACAGAGTGCGTCGTAGACGGGGTGGGGTTTATCGCGATCAATGTTAAGGGTCAATTATACTATACGATTTGCCAGAAAGTTCTTTTTTTAGGGTTCCGTTCACGTCACGGAAACCTTATGGTTTCGTCATGTCCGTCCGTTTATTAAGCCAGCTTTTAACTGTTATTCATGCTGTGTTGTGTTATACTACTTTTTCTACGAGTATATTTTTTACTTATTATAAACGAGCAAATCTTGTATATATAATTGTATATATATACTTAAAATCGGTATCTCGGAAAAAGCTGCAAGTATTTCATAGAAATACTTGTAAAAACTGCGCATTTTTAGGGTTCCGTAATACATAGATAACCCTTATAGTTTCGCTCTGTCCATCCGTCTGTCTGTCTGTCTGTCCGCGCTTCTAGCTTCTGTAATTATTAATATAAATTGATGAAATTTGGTATAGTTATAGATTGTGTATCGGTCTAGGTTTTAGCATCATAAAATAATAATAATTTTATATTTTAGGGGTGGCTCCCCATACATGTGAAGTGGGGATGAAAAATATTTTTTCATCCTACCCCATCGTGTGGGATATCATTGAAAAGGTATTTATAATAATGGCAAGGTTTCATACATGGCTTTTTTACAAAGTCAACCATTTACGAGTAATCGGCCTCCAAAGTGGTTTATAAGTTGTTTCCCCCTGGCATTTCTAAACTATGAGACTTAGAAACTTGCAATTTTCCATGCTGATAGATTATGCTAAAAACTCTTTAGGAAAATTATTTTGAACGAAATCAGAAAGTAACTTTTGAAGTAATTTGAAAAAAAAAAAACCTTTTACGCTGTTATAGTTACGGAACCCTCCTTAGACATGTCCCGACATGCTCTTGGTTAGGTTATTAAATTCTTTCGTCGCGTGATAAGATAATAATTATGAGTAATTTCTATTTCTAAATGTTAAATTCGGTTAGCGGCTTGGTCAGCATTAGCATCGGACTTTTACCGTTGTTGGCAAATTGGTCTCTCGGCCTCGGGTTCGGATCCCGGTCAGACGAATATTTTTGGGCTTCTTTTTATTTCTTTTTCTTTTATATTTTTTATTTTCTTTTTAACTATTTTAGCTATCTGAAAGCTCCGAGCCAAGCTCGGTCTCCCATGTACTACTAATAAGGTAATATAATAAGGTTTCTAAGAAATTAGCACTAGAGTAAAGCTCATAAAACGACAGCTACAACAGTTAATATAACTGCGAATTTTTTCGCGGAAAACCATAAATATTTTAAATAGCTATTTTTCTTTTGTTGCAACATTGTTTGGTAAACTGCGTCTTATGTTTGTAGCTACCTGTTAAGCTTGTTACAAAAAATAGCATTTATTACCAGTAAGTAGCATGTGTATATTTTTTTTTCACACTAATGAGGTAACTTTTAGTTTTCTTTTCTTTCAAAATATTGCGTGTATCAGGTATCTGTCTTAGAATTGGTCACTGTCTAAATGTAACTGTAACTTAAATAATACTCTCTCTGAAATAGTAAATTGGTTTAGTACTAATAATCTATTTCGTAATGCATCTAAAACAAAATGTTTAAAGTTTAGCTAACTAAATGTGACGCATGCACAAACCAACGTACTATTGAATCATGAATGATGCTAAACTATTATTTCTAGGTGTAACATTAGATTCTAAGTTACAGTGTACTACTACTAGCGATTAGTCTCAGTTCTGCAGTATTTGCAGTCAGAAAAATTTGAGCTTATTTTAGTTATTTTCATCGCAGAATGGCCTATGGTATCCTTTTATGGGGTAACGCCGCCGACATTTATTCCATCTTTGTGCTGCAGAAGCGAGCGATTAGAGCTATTTATAAGATGTCCCCATATGCCTTCCGAAGAGAAAATAGGGATCCTGATTGTACAATGTATTGAGAGTGTACACTCTCAATACATTTTTGATAATGTTATCGTATGTAAAAAATATAGTAATGAATTTGATAAAAAAATGTGACCAACACAACATAAATACTAGGAATAAGCACAAGCTGGCTGTACCAGTGACTAGATTCAGTAAATTAGGAATTCTTTTAAAGGTCACTGGTATACGTTTCTTTAATAAAATCCCAGAAAATGTCAATGATTTGTCACCAAAAAAAACCTTGTTTTTTTGTATGTAAAAAATATAGTACCTAATGAATTTGATAAAAAAATGTGACTAACACAACATAAATACTAGGAATAAGCATAAGCTGGTTGTACCAGTGACTAAATTCAGTAAATTAGGAATTCTTTCAAAGGTCACTGGTATACGTTGCTTTAATTAAATCCCAGAAAATGTCAATGATTTGTCACCAAAAAAATACCTTGTTTTTTATTCTGATATAAAGATTTTTTTTTTATAACGCTCATATCCCTACTGCAGGTCCGGTTTATTAAAATACTAGATGTTGCTTACGACTTCGAGTGCGCAAAAGGAACCGTACATTTTACCGCGATAATAAGTTGCCTATGTCCTTCCCCGTGGTCAAATCTATATCTGTACCAAAATCGGTCCAGTAGTTTTAGGGCCTATACAATGCAAATAAACAAACAAACTTTCCTCTTTATAAATATTAGTATAGATTTAATTTTTTCCATTGCATTCTCATACGATATTGAATTCGCGAGGGAGCCGTGTCATAGTCAATTGGGTCAGAATGACGAGTGCGGCGTTGACCCGGTGGGCGTGATATGTTTATGCCTACGTGGAAGAGCCAAGCTTCGGCACAAATGAGCCGGCTCGACCGGATTAATACCACGGCTTTAGGCTGGGACTATATTGATATTGTCCAGAATCCGGTGGGCCGGGGAAAGTTCAGAGCATTGAAAATATAACTCTGCGCTAATACAATACAGCTGAAATTCGAACACACAAGTGTCGAGTCAAATGTCAATGTCATATATGACAGCTCGACACTCGACATTTCTATTTTCAACTCTATCGAATCAGTGCCGAGCTCTATTTTCAGTGCTCTGAATTTACCCGGGCCTGCCGGTTTTCGGATCATAATATAGTCCAAGCCTAACATACAAAAGCCGTCCGGTGGACGCACCGTGACCCGCGCGGACGGAAAATGGGTCGGATCAGTAGGCCGTGTCCAAAGATAGCCGTGTCACCTGGATGCAGCGCACTTCAATGGCCGATCTCATTACGTACGGTCGGCTGAAAAGTCTTGAGCTGCAAAGTTTTTTGCATTGAAGTTACTTATACGCGTATTCCACCTTACTATATACAGACGTCCTAATTAGGATCCTAAGAAGAAAGATAATTAGAATTTAGTCAATCAGAACTCGGAAGTCACACTTCTTCCGATTTAGGATGCTAATTAGGATCCTAATTTTCACTTCACTGAATTTAGTTGCTGAATAATTTAGGTCATCTGGATTTAGTGAGGTGGAATATGCGTTTTAGTTCTTACATAGTTGCAAGAGTTGACAATGTTTTTATTACCTACATAATTATTATATATTATGTATAAAGCTGGGACTATAATAACATGATCCGGAATCCGGCGGGCCCGGGAAAATTCAGATTTGACACTCGTGTGTTCAATTTTCAGCTTTATTGTATTTTGTTATATTTGTTTTTAATTAGCGCAAAGTTCTATTTTCAGTGCTCTGGATTTTCCCCGGCCTTACTTAAAATGTCCCTAAATAATCCCTAATTTTAAATTCCTAATAGTCCCTAGTTAAAAATAGTTAAAAAAATAAGCTTGCGTTCTTTTATGTAATGTCATTTTAAATGAACTGAACAATATTTTACAATGTAATATATTATTATATAAGTTGTGTAACTAAAATCGAATCCACTTCTTTTCAGATATTAGGTATGCTCTACAGGTCCCACTATACTCTGTTAAAATGCAATGCAATGCAAAATAAATGTGTACCTATATCTTTTTACTAGCTTTTCCCGCACCTCCGCCCGCGTAAATATATAGTATCGGGGACCCCACGGGAATACTGTACTTTTTCGGGTTAAAAAGTAGACTATGTTTTTATCCAGAGCCTAAACTACTGCCATACCAAATTTCATCAAAATCCGTACAGTAGTTTTTGCGTGAAAGAGTAACAAACATCCATCCATCTATCCATCCTCACAAACTTTCACATTTATCATAGTAGTAGGATTGCACGTTAAATAAGTGACATTTAAATTGACAGCATTGTGTTCTATTGTTCTCTTTGTTTACGTTTCGATTTGTGGGAATATTAGGAAGAACCCCAAAGGGAGATATCTCCGACCGAGATATCTCCCTTTGATCCCTCACAGATTCTATTAAATTGGACCTCTATTACTTAGGAGGTTTTCGCTGAATGAACGTAAGGCAGATACCGTTGAATAAGGTGTCATATTAAAAGGATATCAGACGATTAATTATTATTATTAGGTATTTACTTACGTAAACAGCCTCCGTGGTCTAGTGGTTTAGAGCTTGGCTCTCGACTCGGAGGTCGTGGGTTCGATTCCCGCATTGGAATAACAAAAAATCTTGTTTCCAAGTTTGGTTAGGACAATGCAAGCTGATCACCTGATTGTCTGACAAGAAAGATGATCCATGCGTCGGATGGGCATGTAAAAAGTCGGACCTGCGCCTGATATCTCACCAGTCGTGTCGGTTATTCGTCCCACTGGGTTACGAGAGTAAAGGAAGAGAGAGTGCTCTTGTGTACTGCGCACACACTTGGGCACTATAAAATAACTCCTGCGTAGCTGGCCTGGTTTCAATTAAACCGGCCACCGTCACTGAAATCAGTGTGGGGAGCTATACGTAAGGAGCCAACAGTACCAGATGAGATGATAACGATAAAGAGCCTCGCCTAATGGGGTCACTAGGCGTCTTACTCGGCAGTTTCATTGCTTAAGATGTTGAGAGGATAAACGCACAAGTGTTCGTTGTTATTGATATAACCCCCGACCCAAAAAAAGGTGTGTTATAAGTTTGACATGTCTGTCTGTCGGTGTGTCTATCCGTGGCATCGTAGCTCCTGAACGAAAGTTCCGATTAAGGTGCGGTTTTTTTTTGTTTTCACGTGATCGAGAGTGTTCTAAGCTATAATTCATTATCCTCACCTCCAGCACGACAATTCGGGGATTACATAAAAAATTTAACTGTGCTTATTAAAGTATTATGACATTTAAACTTAGTTAGTTTTTATACTGGACCATAATAAATATTTTAAATGAGAACGATTGGCAACATTTCCTTATTATGACACAGGCAAAATGCATTCTTGTTTTTGCCATTTCAAGGTAATCTTCCTGCCGCGTACTGGCCACTTCATGGACAAAGAAATACCAGTCCCGAATCAAAAGATCACTCAATTTTCAATTCCTAAAACTTGGCAAAAGCGTTCATTAACGTTTTCGTGAAACCTTTAAAATTTTGCTTTGTGTTTTCAAATAAGATTCAGGAAAATTGTATTTTTAATTTTTTGAATGTAAATTGAGATTTGATAATGAAATAAAAATATTGTTTTTGCGTTATATACGTTATTTTTACGGAGTATTTTCCGTTTCAAATCTACGATCATCTGAGTCAGATATGAAAAATTTGTCGTTAGACGCTTCGTTCGTTTTATTTTTTGTTCATTATATCTTTGTCCAAAACTTGTTGAGCAGATTGCAATTAATATTTACAATCTGCTCAACAAGCTTTGGACACAATTGGACAATGGCGGTGGTTGCTTACAATTTTTATTTATTTTGTTGTCATTATGTTTGCCGACTCTACAAGTGTACATAGATTTATAACGCCGTATTTATTCTGTGACAGTGTACTTACTAACTTTTGGTCGCTAACTCGCTACTCTAAAGGTAGCCTTCTTATGCGCACGACGCGCGATGCGAGACCCGCAACCCGAGACCGAAATAGGGTCGCGGAGGGAGCCACTGTTTAGTATGAATTTATATGGAGCACTAACCAACCCCCGCGACCCGCGTCGCGCGTCCGGTGCGCGTGGCCAGAGAACCTGATTCGCTTGTTTGCCGGTCGCGGTCGCGAATATCGGAAGGCTACCCTTACAGTTTCTACTGCGGTGTATAATAGCTACTACGTTAACAGGGTCTTGGGTGGGAATTAAAAAAAATTGCAAAGTTAATCCTGAAATTTTTGGCCCGATACATACGAATCCCAGTGTAAGTAAGGATACACTTCCAATCCGACTTCCAATCACTTGGGGTGTTGGGATTTTATTGTCATTGCCAGTTCTTATATATTTTTATGCGCGTTTCGTCTTTATATTTCGAGGTACAATAAAACGAAACTCACTAAAATACATACAGCGATATTAAAACGAAAATCAAATCGGATTGCTTTATCTTTGTATCGAAAAATAGTTGGTTTTATTTTGTTGTTGAAAATACAAATAGTAAATAGGTACTATTTGTTTTTTGTTAAAAGTTATTATGTTTGGTTTACAATATTTACAATCTAACCGACTTTAATATTCATTATGTTAGAAACTTATTCAAACATTAAATTAAATATAACAGTGTCCTCCTTATTACATATTATTTATCAATTCACATTAAAATATTTGATATGAATTAAGTTTATCCAATATTAATTCAGTTTTGAAATGTCAGTGGAAAGATAGGCGCACGAGCGTTTTCGAAATAAAATGTACAATGATATAATAATTTTTTATCCATAATATCTACACCGCATCGAAACTGTATGATTGTAAGATTTATCAGCAGGATCGACCTTCAGAAGGGATATACGTTTGTGGTCTATCATGAGTATGATGATAATGATGATGATAATAACGACGATGATCGTGATGATGGCGATGTGTAACGCACAAACTATGTATCGTAAGGCGCAGACAAAGCGTTAAGCGGCTTTCAGACTACGCTATAATGTAATAGCATATAGTATATATAGCTCATAGCACAACAATGTCGCGCACCATACGTTGTTATGGAGACGTTCACACTGTACTGTACTATACATTATTGGCTTAATATATGCTATAAAATCGTGCGATACGCTGAGTTCATGCTGTGCTATATCGCGCGCCGCCCTCTTCTTCCTCGCCTCACCCCCGGGCGTCCCGCAAGCGAAACGAGCGACACACCCATACTGAGGTTGCTATATACTACAAATGCCTGCGATAATATCGCGTAATGTGAACGCCATGCATGCAGTATAGCATTAGGTCCTTTTTTGCTATACTATATACAGTCTATATAGCAAAATAGTATAGCGTAGTCTGAAATGAGCTTTAGCGTGTAAATATACGTCACACTTGAGCAAACGTAGCGGCGGGCATTCAGTGCGGGCGCACCGAACTTGTACTGCTCTGTGTTATATTGTAGTACTGACCGTGCTTGTTGTAGTGGCATTTAAATTTTAGCACCATGCTCGGAACACTTGTTCCGTTGAACGCTCCGCAAGTTCGCGAAACTATTAACGTTTATTGTTTACATTGACCTGCTGACACACTATCGAAGCATCACTATCCCAAATAAAGGTTGAGCACGAACAATTGACAAGTACTTACGTATTCGTAACTTTTTTTTTTTTTTTTGTAATATCTATGGACGCTTTCACACCGCGTCCATCTGGTCCAGTGATAAATTCTCGGAGGAGTTGTGTTACGGGTGCCAGACAACGGAACGGAAATATATTTAATACTTTTATACCATACATATATTTAAGATGTTCAATACACATCCGTGTGACCCAGGAACACAGAAAACTTTTTGTTCCCTGCGGCTTGAGTGCCAACGCGCTAACCACTGAGCCACAGGGGTCGTCAGATGTATGAGCGTTGTATGAGCGCTGTCATAATTTTCATACAATTGTCTTTGATAACGTTACGAATACGTAATATTCAATTGTTCCTGTCGCCCGCTGGAGAAAAATGAAAATTGGGACAAATTCTATCCATCCTCTGAATTAGTCCTACTATGCCATTATGAATGTAAAAGTTAGTGAGGATGGACGGATGGATGGATGTTTGTTACTCTTTCACGCAAAAACTACTGAACGGATTTCGATGAAGTTTGTTATGGTAGTAGTTTGAGCTCTGGGATTAACACATAGGCTACACGTTTCGTTCCGAAAAAAGTACAGTGCTCCCGTGGGATACTGAGCCGCGGGCAAAAGCTAGTAGTAAATTTTATATTTAAGAGCATCAGGAGGACTAGGCACCAGACAGTGGGATTAGATGAAGCTTCGCATCACAATTATGGTTGAGTGGCTGTCAGCACTCACACTCTCTTTCTCTCTCTTGCACTTGTAATAATACAGCTCAACAACTACGCAGATTAATAAATAAATAAAAACCGCCCAAGTGCGAGTCGACTCGCCCGCAAAGTGTTCCGTACAAAACGACAACGGCACGTTTGTTGTATGGGAGCCCCCCTTTTATTCTGTTTTTAGTATTTGTTGTTGTGGCGGCAACAGAAATACATCATCTGTGAACATTTCAACTGTCTAGCTGTCACGGTTAAGACGATACAGCTTGTCGACAGACAGACCGACAGATAGACAGACAGACGAGACAGCGAAGTCCAATTATAGGGTGCCGTTTTTACACTTTGGTGTATGGAACCCTATTAAAAAAGAATAAAACGACGAAACGTAAATCAGAAGTACATAATAGGTATACGTATATACCGAATATCGTTTGTTTTTTAACATTCAGTTGCACATTACACACACAAAAGGCGCTAAAATATAATACAGTCTGTATTGGTGTAGACATTTATATTCTAGTCTAGACATTTGCATATTAATTAGCGGTATAATTGCTCTGTTCGGACTGTTGGCAGTTTTGTGCGTTTGTATGTTAGTCGGAGTCGGACATCACGCGGCCGAATTTTGTGCCGTGTGTGTATTAGTGGCATGGGGTATCTATAAGTCCATTCCTCTCGGCTTTACTTACCACTTACCTTTTGAAGACCCTCATCCAAATCAGTGCGTATTACACAGGTCAGGGCTTCCCTATAAAGCAAAACCTTCGCCAGTGCCAGGTATAAACTATACAGTGTGTTTTCTGAATAAGTGTTGGCAAAAAGGTGTTTTATTTTTATTTTTGGCTGGCTAAAAAGTAAGGTCATTTCGTCATTTTATTAGGGCAAGGTGGGGTGCGAGTGCTCACCTTGTGTAAGTCACTATCCCTCGTACTTCGTCACGGTCGGGAATCGGGAGACACCGAAGTCGTAACTGTCTTGTCCGCCCCAGAAAGGGGAGAAGGACATAGGGACAAATAGAAAGGCATTAAATAACTCGTAGACCTGAAGGGAAGGACCAAGGACAGTAGGGTGCGCATTCCCGTGTTTCGGCCCTTATTACCAGGATCGGTTGATAGGGCCATTTGTTTTGTGGTGGGATTTGGTCCCACTTACTTCGTCTAACAATAGGCCATATTCTTTAGTGATACATTTTATACCCAACTAACTTTTGTTTGCGGCTCCGCCCGCGTAAATACAGTATCCCACTGGAACACTGTACTTTTTCGGGATAAAAGGAAGCCCTTTGTGTTAATTCAGAGCTTCAACCATGGTAGTACCATACCAAATTTCATCATAATCCTTCAGGGTTCAGTAGTTTTTGTGTGAAAGAGTAACAAGCATCCATCCATCCTCACAAACACTTTCAGATTTATAATAGTAGTAGTAATAATCCTACTAGGATTAAATCTGCGATGCGATTCGTCTGCACTGCGGTCACGTCAGTCTGTTCTCGCTGATCGCTCTTATAAATGAACTTCGCTAATTAGATTCCGCAAGTTGTTTTATAGCGATAGTGAAACGTGGTCGAATCGTGGAATTGCAAAGAAAGTTCATGAAAAGTTCGTTAAATATTAATGTAATAATGGAATTTTGTGTTTTGGCAAGCTACAATTTTTGTATTGCTTGAGGAGATGTTTCATATCGTAACGTTAATGTATCTTAATAACGAAAAGTTGTTTGGATGAAAAAAAAAATCTTCAATCTGAGTATGCACATCTTGAATATTATATATACATATTATACATATAACGAGCGGACCCGACAGACGTTGTCCTGCCGGGCTGATTTGTGTAAAATATAAACGCATACAATAATATTAATTCAAATCGGCCCAGCCGTTTAGGAGGAGTTCAGTGACATACACACGCACAGTAGAATTATGTATATAAACATATTATGTCAGTAATTTTGTAGTTGATGATGATAGACAAAAGTTATTCGCGCTGACCCAAAATAATACGTGACATTTCCGAAGGTTTCCGCAAAAAAGTCACGAGTCAGCGGTCTTTTATATTGACCCCCGATAATCAGCTGATTCGTTCAATATAGGAGACATAATTTTCACTGTCGAGGATAACGCGAGGCTGTGTTCTATATGACCAAATCACTTTAATCTTTTCGGCAAACGACTTTTTGACATCTTACTGCAAGGTAAGTATTTATTTAGTATGTGAGGTATGAATATTTAGGGATTTATTGAACAATAGCATTACTTGCCCGCGGCTTCGCTCGCGTGTAGTTTAAAACCTAAAACATTCATCCCCGATTTTATCCACCTATGGGCTGAATTTTAGAAAACGCTGAAATACGTAACTCTTTTTTTTTTATACTCAATTGATACAAACTTTTATCACCTATTTTACCACCTTGGGGGTTGAATTATGAAATATAAGTTGATTAATATCAGTAATCAATTAGCGTATGTTATTATTCGACAAATTTTACGATTCGAATAATTCGATTAGTGGCTAAACATTATTTGGATATATTCGAATAATTCGAATATTGTAATAAACTATAAATAAAAGTAATTTATTGTATTAATATGACCTGCATATTAAAATATGAAGTGATTCACTATTAACTTACAAAAAATCAAAGTATTTTTAACAAAAATCTTCTTTTAACATAATTTAAGATTTGTGAGGATGGATGGATGGATGTTTGTTACTCTTTCAAGCAAAAACTACGGAACGGATTTCGATGAAATTTGGTATGATAGTAGTTTAGGCTCTGGATAAAACTATGTTTTTACTTACTACTTACTTACTTTTTTCCCGAACAAGTACAGTATTCCCGTGGAATACTATATTTATGCGGGCGGAGCCGCGGGAATACGCTAGTTATTATTAAATGTGTATTATTTTACCTAAGATCTTGGGTTTAAAAGTATAATTAGGTCACGAAGGTGCAGTGTCAAAAATTACCGGGCCATGACAGAACAATGTTTGGTAAACACAGATATATATTATAAAGCATCTATAGACTTAGCATGTGGAATGCTCAGACCAAAGAAAAAAGTGAAGAGAGAGTTCTGCGAACCACACAGTGAAGCCGGTGAGGTTTTTTGTGTATGTAGCCAAATTGTACGGGAGATTCTTATCTTCTACATAATACTTAAATTAACTATCCTGATTTTTTAAAATATTGTGCCAAAATCCTATGACGTAGTTGTTAGTAATTATGAAGTTATTGTAACCATTAACCGTGTGTATGTCGGTTCACGGTTGCGTTATTCACTACCATACCAAATTTCATCGAAATCAGTTCTGTAGTTTTTGCATGAAAGAGTGACAAATATCCAGCCATGCATCTACACAAACTTTCACATTTATATTATTAGTAGGATAGACTGGTTATTATTATAACTACTAGAGACCGTTCAGAGTTAATTTAACTCGGTGAGATTTTATGAAAGTGATCCACATTTCGTCGGTATCGTCGGTCGTGTCAGAGGTCAAATAACTCTGAACGGACTGTAAACACGTACCTACTTATGATCTACGCAATATTTGCTAATTCTACTCTGAATAAAAATATGAGAATAAATGTAGACAAGAAAATAAAGTGGCAAAGTGTACTTAGCCAAAAAAGTTGTGTGTGAAAATGCCCGGTAGAAAATTACTTAAATAGACAGATTGATAACTTATAAATACATGGGCTGCACTAAAAATATCGGGAATGGAATATTTCCACTGTTCCTGTCATATTGAAATCTTTTTAATTTAAAACTCCTTGGTTTTAAAAATCGAATACCGTTTATTTATTTAAAAAAAGATTCTCGGTCTCGTCACAAGGTCTTGTCAAACTTGTTTAGTCGTTCAGAAAATGGAATTGACTCGAGAAAATTCTAGAGCGATGATTTATTATGACTTTCGAAGTGGTTTAACACAAAAACAGTGTGTTGACCGGAAGATTTTTGCATTTGGTGATGAAGCCCCATCCAAAACCACAATTTATCGCTGGTTTGCTGAATTTCAACGTGGACGTGTCAAGCTCAGTGATGATCCCCGTCAAGGTCGTCCAAAAACTGCAGTCACCCAAGAAAACGTTGATGCTGTGCGTAAGCTGATTGAGGAAGATCGACATGTGACATACCGCAAAATTCAGGCAACTTTAGACATTGGCATGAGTCAAATACAAATAATTTTGCATGAACAATTAGGTGTAAAAAAGTTGTTTTGCCGATGGATACCGCATTTGCTCTGTGAAGAGCAAAAAGCGGCTCGCGTTACTTGGTGCGTCAGAACTCTCGAAAGATTCCACGCAGGATCCTCAAATGCTGTATACAACATCGTATCAGGTGACGAATCCTGGCTATACGCGTACGAACCCGGAACAAAAAACCAGTCACGAGTTTGGGTGTTCGAAAATGAGTTAAAGCCAACAAAAATTGTTCGTTCACGGAGTGTTGCAAAAAAAATGGTAGCCACGTTTGTCTCCAAAACCGGCCATGTTGCGACTATTCCTCCTGAGGGACAAAGGACGGTTAATGCAGAATGGTATGCTAACATTTGTTTGCCACAGGTCGTTTCTGAACTCCGTAAAGAGAACTGCAACCGCCGCATTATCCTCCATCACGACAATGCGAGTTCTCACACCGCGCACAGAACAAAAGAGCTTTTAGAGCAAGAAATCATAGAATTATTAGACCATCCGCCGTACAGCCCCGACCTAAGCCCTAATGATTTCTATACTTTCCCTAAAATAAAGAATAAATTGCGTGGTCAGAGATTTTCATCACCTGAAGAAGCTGTGGACGCGTACAAAACGGCCATTTTGGAGACCCCAACTTCCGAATGGAACGGTTACTTCAATGATTGGTTCCATCGTATGGAAAAATGTGTCAAATTTCGCGGAGAATACTTCGAAAAGCAATAAATACATTTTTAAATAGTAATGTTGTGTCACTTCCTTGATTCCCGAAATTTTCAGTGCCGCCCTCGTAGATACTGTGCTTGTTGTACGTGTTGTCAATTATTACTCGTTTTCTGATGGAATAGAATTATTTCCCCCTAATGGAAGTTTCAATACAAAACGTGATTGATAATAACACAAAAACACTTCTAAGATTTTCAGTAGCACAAGGTTAAATTTAATTATAGAACTAATAAAATGTTAAAAATAAAACCATTAGAACATGCAAATGCATATAATTAAAAGAAAATTAGCTAAGAAGTATGAAGGTTATATGAATTCGGATAATAACTAACGAAAAATACCAAAAAGTACATATTTTTACGACCATAATTTATTGGTAGGTTAGGCAGTTATAGCAGATGATATTAAAAAACATCAATAATTTTGGTCCAAATATAACTAAAACGGATACTTGTACATTATACAACCTCAGGTTATATATTTACATTTCTATCAAAACATATGCTTTATACATAAAGTAAAAGATATGTGTGGAGTTGGTGTCGAATTTCCTCATTGTTCAAAAATTCATACTTCTATTCTATATTAAATCTCTCCCTTATATCAAGGAGAATATTATGTTTTCATATTTATTTCACCCGTTTCAAAAAATATTTAATGTATATATATACAATAATCTTATATTATGTATATAATATAATAATCTTATAGTGTACTTTAAACGCGGTATTGAACGAATCATTTTTCAGCCTTTTTACCCGGGACAAAAAAAATAGTTAAGAGACACTTTTAAATATGTTTCTGAGGATCGAACGAGCTTTAGCATATTTTGATTAGTTTTAGGGCGCCTGAGGTCGTATTTACGTGTATGCGTTACTTAGTTAACTATTTAATCGCACGATTTACGGGACGGCGTTCACGTTCTAAATAATACCTAAAATACGGGACGTCTGGCATCCCTAGTATAGTATAGTAAAGGAGTCAGGAATACACGTGGTCCATTATTTATGTACTTATGTAAACTATAAAGTAAACATTACGTATCGGTAGTTGGAACTTGGAACGTAGGCGAAGTGTTTGTTGATACACACACAGTCGTCATTCGCCATATTGACGAGCTACTTAAACCATACTTGTAGGTTATTGCGATGTACGTACTAGGTATCGATATAAATTCATGCACACATAACTTTATGGTCATACTGGACGATGCCTGCGACTTCCTGCGCGCAAATGCACTGTAAATTTTGCCGCGGTAAATAAAAGCTTTATGTACATCCCCGTGGTCCACTCTATATGCGTGCAATATCATTAAAATCAGTCCAGTAGTTTCGGAGCCTACTCAATGCAAACGAACAAACAAATCTTTACTTATAATAATATTAGTCCGACAGGCCTACTCATATCTCACCCGCAATCATAATAATCAGTAGGTATTCTTGGTACGAAGATGAATTCATGGTAGTTAATTCTGCTTCAGAGTGCTAAGTGTGAGTTTTCTTTTCGCATTCGATCGGGAGCGCGTTTGGCGTTTACTAGGAATTTGTATGTGATTTGTACAGCGCCACCTAGTTTTAAACGCGACAACTAGGTCAAATCACATAAAAATTAAAACCCGAAAAGAAAAACTCACTCACACCTAGCACTCTGTTCCGATGTAAAAAAGTGCTTATTTGCTACTGTTAAAAATGTTTGTTGTAAAGTCGGTTTACGGACGATAATTTTACGTGATAACGTCATCACAAGCCGAACGTTAAGGCCGATCGTGCTTTTCTATCGCTTGTTCCGCGCTCTAGCTTGCACGCTCGGCTCAGGCGGAACGTGACAATTTTTCGTGCGTGCAGCCGACGTTCATAAATTTACATTAAATTTATCACGTCAAAAAAGCTCCAAAACACCAAAATGTCTATGGCATCTGTTTGCACTTTTAGCACTATTGCTTGATACCTTAACAGCTGCTTCGTGTTCTTCCGATGACAGATTCTAGACAATTTTCTGCTTACAGGACACGTGTGATCAGGCTTGCGTGTCATCGTTACTTATTAGCACTCACTCCAAGGCCTTTATTGTAATGGTTATAATTTATTACCACTTAATAGCGATGAATTATCAAATTACATAGTGTTTTGATGCTTATATAGATAATAGTAAACTCTGAGGCTATGTTTGAACAATTAGCGCGGCTAATTTTGGAGATCGAAAAAGTGTGAGATGCCCTCTGTGACCACATGATGGACACATGACATTATTATAGATGGGAATAAGAGGTTAGGAGGGCGAGATAAATGAGAGGTAGAAAAGAAAAACGTTGAGATGGTATTCGGCTGTCCCAAGCACACCCGCGATACGAAAAACTTGTGAAAGGTGTTATATCACGCCGGTTTTATCCGATGCCGTGGTGTCACACCGTTTATGCAGACCCATTACTGACCAAGCGATAACGTTGCGTCATCTGTGTGTTGAGTGCTAGTTTCTGTCACTACTCGCCGTGAAGAAGTTAACTACATTTGTATGGCATCTAATTAGATACCATTGTTTGCCGCTAGGGGCGTTGTTTTATTTCATGTGAAACATGGTTACATACTTTAGATGTCATACAAATTGTAGAAAACTTCTTCGCGACGAGCAGTGACAAAAACTCGCGCTCAGCAAACTGGTGAGCCAGTTGTTTTTCATCGGAGCCCTTTGCTTAAAAACGCGCGTTTATCACATCATCTGGCGAACCAGTTACCCGGCTGACGCTGCAGATTAGAAGGTTACGTAACCGTTACACAACGTATTGTATAACTAACAATCGTTCAGCTCGAATATGCTTCATTACGGGCACGCGATTTGATGACTTACTGATGACTACTGGACTAAACAATCCCCATTATGTCGTTATGTAACCTTCCTTTTGTCATGTCGGTAGCCTATAAAAGACCTTCCAAAAACTTTACAGCAAAACAGTGACTCCTCTCAGTAAGTAGGCATACGGGCGAATACTGAAAGACTAATCAAAATTAGGAGCCCTCTTATTCACAGGCTGCCGCTGTCTCTCCTAGCCGAAATGACAAGGACAGCATGTGACTTGAGCGTCACTTAATAACTATCGTTCCAGTATTCGGCGGTTAGATCTTCAAAATGCGCAAGTGATTTAAAATTGGTTTTCGTCAGTACATAGAGTGGTTAAAGAGGAAGGTTTCGGTCCTTTATAGCTTTAAAGTATAAAGAAAACAAACAGTCTGTTGGTTTATTTAGTTAATGCATTTGAAAGATGAAAGTTGAAATCTGCCTGTGACCAAAGTCAATTAAAGAAGCTCACGTCCGTGTAACAGATCTCGAGTTCAAAGTTCAGTTTTTAATTAGTCCATACTTAAAAGCAATTAATTTGTTAGCTTATAATTAATAAATTGTTTATAATTGTGTAATTGTATGTATTATTTAATAATAATGCATGGTAATTATCATTCTCTTGATGGTCATAGCGCCATGACGGTGATGACGTATGGTCTGAGCTTAGCAAGTGAGTCTTGTTTTTTCTTTAGTTTTTTTTGTTTTTTTATTTCAATAATCTTTGATGGATGATTTTATATGGAATAGCGTAAACGAATGTAATAATAATTAAAAGTAATTAATTAATAATTAATAGTAATTAATATAACGTAATCGAACGTCTGATGGGAAGCGTCAAGCGACTCCTGCAACACCAAATTGATATGCCCTTTTCCTGAAGGTTTGAATGTCGTAATTCGTAATGATCCGGAAATGCTGTTGGCCGTAGTTGAATCCAGAGTTATAGCTAAAATTCTACTGGAATGCCACATGGACTTTGAAAAAACTGGCTAGCTGAGGAAGCCCGTATGCAAAATTATGCCGGTTTTAATGTCCTAAGGTTGGGACTATATCATCCGGAATCCGGCGGGCCCGGGCGCTGAAAATAGAACTCTGAGCTAATACAATAGACTTGAAAATCGAAGTGTCGAGTGTCATATATGACTTTGACATTTGACTCGACACTTGTGTGTTCCATTTTCAGCTCTACTGTATTAGCGCAGAGTTTTATTTTAAGCGCTGTGAATTTTCTGCGGCTCTCCGAATACGGTATTTTCCTGTGTTTTTTTTATTACATAAATGATAAGTTCTCTAAAAATAAGACAGTTTACAAAAAGTATACTGAAAATCAAAATTTTCAAAGATATTGCGGATTGTTTGAAGCACTTTTGTGAGTCTCGTGAAAACGCTCCATATAAAAGTCGTACAAGTAGGTGACGTCACACGCTAGTAATTTTGCTACGAAATGTATGGGCCGGGCCATATGCACAAAATTTCTGATATCGTAATTTTGCGCGTTTATGTTGATATAATACCATAGTAAATCTTTTTGTATTTGAAGTAAGTAAACTAATTATGTAGGTTTTATACACTAATGATTTAAAAAAATAATTCAACTTTTTTGTAACTTAGAAATACATATAATTAAAAAACTACATATAAAATCCTATTTCTTTTTACTTTTATCAAGTTGTAATACATTATTATTTCTAATTTATTGAAAAAAAAAACTATATTTTTACATGTAGGAAAATACTCAATTCCGGATCATATAGTCCCAGCCTAAGATATACCCCCGCCCTCTTTATCTCCGTTATCAATCAGATCCAGTTTACTCGCCTGTAAACTTTCATAGCTCTGTATGCTACATTGTTGCAAACTATTGTCCATATTCGCTGCAGTTAAATTCAATAGACAATGTATGCTATTGTTATTGACAAACTGTCCGCCAAGGACCCATTTGATTGAGTACCTTTACATAGATCGTAATTCTTAGCTGATAGGACCTTACTTCTACAGTTCCTTCCAGCAAGGCTATGACGTATGTCTAATAATGTTCTCAGTTACCAGCTGTACCAGCTCTACATAGTGAGTTTGATGCAGTGTCTACTGTCGCGTAAGTGAGGTGCAGTGTCGTTTCAGTTAAACATTTTATTTATTTACCTGATGTAACTTCACACGCTGGTGGTCGCTACGTGACGTTTGAGCCCAGCAGCTGGCCTTCAAATAAAAATGTATTGTTTAATTGGGAAGAATCGGTTTGAAGTAAATGATGGTTGGACGAACGATTCTTCAAGACTTCTATGGAGGAGTCTAGAGATCTGTGATGTAGATGTGAGCCATCATAATATCTTGAATTCCAAAATTTCCGACATACTAATACATAGTCATAGTTGAACAATCATTTTAGAAATATCAAATAGCTATTTCCAGGTTCTACTAGGTAAGTAGTAAGTACGTACTAATCTAGATGGCAAAATCTGGAAATCACTTGCGAGTTGCGACTTGACTCAAGAGCCAAGTGTAGAAAACTGGCCGAGTGCGAGTCGGATTTGCGCACGAAGATTTCCGTACAAAACGGCCAAAAATCACACCCCACTTAAATATTTATAAATATATTATATACTCGTAACTAAAAATACATCATCTGTGAAAAATTCAAAATGTTTATTTTATTTTTAGTATTTGTTGTTATAGCGGCAACAAAAATTCAACTGTATAATGCTCATGAGATGCAGCAAGAGGGTCAATTCTGCAAAATAAAACCTGCAATAATACAATTTAAATCAAGTCCCGATACGCTTAAACTGCCAAACCGGTATTGTCGTAAACGTTAACGAGCGTCTAACGCCTCCTGATTAGTCCAAACTTCATAAAATCAGTTTATGATAGCAAGTCGCTTCACTTGTAATACAATCAACAAAATGAAAGTCTACTTTAAATACGAGAATTGAGCTTCTGGTGTCAGACGGCCGGACGGAGAGCGAAGTCTTAGTTTTACCCTATTGGTCCCTTTTTACCGTTTGGGTACGGAACCCTAAAAAGGGAACATAACTACTTGTGCCTCTTTTACTCTACTTTGGCGAAAAGGTTATTGGCTTGACGATAAACTCTAAATATTATAAAAATTGACTCGGTGTTGTGTGTAGATGTGCAGTAGCGCCAATTAACTTAAATCATCGGCTTTTAATTAACCGCACGTATCACGCTTTGATTGCACTTTACTGGTGATTGTACCGGAACAGGAAGACTTGAAGCCTTGTTGATTGTTACAATTAATTAAATATTTTGTATCGGCCTCGCTGCTCTAGACTTTTGGGGGTCGTGCTCGTGCCTCCAAGGTATGATGATCTATAAATTGTCCGCTCTATTGAGGAAGAGGATATTTATTATTTAAGCTAGCAAAGCGCGGTTTAGTGATAACGCAAGCACTGTCCTGCCAGTACAAAATATAGTGTAATATTTTGTACTGGTATTTGCGTTAACATAAACAAACAAATAATAATAACAATGTACGTTTATTCCTCTCAAGCACCAGGCGTGCATAAAGTCGAAGAGGTGTATTGGCGGTCGGCGAGCGTTTGCCCCTTGCACAATGAAACGTGTCGACGGCCGGAGTTACGTCAAATTGTGTGGCCTTATGTGGATCATGTGCGCGGCACGCCACAGAACCGGTACCTACGCGAATACAACCTCCTTCACCGCTCTGCCCTCCTGGTACTTTACTCGAACCGCCAGGACTAAATTCAGCCTGAATGTCCTTAGCGCATGTCTCCTTTTCTTTACGGTATCAAATAAATGTGAAGACACCTGTTAGTAATTTTAAATTAACAGCTTTTCACTTAATGCATATTATGAAGGTATATGTACAGTACTTACAATAAAAATTAACAGTTTTTAAAAATGTTGTCTATCCGTCTCTGTCTGTCTGTTTGTTCAAGCTAATCTCTGAAACGGCTGGACCGATTTTCACGGAACTTACACTGATGTTACAAGGAGTAACGTAAGCTACTTTTATCTTAGCTACTTTATTTATGTTCCGTTTTCATTAGTTCTACGCAAACAAAGTTGCGGGCACCAGCCATTTGTAACTATTTGTTACATGATCATCAGCACCTTGCGCCAAACACACGATTGAGCTAAAGTGTTTTTCTTTGAACATATACATAAGTTTTAAGTTAGTCACTAACGTTTACATCGCGTTTTTTGGAAGGTTCTATAGGCAGTAGAGTTTTTGCTGTTTTTTGCTCGATATTAGTACTAATAGTTTTATACATATTGTTTCGGAACCCTTCGTGTGCGACTCCGACTCGCACTTGGCCGGTTTTTATTAATATCGTGTAGTCGACCTAAGGCTAAGCGCGCACTGGCGAGCAGGTCAATGTCAAATAGTCTTACAATAATGTCAACTACTCCACATTATGGCGCTCCTAGACAAATAGTTTCTTTTCGTTAGTTTTTGACAAAAGATTTCCCGGCAGCCATTTTAAAAATATGGCTGTTTAGAAATGTTGACTTCTATTGACGACCTTGTTACCATGGATTATGAACTATTTTTCAACGAACTATTTTGTGTAGAATATTTATTCTTTAAAATTATTTCTTTGGGTCACCATGCTAAGCCCGCTGGCCGCAAGTGTCGCGACCAAGCATGCAGCCAGAACTGCGGCCGAAATTGTTAGTCCGAGTACAAAGTGCTTCGAAATGGACGTCGATTTCGTCGACGTCCATTTCAAAGCACTTTGCGAAGCACAAATAGCTATGATGGTTTATCTTGGAAGTAATAAGCGAAAAAACAAGGAGAAGCACTAGCAAATATTTCTGTGATCTCTTTCCACAATATCCTTATTATGTCTCAGTTTGAATAGACGTCGCACGACATGTCCCACAACGCCCTCCTAGTCTCGAGCTCGCAAATATACCTCTCCGTGTCAAAAGACATCACGATGTAATTTGAACACTTCGTAAACAAGTAACACGTCTGGCCGCGGCGGCCAGTGCCCGCACATTGGCGCACGATCCTATTATTCCTACAAATCTTTGAATCCCAGTGGTCGCGGCGGCCAGCGGCCGCAGGTCACGTCGCAATGACCCAAGGAGCTAGAACAATTAACTTTGTTCTAGCTCCATGCAATGATCTCATTGGCCGCCACGACCGAGCGGCCAAGTGCGCGCACGGACGATACAATGCATACATTTCGGTGACCGCCAGTGGGCGCTTAGGCTTAGAGACGATTAAAATTTTACTGATTTAACATTGTATTATAGACTTCCATCAGAATATTTACTCTACTTTTGCTAGATGCGATTCAAATACTAAAGAGCGGTCGCGGAGCGCACGAATATATTGCTATCGCGCTCCTATCGCGTACCTGTGTAAATGCGATAGCAATATAGTCAATGTACTAAATTCTACGTGATCCGCGACCGCACTCTAGATGATTCCATCGCTTTGCATAAATGGGGAAATGGAGCTCGAAAGTTCGTGATATCGGGTACAAATGTTTGGCCTGCTAGTTAGTAGTTGGTGTAACCTAGATTCTTTTACCGCTATATTTACAACTTAAATGCTAATACAAATTATGGAGATGTCAAACTATTATTTGAGGTAAAATTTTAAAACGGAATATTTTTGGCATATATTAGTGATTTTCAGTGCCTAAACATGATCCGGAAACCGGCGGGCCCGGGAAAATTCAGAGCACTGATAATAAAACTCTGTGATCATACAATAGAGTTGAAAATCGAAGTGTCGAGTTTCGAGCTGTCATATATGACATTGACATGTGAGTCGACACTTGTTTGTTCTATTTTCAGCTCTATTGTGTTAGCGCAGAGTTCAATGTTCAACGCTCTGAATTTTCCGCGGCGTTCTGAATTCCGGATCATATAATCCCAGGATAAGACTTATGTGTTGACTCTATAAGGACAAAGAGAATATTATGTAATAAAAATGTAATTTTACGTACAGTGCGACCATGTTTCCTATGGTTTTCGATAGTTGTCATTTCTCATACATCGTCTGTTGATTTCTATAGAAAAACGAAGACTGTTAAAACCATTAGCAAATTGGTATTACTGCACATTTAAAATCAGAGTATACACAGGATGTTTTTTCATTCAGTGTTGAATTCACTCCTGAAAGTTTGGACACTGTCTGAAAAAACGCCCCGTATAATTACTTACGTATTATACACAGAAGATGGTGATTGAAACACATAAAAGGCAAGATTACTTGATAATTTGCATCCATTATTTATGTCGCCTACACAAATGTGACTTTAGGGTAATTTGCTCTTAATTTTGCCAATATGTATTCATTTATTTGAAGAAGTCTGTGTAAATTAAATAATGATAATATCCAAAATATTCAAAGCCGTGGGTGTGTTTTACCGAATGCGATCAAATGTGTTGTGTTTTAACTTTTATTGTGGTGTTGATATAAATTACCACCCCTAACTAGCTTACGAGTATGATACGGCTAGTCCTAAATCTTAATATTATGTCCACTTATCTGAAGATAACTATTGGTTAGGGAATGGGGATCTCATAAAACTACTCTCTCAGAAAGATTTAAAAGGGAACCTCCCGTGGGATGTCCAGGAGCATTTTTCTGGAATAAAAATAGGTCCATGTTAATCTCCAAGGTCTCATCCATCCTTACTGATAATAAATCTGATTATAATAATAGAATAATAGAATAATCTAATCTGATTACATGATTATAGATATATTAGAATACATGATATAAACATACAAGGTATATTAGAATACATGATTCATCTGATTTCATCATATTAGAAAACATCAATTTTGACAGTTTTCAATAGAAATGCGTAAAATGGCGCACATGAGAGGAAAAAAATATATGAATCATAATATGCAACACCTAAAGTGGCCTTTTAAGACCCCCAGGCCAGTTACGCAGGAGTAATTTCATACTGCCCAAGTGTGTGCGCAGTACACAAGAGCACTCTCTCTTCCCTTACTCTCGAAACTCAGTGGGACGGATAACCGACACGACTGGCGAAAGATCCTGGCGCAGGTCCGACTTTTTACATGCCCATCCGACGCATGGATCGGATCATCTTTCTTGTCGGACAATCAGGTGATCAGCCTGCGTTGTCCTAACCAAACTTGGAAACAGCGTTTTTTTTGTTGTTCCAATGCGGGAATCGAACCGACGACTCCGAGTCGAGAGCCAAGCTCTAACCACTAGACCACGGAGGATATAATAGGAGGCTTTCCGGGGATAAAAACCTAGCTAGATCAATTTTTCTCCCCCAAAACTCCGTATATACTAAATTTCATGTAAATACTTCCAGCCGTTTTCGAGATTACGATTATATATATATACAAGATTGTCTCGTTTGAGTATAAGATCGAATAGCAAGTCAGTAGTGAGTAGTGACTGCTTTAGGTCAATATTTACATGCGTTTCAAAGCCAAAATTAAATGTTTTTGACGTGTTCCCCATAAAACACCGTTTTTAAAATGAATAATTAAGTCATCCGAAGCATAGTTCTCTTCAGGATGTCTGTGTCAAAACAAAAATAGATAATCAAGGAGCGTAATCAGTATTCGATTCTTATTCCAAAAATATTAGATATATATTACACATGGCCTTAAATTTTGGCCAGATTATCCTATAAAACACTTAAATTCTGTTCACAACCGCGCGGCAAATACTGCGTGGAGGACGCGTGATATTCAAAGCCGTCGCGACTTACTCTTATATCCGCGTTTAAATTGCTAAGCTAAGCTCGAAGTAAAAGAGTGTGTCCATGCGTAGTGAGGGTTGTCAGGAAATGGTAATCATATTATTGTTCAGAAAATTAAGCAAACATTGAGTAAGGTATGCATACTGTCATTACTGACTTACTTAAATATTGAAGCCTTATTTTGGGTTAAATATTTCATTCCGATAAAAATACACCCTGTGCTTTAGGTCATTTTCTGACCTAAACCCCGAAATAGAACTATTTCCTCGTTCCTAAGAGCCCCACTAATTAATGATATAAATTATAAACGATAACGATATCTTCAAGGCCCGCCCTATACTTGAAATGTTCAAGTATATTAGCCTACCTGGCTAATATTGTCTTTATGTTTATTTATGAAAGTAAAATGAAAGTTTAAGTTTATTACGAAAATTAAGCTTTTGGACTAACACAAGGGCTTCTTTTCATCCCGAAAAAGTAGGTACCGTGTTCCAGTAGAATACTGAATTTACTCGGGCGGAGCCGCGGGCAAAAGCTAGTAGTCTATATTATGTTTAATTTTAGGCGTGAAAACCTTTCCAAATTAAGTGCTTTCCAATGACATTAATATGAAGCGTTCCAGCGCTGTGTGCATACGTCATGAGCTTCTGTATTATGTTCGCATCATGAAAGAGCAGTGTGGGATATCTCGCCGTGGGCCAAATGTCACTGTTTTCCTTTCTACTTAATCATGTGAATATTCATTAACGAGACTTCTAGTGATTAATGTTCGTAATTCACGAGACAAATACGCCATTGATCTAAAATCCACGTGTGGCTAACTATATATAAATAATAACTCCATTATCCTACATAATCATAGACGTATATATTATAGACGAGGCATGTTGAGGCAAAAGGCGTCTTCAGTTAAATGGATTTTGAGATTTTGACATTTGAAGTATGGTGAAAACAAGATGGCTGACATTTGAAGTATGGTGAAAACCAAGATGGCGTAACTTTTTACTGTATGAAGGTTTGTTCTGTCAAATGTACTTCATAGCCTATCTTGAGTTTTGAAATCTTTGTACATACTGTTACAAACATACAAACAACTACTAATTAGGTTTGTCCAGATACGACTGGCTAACGCGTGTTAATTAATAAAGAATTTGTTCGATAAACGTTGTGACAATGTGTTATTCAGACCTTCTAGAAATTTCTTCTAGGACTCTCCTGCGTTTTACAAAACACACTCGCGCAAAAATCCGCGTGTATTTCGCATCATGTAGACAAAATCATACATTTGAAAAATACATTTATGCTTGAAATAGAGATGCTAATCACAGATCACACTTTATTTAACTGCTTTTCAACAGCATTTCAAAAAGAGGATAGGTGTTAAAGATTCATCAGAATCGTTTCTGTTCAACTATAGACAATGATATCGATAGCACACACACAGACCGGACGAAAGGTAAATGTTTTTGAATGTTCTTGACATTTGTGGAAAGATCCGCGACCAAACCGGTCCACCGTCCGGGCACTGTCATTGCGAATGACAGTCCGTCTTTTCTCCTCCACTAGCAAATGACAAGGGCACAATTAAAAAGATCATCCAAATTGGAATCCTTCCAACCTATCCTCTTTTTGAAATGCTGTTGAAAAGCAGTTAAATAAAGTGTGATCTGTGATTAGCATCTCTATTTCAAGCATAAATGTATTTTTCAAATGTATGATTTTGTCTACATGATGCGAAATACACGCGGATTTTTGCGCGAGTGTGTTTTGTAAAACGCAGGAGAGTCCTAGAAGAAATTTCTAGAAGGTCTGAATAACACATTGTCACAACGTTTATCGAACAAATTCTTTATTAATTAACACGCGTTAGCCAGTCGTATCTGGACAAACCTAATTAGTAGTTGTTTGTATGTTTGTAACAGTATGTACAAAGATTTCAAAACTCAAGATAGGCTATGAAGTACATTTGACAGAACAAACCTTCATACAGTAAAAAGTTACGCCATCTTGGTTTTCACCATACTTCAAATGTCAGCCATCTTGTTTTCACCATACTTCAAATGTCAAAATCTCAAAATCCATTTAACTGAAGACGCCTTTTGCCTCAACATGCCTCGTCTATAATATATACGTCTATGATTATGTAGGATAATGGAGTTATTATTTATATATAGTTAGCCACACGTGGATTTTAGATCAATGGCGTATTTGTCTCGTGAATTACGAACATTAATCACTAGAAGTCTCGTTTATGAATATTCACATGATTAAGTAGAAAGGAAAACAGTGACATTTGGCCCACGGCGAGATATCCCACACTGCTCTTTCATGATGCGAACATAATACAGAAGCTCATGACGTATGCACACAGCGCTGGAACGCTTCATATTAATGTCATTGGAAAGCACTTAATTTGGAAAGGTTTTCACGCCTAAAATTAAACATAATATAGACTACTAGCTTTTGCCCGCGGCTCCGCCCGAGTAAATTCAGTATTCTACTGGAACACGGTACCTACTTTTTCGGGATGAAAAGAAGCCCTTGTGTTAGTCCAAAAGCTTAATTTTCGTAATAAACTTAAACTTTCATTTTACTTTCATTGAACTATAAATGAATCGTCTTGATATGCTAAACTGATTTTTGGAGTTTGGACCAATCAAAACGGGTTTGACGTTTATGACATTACATCCTGCAAACCTTCAAAAAGGGAGCATATTCCCTCCTATAAGGCCCGCAAAGCATTTGCAACTCCTCTGATGTTGCCCATGTTGTCCATCCATCCACAAAAACTATCGTATTTATAATAATAGTAGGATAGGCTCACATAATATAAGAAGTGTCCTTTCCTTGATTTATTTTGTGTTCATTTCGGCCCTTTAGATCTCTGTCCTCAAACTCTAGAAGATTAAAGTAGTAATTATGAATACACTACGGAACATTTAAGAATACTACTCGCCAATGTAATCGCTTTTAACTCTCGACCCGACCCCATAACGACCCAGATCCTATTAAAAGACTTCAATAACGAATAAGAAACATTGCATCACACGCTTGGTGTCTATTTATACACGTAATACGACAATACCTTTTACCGCATTTACTTGGCTTGTTACAGGGTCGTTTTGCGTTTGTAAATAAGATTCGTCTGTAATCTCAATCATGACTCTTTCCTTTTATCATGTCATCGCTTTTGCTCGTGTGACGAAATTCTATACTCGAATGGCTTAAAGTAAGGCTTAAATTTTTTCAATAGGTACACTTTGTCTCTAATGTCTATCATGACCATGTCACCTCTTTCTTTATCATGTTATCCTCTAATTACACGTATAACGAAATTACAAATTCGAATGTTTCGTTGTGCAATCGTATAATGAATTATGTTATCATGAAATCTAAATCAATTTCAGATTTAATAACATTATCATTGAATGTATAATGAAAGCTCAGTATCTACATAATAATATATGACTTACCTCCGATACATTATCAAAAACAGATAGACGATATGTAAGGTCTAATAAATTCACAAGGTTAAAACCTCTTTGCTTTGTTGAAGGACATATCGCTTGTCGATAAAAACAAATTACATTTTTCTAAAATAGTTCAAAGTATATTAAATCTCTCTTTCATTCATGAGGAGAGTTGACGAAATATTGTACGAAAGTTATTCACAGCATATATATACAGAGAGGGTAAATCAACAATATGGAGAGCTGTATTCGCTATGCAAACTCTTATGTCTGCTATCTTTGGTTGGTTATCCAATCAAAAGCGTTATTGAATAGATAAACTACCGACAAAAAAACTCAGAATCCGGGGACATAAGTTGTTCGTGACACTGTAGCCACAGAATATAAAAATGGTTCTGATTAGCAGAACCATTTTTATTGTACAACCAAGAATTGATAATAATGTGTATAATATTACATCACTACTCAGTTACGGGTACTTGTCAAAAATACCTTGGCTATTAGTCAATTTATATGTTGTTTTTAAATCTGGTTAGGACAATGCAGGCTAATAAACTGATTATCTGACAAGAAAGATGATGAATGCGTAGGATGGGCATGTAAAAAGTCGGTTCTGCACCTGATCTCTCGCCATTCGCCACTCGTGTCAATTATCCGTCCCACTGGGCTATGAAGATAAAGAAATAGTGCTCATGAGTCATGTGTGCTGCGCACACACTTGGGCCCTACAAAATAACTCCTGCGTAGCTGTTATCGGTTAGTCGGGAATGGTTTCAACGAAACTGAAATCGGTGTAGCAGCTTTTATTACTTCCTTGCTTAGACTTTTCTTTGATGCATCCAGATCAGATTGAGGTGGCAGAAAATGCAATAGATATTTATTAAAAAGCACCACATTTTTTTCGTGTCTCGGTGTCAAAACGGGACGGACTGGTCGCTCGAGTTCCACTTGTAATTACCACCGCTCCGGTTTTAAACATATTCACAATGTCGCCATACATTAACTTACAAATGATCCCTACGATGACAAGGAGACTTGAATTCTTTATTAAATCACGGTCTAAACATTAATTATTATTTTATTGGCTGAAACTGATTTGACTTTATGAAACTTTATGAAAATACATGTTTTAAACCTTTTCATACCTCATTATATCTGGTCAAGTCACTTAACTGCTAACCGTAACCTTAGCACGTACCATACGTGGGTGGACTGGGTGGGTACGCAGTGTTTTGCAGATTACGGAGAAGCTTGGCGCATAAATTGGATTAGGGAGAATCGAGAGGTTACTTAGGCTGGGACTGTATAGTCCGGAATACGTTAGGCCGGGGAAAATTTATTCATCATTCAAAATAGAGTTGAAAATCGAACACATTAGTCTCGAGTTTTCAGATTTGTCATCGACATTTGACTTGACACTCGGGTGGTTCATTTTCAGTCCATTAGCACAGTTATATAGCAGGTCGCGATCTCGCATCGCGGTCGCATAGACCGGAAGGCTACCTTTAGATCGACTATTGGTAGCGAAGCATGGTTCGCCCATGGCGATGTAGATTTGGACAATTATGTACTGTACTTTTAAAATTTTGCCCAGTACTGGTGCTGTTCGAAGACGATGAAGATGCTGATGATGATAGTTTTGTTGCAGTGCATGGCGGCGTACGTTGAGTTCGAGGTCGTCAACGGCGCGTACGAGGTGTCGTGCCCGGACGCGCGCTGCGGCGCCGGCGCGGCGCTGTCGCTGGACGAGCTCGCGGCGCTGCTGCCCCCCGCGCTGCTGGACAAACACAACAAGTTCCGCCTCAACCACGGTGAGTGTGTACAGCTATTTATTGAGCGAAATTGCGCGGTGACGCAGCGCGACGCTATGTAGGTCTAGACACTAGATCATCGTTTCTCAAGCGTGGGGTCGAGTTTGTTTTTAATGGGGGTCGCAGCCGGTTGAAATATAATAGGTACAAAAGATTCTTTTGTATCGAACGCCGAAAAAATCGTTCGAACGTTCGAACCAGTGAAGGCTAATATAACGTATAGCTGATAAAAATAGCCGCGCTATGTACATATTATTGTTACAATTTTACAGTGACAAGCGATAGTCGCAAGACTTTTTACTTAACTTTTTGGCTTTTTCGTGGGTCGCGACATAAACATGCTTGAGAAACGATGGTCTAGATGTTTTATTAGCGAGCGATCACCGTCGATATAGCTTTAGCGAGTCGCGCTCGCAACTCGTCTACGCGTAATTTTATTAAAGTATACAGTCGGCGCCGCAGCATCCTGTACATTGATCGTGGGAGAGCCGTTCTTCTTGGCCGGCTTGACCGGGAAAATACCACGGCCCCACAGAAAACCGGCTTTCAATAACGCTAAAATATTGCTGCAATATACTGCACCAACAAATGTACATTTTGAAAAGCACACTTGCACACCTTATCTGTTTGCATCATAAACATGACTTATAATATTACATGACTGTAATATTATAAGAGGTAGCAGTGGCGAAGGCTGGTTCTCTTTTATAGGGAAGCCCTAGCCTGTATATTACGTATTAGGTAGGGATTTGCATGCGGGTCTTGAAAAGGAAAGTGGTAAGTGAAGTCGATTGGAATAGAGTTATAGGATCCCCACGTCACTGTCCCAGCCTTAGATTCTCTTCAATCCTACCTGGATTGAAGAGAATCTAAGGCTGGGACTATATGATCCGGAATCCGGCGGGCCCGGGAAAGTTCAGAGCACTGAAAATAGAACTCTAATACAAGATAGTTGAAAATCGAAGTGTCGAGTGTCAAGCTCTCATAATTATATGACAGACTACGCTGCTGTTGCCCGCGGCTCCGCCCGTGTCAATACAGTATCCCACGGGAACACTGTTCACTTTATCAAAAGTAGCCTATGTTTTAATCTAGAGCTACTACTATACCAAATTTCATCAAAACATCCATCCTCACAATCTTTCACATTTGTAATATTAGTAGGATTGACATTCGACTTGACACTTGTGTGTTCGATTTTCAGCTCTATTGTATTTAGCCCAGATTTTTCAGTGCTCTGAATTTTCCCCGACCTTACGGATTCTTGACATATTTACTTGCTTGAGCGCAATTTCTGCGCAAGTAACTATTCTAATATTTCTATGTAATTATATGCAAAGGGATCATTACACATTCACGCCTCATGTCACGGGTATGCACTGAGCATAGTTTCTAGGGTTCCGCGCACCCAAAGGTTAACAACGGGACCCTATTACTAAGACTCAGCTGTCCGTCCGTCTGTCTGTCACCAGGCTATACCTAACACATGAACTGCGATAGCGAGACAGTTGAAATTTTCACAGGTGATGTATTTCTCTTGCCGCCATAAAAACAAATACTAAATGGGGCTTCCATACAACAAGCGTGATTTATTGCCGTTTGGCACGGGGCCCTCTGTGCACGAGTCAGACTCGCACTTAGCTGTTTTTTGTTGAACTACAATCTGTGCTGCTGATGTGGCCACTTATGCATTGGTAATGCATGGGCGAATGCGCGGAATATGCGCTCTGTTTACCAAACATAGGTTTCTAGATACGGTCAAATAAACATACGCATGCTAGTATTTAGTGCCGCCATTATGTGTGTCCATATTTACACGGCTGCTAAGCCCGCTACACACCTGACGTTTTACCGTAACGTTTTAACAGCCTAAGCCGAACTGTGCAGTTTTATCGATCGTGCGCATGGCAAATCGTAATCGCGATCATAACGATTTGCCATATCATAAACATTATCTAAATTTTATTTATTCGCTCTATTTTCGCACGACTACAACACTGCGTCACAACTCACACTCATGTCTGCTACACACACAACAATGATAAAACTGCGCAGTTCGGTTACAGACGTTACAGTATTCATAGCAGAGTATTACATACCGACCGCCCGAATCGGCGCACGCACACATACTAAATATGTCTCCGGGTACTGTGACCGAACTGTGCAGTTTTATCATTGTGGTCTGTAGCGGGCATTACTTATAGACACTGCATCAAACTCACTGGAGCAGCTACAGGAGACCATCATTGGACATAAGTCATATCAGTAGCGAAGGATGGTTCTCCATCAAAGGAAGCCCTAGCCTGTAGATGTAAAATTTTATCCGTCTCGTCAGTCTGTCTGTTTTTCTATTTGTTTCGGCTTATCTCTGAAACGACTGGACCGATTTTAAGCGGACTTTCACTGGTAGAATGTAGAGAGCCGACTGCTGATGTTATAAGAACCAAATGAGGCTACTTTTAACATAGGATTCCGTTAAAAAAATAGAGTTCCGTCACCATTAATAGTTCTCTACGCAAACCAAGTTGCGGGCACCAGATACGTTTTTAATATACTCGATTATCATGATGGTGATATGGTGATGATGTTGTTTATAATGATGGTCATGTTGATGACGAGCTAGTTATGAGTGTATAGTTCAAGGGCAGTCACGGTCGCGTACTAGTTGACTACCTGCCACGGTTGATAAAGCGCAAATCCGCGTTACACCGCGCCGCACCACGCCGGTCTTACACCGAATTCCTGAGGCGGCGATTACACGCGCCTGCCTGCAGGACACCATCGTTGAAATTACTTATTCAAATAAAGATTGGGACTTGAGACAAAATATAGGGTCCGTATAATATTATCAGCTGACGTGTCGTAACGTAGACTTCATTTGTCACACGGCCGCACTCGGAGACATTTAATGCTCACTTAAGGAGTCACTTGGTAGAGATTTGGTAAACAGAAACTGTATGGGACTTTATGTCAAAGTCTGTCCTAACTCCTCACTACTGACTCCTCAAGTAAGCATGTCTCCGAGGTAGCCGTAAGTCTCTTTATTTAAACGAGGTATACTAGACTATAGCGGCTTTCAGACTACGCTATAATATAATATAGCTCATAGCGCCAATATCGCGCACCATACATTGTTATGGAGACGTTCACACTGTACTGTACTATATACTATTGGCTTACTATACGCTATAAAATGATGCGATGCGCTGAGCTCAGGCTGTGCTATATCGCGCTCCGCCCTCTGCCTCCTCCCTCATCCCGGCCGTCCCGCAAGCGAAACGAGCGACACAACCATACTTAGCTTGCTATATAATATACTATAAATGCTTGCGATAATATAGCGTAATGTGAACGCCATGCTATATAGTATAGCATTAGGTCCTTCTTTGAAATACTATATAGCAAATGAGCTTCCGTCTTTAACACTTCTCTGTTATATGATAGGCAGATAATTGCTACATATTTATTTGGCTGGTCGCCATACATGCCCATATTTATTTTAAAGGGCTGCAAGCTACATTTTGTAAATGAAGTAATAAAGTATTTTAACCTGATTTTTTAGACTTATTTCATAATTCTACACTTGACTGTCTCTTATGGATAAAATATATATCACACTACCCGTATTTATCCGAGGCACAAGGTGATTGGGGATTTTAAGACCAGTAACGCAAGTTGCAACACCTGAGGAGTTACAAGTATAACTCATCTGGTGTTGCGAGTGCCCATGGGCGGCGGTAATCGCTTACCATCAGGCGATACGTCTGCTCGTTTCCTGGTTCATATCGTAAATAAAAAAAAATACAGAAATACATGTTGTATGTACCATTATACCGGTTTACATGTTTCTAATACTTCTATCACACTGTCCGATCTGCAGGGTTTGCTTGTCTTACATGTTTTAAACTTTTAATCTCCAACTGTCGGACTTGCAGAGGTGGCAATGGACGCGATGCGCGCGTTCTGCCCGCGGCCCGGCTGCGACACGGTGGTGCAGGTGCGCGCAGCCAGCCCCGCCCACTGCCCGACCTGCCGGCATGACTTCTGCTCGCAGTGCAACCAGGAGGTAAGAACTTATGTCGCCTGCATACTCTAAGCAACACACTGGCAAAAGCAAATAGACCCTTACGTCCTTCAGTGTATACTGAGCCCAGAACACCCGTAAATCCCGTCTTGCCTGGTGTATGCAGGCAGCATAACGCACTGTCCGACTTGCAGACCGCTGAGATGTGATTAATATATATTATGAAATTAATTAATAGCACGAGTACTTGGGCCAAGCCTGGCCTGCACACAGTTTTAATGTTTTAATGAATCCAGATCCAGACAAATAGCATTGTTTTTAAAAGAAAAATTTTGGATGTCCTTTTTACTAAGTGGCCCCCGAGCGAGTTTCACGCGCCGGTTCTTCCCGCCAAGTTAGAGCTCCCGCGCCGCTGGCAATTGTAATCCTTTTTTTTTTAATTGTCTATACAAGTTTCATTTCATTTCATATTCATTTCGTTCAGAAAAAAATACTTATTTAAACATACTAAAATATTAACAAAAAAAAAATTACAAACTAGTTAATTTAACTAAATTTTTATCTAAGTAATAAATAATATTACTTATCTAAATCTTTAAATATACACGTCCATTCAACTAAATTATGTCATTGATGTTAATGGTTTGCTATGAATTTAATTTTCATAATGTTAATGAAAGTTGTGGGTACCAAATACAAATAGACTCATTGTATGGATCCATTGTCCAAAACAGTATATCGCTTTCCCCTTTATTTTCTTTGTTTCTCATGTCTCTCTGGCTTTTTGTTCGCTAAGAAATTAACTTTGAGAAAGTGCAGCTCTTTTAAATGTAAAACTTGTAATTTGTATAATTAGTAGTAATTATTGAAACGAGGCACAAACGTGAAAATTTCGAAAGCGATAATATATTTGACCCCGCCCGATAATACACGCAAAGATCTTTTAAACGGCGTTAAAATATTCTTTTGTTGGTACCTTTTTAGTGTTCCGTAGTAACACTTGTATTCCTTGGAACTACTGTCTGTCTGTCCACCCGCCCTTCCGTAATTACGAATATAAATGGAAATGGAAAAACCTATATATTTTCCTTACATCAAATTATCAAATAATAAACTGCCGCACGAGACTAAAGAAAATTATATTAGGTTTAAATTGAACAGCCTACTGTGTAGTGCTACTAATCAAAATTGTTTAGTTTTAAATAAAACTTTACCACAAATCGATGTGGTTGACTTTAATAATATTTTTATCTCTAGGTTAAATAATCTAGCATATGATAAGTATTACTTATCTAAATTTTTTACACGACATGTAGCTAAATGGCTATATAATTTTTTAGTTTTAAGACAAGCCAAAAAATTGGCTAAGCCGACCACTGCTTTTATTGAGCAGTGTTCTTATACTGACAATTTTATTAGTAAAAACTTGGAATATGTTCCAAATAATTTAAATTAGATTATAGGACAACAGAGGCTCACTCTAGCAATTTCTTAGCTGGAAATATTTATACTGATGCCTCCTACGAAGGGCCTAGTAAGAACTCTGGGAAAAACTGTAATTTTAATATAAACTTGGTGCATCAAAATTTACAAGGCATAATAGGGAAAGAATTAGAACTTGAGTTATTTTTAAATGAATTTAAAATTGACATTATATGCGTAACAGAACATTGGTTAAAAAATCATGAATTAATATTTAACTATTGTGATCACCAAGTAGGGAGCTCTTTCTGTCGAGAAAATGTCATTAGGGGTGGCTCCTTAATTTTGATTAATAATAAATTGAAATGTAAAGAACGTAAAGATATTGTAAAACTGTCTAGTGAACGAATTATTGAGTTGGCTTGTATTGAGTTGAGCCACCTTATTATTGTATGTGTATACAGGCCTCCATCAAGCTTATACGATTCTTTTGAACAAATAATGGATCAAGTGCTGACGAAAGTATGTGTCTCTAATAAGAAGATTATTGTATGTGGTGATTTTAATATTAATTTATTAGACTCTAACTCCACCACTGTTAGATTCACATCTTTGTTCAAATCGTATAATCTAATTAATTTATTTTATGAACCAACAAGAATATGTGAAACAACAGCTACTTGTATAGATAATATTTTCACAAATGTCACTCCTTTTAGGAAAGACATAATTAATGTACTTAACTCTGATCACTGTGGACAGCTAGCATCATTTGATCTTAAATGTGATAATAATCCGATAGAAAATATTGAGTTTATTCCTGTAAACACAAAACGTATTGAGAAATTTAGAAGTAAATTACTTTCAAGTTTTCAATGTTTGAATGAGTCAATTAATCCAAATGAAACTTTTAATAATTTATTTAAAGTAGTAAAAAACCAATTTGACTCTGTATTTACTTCTAAATCGGTCAGATTTAGTAATAAAAGAAATAATTTTAGTAACTGGGCAACTGCAGGTATTATTGTTAGTAGACAAAGATTGTATGACTTGTATAACGAGAAGTCAATGAACAGGAGTGAAGCTTTTAAACTATATGTCAAGAAATACTCGAAGATTTTCAAGAAGGTATGTCAAGCGGCGAAGGTTCTTCACATCAAAGAAAAAATTAAGAACTCTAAAAACAAAGTGAAAACCATCTGGAAAATAATTGCAGATGAGACTGGAAGAGTCGCCAGTCGCAACTCTAAATTTGAACTTTATATTAATGATAAAAAAGTTAGTTCTGACATTGAAGTTGCGACAGTATTTGAGAAGTTTTTTGCAGACATTCCGATCTCAACTACAAAAAACTTAAATTCATCACCTACAGTTGCCGAAAAATTACTTAGAGATAATGTGAAGGAATGTGATGTAAATTTTATTTTCAAAGAAATAGACTCTAGAGACATTATCAAGGCATTTAAATTACTTAATATTAAAAGTACAACTGATCTCTGGGGTATGTCCACAAAAGTTATAAAACCAGTAATTGACATCATTGCCCCTCACCTAGCATTAGTTTTTAATAATTGTATTAAAAGTGGCGTGTTCCCTGACTTGATGAAGCACAGCAAGGTGATGCCTCTCTTTAAAGCTGGGAATAAATCAGACCCAGCTAACTATAGACCAATATCCATATTACCGACTTTAAGTAAAATTTTTGAGAAAATTATTCTAAATCAATTACTTTTTCACTTCAACTCGAATAAATTGTTACATAGTAATCAGTTTGGTTTTACTAAAGGTCGGTCCACAACAGATGCAGGCATCAGTCTTCTGTGCAGTATATTTGAAGCTTGGGAGAGGTCACAGGATGCACTTGGTATATTCTGTGATTAATCCAAAGCATTTGACTGTGTGGAGCATGATACGCTGTTCAGGAAATTATACCATTATGGTGTAAGGGGCACGGCACTAAAGCTTCTAAGCTCTTATCTAATAAATAGAACACAGACTGTAGAAGTTAATTCCAAAAGGTCTAATGGTACTAAAATTAAACTAGGAGTACCACAGGGGTCTATTTTGGGCCCTTTTCTATTTCTCATCTATATAAATGATCTACCTTATCTAGTTAATGATAAGCATGAGATAGTACTTTTTGCTGATGACACTTCACTAATTTTTAATGTGAAGCGACGACAATCTAACAATGACGAGGTAAATAGTGCTCTCTCAAAAATAGTACATTGGTTTAATGCTAATAATTTACTGTTGAATTCTAATAAAACAAAATGTTTAAAGTTCAGCTTGCCAAATGTTACGCAGGCACAAACCAATATACTATTAAATAATGAGAAAATGAAATTAGTAGACACCACTGTATTTCTAGGTATAACATTAGATAGTAAGTTACAGTGGGTACCACATATTGCTAAATTGGCAGATAAGCTGAGTTCTGCAGCATACGCTGTTAAAAAAATTAGAGAAATTACCGACATAGAGACCGCGCGATTAGTTTACTTTAGCTATTTTCATAGCATAATGTCGTACGGCATCCTCTTGTGGGGAAACGCTGCGGACATTAATACAATATTTGTGCTGCAGAAACGTGCTATACGTTCTATTTATAAGATGTCGACTTTTGAATCTCTAAGGGAAAAGTTTAAAGAAATAAAAGTTCTGACCGTCGCATCTCAATACATTTTGGAAAATGTGTTATATGTAAGAAAGAATCTAAACAACTTCAAAAAGAAATGTGATAATCATTGTGTAAACACTAGAAATAAGAACAAGTTAGATATGCCAGTGTTCAGACTAAGCAAAGTTAGTAAATCCTTTAAAGGCCAATGTATACGCTTATACAATATAATCCCAGAAAAGGTTCAAAACTTTCCCATTAATAAGTTTAAAAAAGTAGTTAAAGAGCGTTTGTGTGCCAAAGCGTATTATAAAATTAATGACTATTCAAGACGGCACACCTTGGGAATAAGGTGGCTCCTTATCTTATCTTATTATTTGTTACATAGACATAAGTAAACATTGTAATAATTTTGATTTTAAAAGAATAATTTTCCATCTTTTTGGTAAAAGATGGCCCCAGACGAGTTTCTTGCCGGCTCTTCTCGTTGGGTTAGTTCTCGAACCGGTGGTAGGCATCACGTAGTATCGACGTTCAAAAAGAGTATTTAAAAATACCAATTTTGAATAAAAAAAATTTGATTTGATTTGATTTGATCTATCGCTCGTTGATACTTATCTACGGAACCCTCCTTAGTCATGTCCTGAAATGCTCTTGGTTAGGTTGTTTACCGGTGTTAACATAATTATTTTAAATGGACACTTTAAAATAACTCTTGACTTTTCCTCTCATAATTTATTCACGACAAAAAGTCGACTGTTATTCATGTAAATTCATAAAAAAAAAATTAGTAAAATTAAAAAAAAAAATAGAACAACGTCGGAAGTTTGCTGCTGGGGTTTTGTACTCGACGTAAAGCTTAGACAATGTGTTCTTTTCATGTCGCAAGTGGGTCGAGTACAATGTGCCGGTACGGGCGGTGAGGCGTACGGTCGTGCACACTGTACGGAGTACTTGTACGCCATATACAATATTATTCGGCTGGGGCCTGGGACTATACGATCCGGCGGGCCGGGTTAATTTCAGAGCACAGAAAATAGAACTCTGCGCTAGTACAATAGAGCTGAAAATCGAAGTGTCGAGCTGTCAGTTTTGACACTGATATTTTAATTGACTCTCGTGTTTTCGATTTTCAACTGTATTGTACTAGCGCAGAGTTCTATTTTCAATGCTCTGAATTTTCCCCGGCCCACGGATTCCGGACAATATAGTCCCGGCCTTATAGTGAGTTCACTGTGGCCCACAAGTGCCGGTACGAGGGGGCGCATGTTCATGATTTAATCAGCGTGTAAGGGAGGGAAACTTTAAAATTTTGTTAAGACTCATTCAACATTAAAAGATTTTCTCTTTAAAAAAGCATTAAATGTAGAAGATTTAAAATACTATTTTCATAATTGTAAAGGCTATAACAGAAATGGGTGCTACACATTCATAGACATACTAGCTGTTGCCCGCGAATCCGCCCGCGTAAATACAGTATCCCAAACGAACACTGTACTTTTTCGGGATAAAAAGTAGCTTGAAGTAGTAGTAAGTTAAAACAAATTTAATCTAGAGCCTAAACTACTACCATACCAAATTTAATCGAAATCCGTTCAGTAGTTTTTACGTGAAAAAGTAACAAACATCCATCCATCCTTACACACTTTCACAATTATATATGTAGTAGGATATGTTATAGACAAGGCATATCGAGACAAAATGTGTCCACACATAAACTACCTTTGGGGTTGTTGGAGAGTCGAGGTTATACATTTCTTATATATTTCAGCGCCGTCTGGTGGCGTAAGTGGTATCAAAAACGGTAAATAAGAATTTTCTTTTTTTTATTAAAAAATTCTTATTTTGTCACCAGGCGGCGCTTGGTAGCCGTCAGATGTCACGAATCTAAAAACCCTCATTAAATCAGGCCGCTTATAATGGATAAAATCTTCTGTAATCAAGGCGTAACTCTTTGTTCTCTGATATTTTTTTCTGTCAACTATACCCACGGCATATCAATTTCAACAACAATTTCAGACTAACTCCAGAAATATATGGATATTTACTTGCTCCAGTTACTTCTTAATTGCTCTAATAAAATAGCTTCAGAAATTATGCTAATAGTTTATACACCTTCAGAATGTAGTCGTAGTAGTAGTCGCTTTGCAAATTACCATGAATGTTCAAATAGTCGCCTAATAATATCTTCATTGTCCTTTATTCCAGTGGCACGGCGGCGTGTCCTGCGCGCAGGCGGCCGCGGCCATGGCGGGCGCGCCTCTGCTGGACTCGGAGCTGATCAAGCTGTGCCCGATGTGCCGCGTGCCCATAGAGAAGGACGAGGGCTGCGCTCAGATGATGTGCAAGCGGTGCAAGCACGTGTTCTGCTGGTACTGCCTCGCCTCGCTCGACGTGAGTAACCCATCTCAACCCATCTTTAGCGCTCGTACCCCACGAGAGTTTTTTTTGGGAATTGAGTTGGATTGAGTGGGAATGTGCCTTATTATCACAATTTCGACATTAGGCTTCAAGCGGGGATGCTCTAACTTAACCTGCTTGTCTCGGTAACACCAATAAACGTAGGTTAATCAGTACCTACCTACAAATATTATTTAGGAATAAAGAAAACATTCGATGACAAAAAAAATATTGGCTGGTAGAGAATGCCTTATGGCAGCGTTTCCCATATGCCGGGCCGCGGCCTGCGAGTCCTGTGACCCTGTGGGTCCTCAAAATAAAATACCGGATCGCAACATCCCCGCCTTGTTTTAAAAACAATACCTTCTATCCTTCGACGCATCGTCAATATTCTGTGACTAAATACTAAATAGGCGATGCCAAACTTCGCACCAAAAAAAGCTTGGTCCGAAGTTTATCCAGAATCGACAGAAACGAAACGGTTGCTAATGTGTTCACTTTAAATCATTTATACTAAAATAACTATTTTATACGAAATAAATATCAAAATTGTTATTGCATATTATTTAATTTTCTATTTTGAGCATTAATTTAACCTTTAGCCTTAAATCGTTAAGTATTATAATGAGCCATTGTTGATTTATAAATAAACTCATTTGTCCACGCATGAGCATTCGCACCGTAGCACATTAAAACTATGGACATTAAGATAACCTCGGTAGGTACAACCACAGTATAAGAACAGTAGAACATCTTCATACAAACGTGCCGCGATCGGTATGAATGTGTGCGTGCGCGCCGGGCGCCTATCCGCACGCAGGCACACACACCTCGTATAAGGAATGATAAGGCGCTCTCTGTGCGGGCTGTGCCGTGGCCCGTTACCGTACCGTGTACGTACCGTGATCACGCGCATTGAAGCATGGCGGCTCGCGTTAGCCTGCAATATTTTAGCATCTATTTGACAGCCCTTGCGCCAACGCGAGAGTAGGAAAATAACTCGCCAGATGGCCTTAGATCTCCTCCTGTTCTCTGTTTACCGTAGGTACAAAAGACACTGTAACTAACTCACAAAAATATTTCTCACTAAATTTAGGTCAAAACTCTAAAACCCCCAAAATCAGAACAACACTTGAAAATCCCCCAAACTTATATATTATAAATACTAAAGTACATAAAATAAATAATTAACAATAATATTAATGTTCTGTAATATTATTCTATCATTTATATATAGCAAAATATTATTTTATTTAGTTTTGACTCTCAAATCATTTGTTGATATAGCAGTTCAAATTCAATAGCGTAATTAATAGAAAAAAGTAGTAAATAAAAACCCTTAAAAATAACCCTAAAATATTCAACCCGTAAAAAACCCCTATACACGTTTCGTATTTATAGGTAGGGAAGTATAGATAAGTGAAGGCCTATAATATTTATTTTTCAATGTAATGTTTACTTCATGACGGTTTCAGGATGACTTCCTACTCCGGCACTACGATAAGGGCCCCTGCAAGAACAAACTGGGCCACTCCCGCGCCTCCGTGCTGTGGCATCGCGCGCAGGTAACCTATAAGACTATCAGGCAGCAGCAGGCATGACCAACCTGTGGCCCGCATGCCTTTGCCATGCGACCCCGGAATTAATTTAAACCTCGTATCATGTAATCGGGATTGTTTACAAACGTCTAAACGATCTATCGAAAAATCCCGATATTCGCAGACAAACGGTAACCGTCCCTGTGTCTATAACGGTACGCCCGATATTCGCCTGGCGGCCGAGCGTTTATGATTATATTTTTTTAACTACTACCATCCCAAATTTCATCGAATTCCGTTTAGTAGTTTTTGCGTGAAAGAGTAACAAACATTAATCATTCCATACATCCATCCATCCTCACAAACATTCACTTTTATTATAGTATGTAAGATGAATTTGTTATTTATTTTATTTTATTTTATTAATTTGTATTTTTTATTATTAATTTGTTATAATGAATTTGTTATATTTTCAGGTGGTCGGCATATTCGCCGGCTTCGGCCTGCTGCTGCTGGTTGCCAGTCCTCTGCTGCTGCTCGCCGCGCCATGTATCGTGTGCTGTAAATGCAGGTATGTGTCGTGGGTGTCGTATGACGTGTCGCGAGAGATAAACGTCCTATGAGGTCTCACAGAGATCAATTAATAATGTTTTAATACAGTTATATTATCTGACTACCTTTTGCCCGTCCACCCGCCTATTGTATTAATAATATCCCATGGGAACAGTGTTTATAAATCCAGTAGTTTTTGCTTGAAAGACTACAAACATCTATCCATCCATCCATCCATCCATCCACACAAACTTTCACATTTATAATAGTAGTAGGATCAGTGCCTTAATATTAGCTGGGTTCTGATGCCCTATCGGACCTATCTTGTAGTCTCAGCCACAGCACGTTCACAGCAAAACATAAACTTTATTTTCTATAGCTTACAAGTGTTATTATATAACATTATAGGACTGGGCTCTTAAAGGACTGGAAACTTTTTAAATTAACATTATTATATATTACCTTCCAGACTGTGCAATCCGAACACCAAGAATCTGGAAGAGGTTGACGAGATTGAGAGCATCACTCCGGGCAGGGAGGAGGAAGGGGAGAGTACCAGGTATCTCTCCGACTGACCTCCGCGCTACTAAACAGAGGGACGACCTTTGACCTTGGGAACAAACATCGACCTCGGGGCTGACATTGTCCTCGAAACATTTGGGTCTCGGAAGTCATTTTTGTCCTCAGGGTGACCTTTGGCATTCGGATAACCTGGCACGACCTATGCACTCGTGGATGATTTGTCGAAAATTTTTGGCCAGGTATAAACTTCGACCCCAGAACGACCCTTGACACCACCAGAAGTGACTTACGAAATGACAAAATATATTTATTTTACTTAAGAAACGAAGATAGTTACGATAGATGGACGTTTACAGTACAAAAAATAAGAGTGTAGGATGAAAAGAAAAAATATTATTTAAAAACATAAAAAATATTTTTCTCGTTTAAAGTAGAGCGAAAGTATTTTTTATCCTACGAGTTAGTCTGGTTAGTTTTAGATGACTAGTCAAATTTGATCTAGACTATTTCTAAAAGGTTATAAACACCATTATGAAAGAGTAAAATAAAGATAGATTGTGGTTCTTAGGCTTAGACTGTATGGTCCGGAATCCGGCGGGCCCAGGAAAATTCAGAGCACTGAAAATAGAATTTTGCGCTTATACAATAGAGCTGAAAATCGAACATTTAGGCTGCGACTATATGCTCCGGAATCCGGAAGGCCGTAGAGAATTCTGAGCATTGAAAATATGAATCTGCGTTAATACTAATAATGAGTTGAAAACGGAAGTTTCGAGTGTCGAGCTGTCATATATGACATTGGCATTTGACTGTATACTCGTGTGTTCGATTTTCAACTCTATTGTATTAGCGCAGAGTTATTTTTAAATGCTCAGAATTATCTACGGCGTTCCGGATTCCGGAGCATATTATAGTCCCAGCCTTGTGTCGAGTCAAATGTCAATGTCATATATATGACAGCTCGACATTTCGATTTTCAACTATTGTATTAGCGCAGAGTTATATTTTCAGTGCTCTGATTTTTTCCGGGCCCCCCGGACTCCGGATAGATACTTTTCTTTTTCTTCTCAAATGATGTATGGTGCAATAGAAACTTGTTGGTACAGACAAAATAATTGGTTTGAAAAGAGACATTCGGATTTGTAAAGCGAATTAAATACATCACAATAGACGCCCTATAAGGAAGACAGTTATGGGCGTCACAGACGGTGAAGAGACTTTTATATTTTAAGATGCCTGGCTATATTTCATATTACAGAACGTAATATGAAAATATATAGTATCAGTTCTCAACTGTCGATGTGCAGTCTTTTTGTCCGGTTACTGTATCATACATTTTGCATGCTCTTCAAAAGATATTTTCGCCATATTATAAAATTATTGTAATGCCTATTGTGTTCTCAAAATCTTTTTTATTTCTTGTGTATTAAAGATTTTTTGGCCTTTATACTTGTAAAGTGTAGTTAAAATACATATAATTATCATTATTATTTCCTCTAAAAATCATACGTTTTATAATAACCTAACCAAAAGCATGTCAGGACATGTCTAAGGGTTCCGTTACTATTAATGCACAATAAGTTTTTTCAAAATAGTTACTCCAAAAGTTATTATGTATATCCGATTTCGTCCATGTATTTAGCATGACCTATCAACATAGGAAGTTACAAGTTTCTACCTCTTATAGTTAAGAAATTTTTGACACTTTGCAGGCCGTTTACTCAAAAAAGTCATGTATGAAGCACTTTCATTTAAAAAAAAACTATTCGGCGATACCCCACACGATGGGGTAGAATGGAAAAAAAAAAACATCCCCACTTCATATGTATGGACAGCCACTCCGTAAATATAAAATAATTATTATTTGATAATGCCAAATTTGAATATATACACAATCTATACATACTTGTAGGACTACAAAACTCTAAAAATTAAATCGTCAGATATGACCTAGCGTTGTGAAATATTCGCAGATTCTGGTATGCATAAATTGAACTCAAAATGGCGTCCTTTTGCGCAGGTTACAATGTCTCCTGCGTATGGGTCTTGTTATATGCCGGTATCTGAAATATATCTAAAATTGAATTATTTGATGTATTACTCAATATCTGACATGACCTGTTATGTGCATAGAACTGAACTTGAGACTGAAAGGCCGAGTGGGTACCATGTTGATTTAGAGAAGGCTAAAAGTCTATTTGAATGTTGGTTTGTAGTTGTGTAGACCGAGAACATAATATTCTTGTTCTTGTGTAGGTAAGCGTCTACTAATCCTATTGTATTTCTATACAAAAAATACTAAAATCCGTTTGAAACTATGCGGACACGTGAATTGTGAATGCTTAATATTCACTTACACTTACAATAATACACTTTATTGTCATTGTAGCGTCACATTTTAATGTCATGTCATTTTGAGCTATTTTTTGCGGCAGTTTTGCAGCTAGAAATGAGAAACAACCTATAAATATAATATTTTTAGGGAAATAAGAATTATTTTATTGTGGTGTTGCTTGCTAAGCAGCGAATTACCTAGATCGTCTAGAAAGCATCACAAAAAAGTCTTCATTATACGCCTTTTTTGTTTGCATTATTATAAGGAATTAATTATTTTTATTAATATTATTTTAGTACATACGTTTGTCCAAATAAAGTAATTAGCGCGCTTAGCATATTTTTAGTTTTATTATAAAAAATATATTTACAGTTGGCAACACAGTTACGAGCAACAAATTGTAAATGAAAATTATATGTATAAAGCACAAATATGAAATATAGGTCAGTTTATAAAAATGATCTCAACATACAGGGATTATGACATGCAGCTGTGTTGTGTACTGTAAATATAGTGTAGCTGCAATGCAGTGACAATACATTTTATTTTTTATGTGTTGACAGTCCGTGAGTTCGTCAGATTTTTTCATAGCCAAAGATGTTTATGTCGATTGTCTATGGCCTAGAAATTATTGGTGCAACCAGAAGGGTTGAATATTCACACAAAAATTTATAGTTCAAAATAGATTTTTTCATATACATCTTTAAATAGCCCCACCTATAAGCAGCTTATGTGATTGAGCAGTATGTAAACCACAATGAAGTATTTCGTTTCATTCAACAATATATAAATACCTAAAGGATAGATATTAAGTTTAGACAAAAATATTTCCATGCAAAAATTCAGCTTTATTTTCATTAATTTGAAAAGGATTCTATGTGGTGGTATATAAACGCTCTTGATATAATATTGCACCTAGATAATGTAAATATGAATATTGTACTTAAATTTTTGAGGATCTATAAATGCATGCATTTATTTATTTTTCTAAAACTTATCCAACATAGAAGTATAGTGTAGAGTAGGTAAATTTAAAATATTTTACTTATTGTATGTAATAAAAATGTAAAAAAAAAATTAACTTTTTACAGATAATAATAATTTGTCCAATATTTCTGAGTACTTTAAATATTTAATATCTGATCCTCAATAGCTTGTATATCAAGCTAGATAAAGCATTTTTAGTGTTAATCAAAAGTGTCTGTAGATGAATTAGGATAAGAAACTCTTTGTAACTTTTGTTTTAAGTCAAACTTAACATTGTTTCATAAGAACCGTTTTATGCAACACATAAGATTTCCTTTGCTTAGTTTCATTGTACTTATTAATTAAGTGTTGCATTGCCTCGCTACTGACAACACAAACAAGAAGTCAGAAAATTATTTTGTGACTATTTATAATTGGAATTCATAGGCCTGGATCACACAAGATATTCATATTCCGAACTTGTAAAATGTAAATGTTTGGTGTGGCCTAGGCCTACCTCATGATCCCTTTATAATAGAAATATTTACACAACTGTTACATGATATTCAATGTTGTTGTCTTTGTCTGATACATTGGAAAGTCACTTGACTGACAAAGACAGCAACATTGAATATCTAATCTGTTGTGTAAGTATTTTTATTAGTAAGGGGCGTTAGTCTATTGTAATTTTTATGTACCTAATTAGGCACAAACATAAATAACAAGTTTATTTGAAGTAGATAATATATTTATTTTTATATTATATTATACATTTAATTATATATTTTTGTTTTCAATGTCAACAAAAAATGTAAATAATTTAATTCAGTTATTGTCTTGTTTTTTGTGTATTGTTTAGTTACTGTGAACTTAAAGAATATAGATTTTCTTGGAATAAATGATTCTCGTTCATTAAAACATGGGAGAATTTATTTTAATACTAAACCCTTCCTTCCTACTTGCTTAAATTCACTAATATTGCCAAAAAGATTGTGACTCTTCTAAATCATTTATGAATTGGAATAATTTTATATTATTGACTAGCGTTAATTGCCCCCGGCTTCGCCCGTGTTATTGTAAGTTTTAAACTTTAATCCCCTATTTTACCCACCTAGGGTCTGAAATTTAGAAAACGCTGAAGTACGTAACTCATTATTTTTCAAGGTATAAAAAGTTTCATACAAACTTTTATCCCATATTTTATCCCTTTGGGGGTTGAATTTTGAAAAATCCTTCCTTAGTGGATGTCTACGTTATATGAGAAATGTGTGCAAAATTTCAAATTTCTAGCCTTAAGGGTTTGGTCTATGCGTTGATACATCAGCTTTGCCTTTTATATAGTATATAGAAGATATCATCACGAAACAGCACAAATCATTATTGTTTAAGTATTAATAAGTTTTTAAAACTTGATTTCCTTAGATGTTACTAGTCCAAAAACAAGTCTGACATTCTCACATTCAATGACAACAAAAAAAATATATTTTATTTTATAGCTTTATGACACAAGGTTCACACTGAAGATTAATAAAAATAATTACTATAAATACTGTAGGTACACCGGGTACCTTATTAGTGGAAGAAGACATATTGTCCTTATTCTCCTCACGATACACGCTAATGGGGAACAAAGACACGTCTATTAATTAGTCAATCCATCCACATCCCATTTTTGTTGAAGCTTTTCATACACCAATGACATTTATATATTCCATCAATTTAAGATGTCACTTATTTACAATGCAATAATGTCGTAATTTGTCTGCTGTATTTTTGGTACCATTTTAGTTACAGTCATAGTCTTACCATACTCTTTTGAGTCCTGCTGTGCTATCAAAGAGTAATGTATTTTTAAACTCCCCTCTCATGTCCAACATATAATGCATGAAAGTATTCTTCACTTTTAATGGCAGCTGTACTCTGGCTGTTCTTCTGTGCTCTTTGCAACATATATTTTCTATTGGTACCTTCATAATTCTATTTTGACCAAATGGTGAATATGTAACAAATGTTACATGACGGCCACCTTTGTTGAGGATTAGGTACCTCACTGATTTGAGGGTATACATCCAAACCATGGATAGTGATCCGGTGCCTGGATAAAAATATAAAAAAATATTTTAAAAGTTCTAAATCTAAAGTAATTAGAACCACACTGAAATATACTTACCAATTATAATAGCAATTGTACTCAATGTGTTCTTATATTTATTTTCCCCGAGGTTTATCGTCTTGTACCAGGGAGTGTTCTCATCAATAGCTGATCTATCTACAGGAGCATCTTTCAAGCTTTTAAAGGCAAAGAATCCTAGATAAGTCCAAAATATATACTGAACTACAGCAAAAATATTCATATACTTATAAAATTTCGGATTCTCATATTTAAATAGTATCACATCTTTAGCAACGTTCGTATTAACATCGTGAATTGTTTTTGTAGCTACTGAATTTAATTTGATAGAAGTATTACCAGCAAAACACCTTTTTATGTTTATAAAATGACACAAAGTAGGTCTCTTTAAAATATTTCCCGCTAACATAAGAGCATTCATTTTATTTAGGTTTTAAGTAATAAAATCCATAAGAAATGATGTAACGCAAGTATTCAAAGTTAAAGCAATAGATTATGTAAAAATTCTCAGATAAAACGACTATGTTTTATTTTTCATAACCTAAAATTTAAAAAAAAAACAGGCTGTCTACTGTCAAATTGTCAATTCACAAATGCATAGAGTATAGGTACCTACTAAAATGCGATAGGTACTCACGATCCAGTAGAACAAACACGAACGAAATAAAGGAAAAACAATTAACTTTTATTTAATTTTGTATTTGAGACCTGAAATACACTGGCGGACACATAAACTGCATCATAGTGCAAGAACATATTCAATCAAATTTTATTACGAAATGTGCAAACTTTTTACATTTATTGGTATTGGAAAATAAAGACTGGTATAAAAACACAAAAACAAAATCAAATTTAAGTATGGTACTGTCACAAAAGAAAGAAAATTTTCTATAGAAGAAATCTTGTCAATTTACTAAAGATTAACTCGTTAATGTTGTGATTGATGGTTATTTTTTTTTTTGTTTAGTTACATGTTGAATTATCGTTACTAATTGTTTAATTGCTAGTCTGTTTTCATTTTAAACACGTTTTTTCTCTCACGAATATGGACGTATCGACCGAAAAAGCAGCACAAATTGTTGCTCTAGTGCAACAAGGCCTAGACCAACGAACAATTGCTGCAGATTTAAATGTAAATCAGTCTACTGTTTCCCGAGTTTACAAAAGGTTTATCGAGACAGGTTCATTCAAAAGAAGATGTGGAACCGGAAGATCTCGGGTGACAACGTCTCGTGACGACAGGTTTATTGTGACAACTTCCTTGCGAAATCGGTTTTTAACCTCTGTAAGCATTAAATTTGAGCTCCACCAGGTACGTGGCGTAGCAGTTAGTGCACGAACCATAAGAAGAAGGCTAAAATTGCACCTTTCAGACCCGCAAATGGACCAAAATTGTCTGCAGCTCACAGGCAAGCTCGACTAAGTTTTGCTCGTGAACACTTAAATTGGACTGAAGAGCAATGGGCTTCCGTATTATTCACTGATGAGTGTAGGACTTGTTTGTACGGTGCTGATGGTCGCAGACTAGTCTACCGTAGACGAGGAGAGCGATATGCTCAAATTTGCATTGAGGTGAGGGTTCCATTTGGAGGTGGGTCCTGTATGATTTAGGGCGGCATATCGATGGATGCTGGAACTGAACTTGTGTTTATTGACGCAGACACACATGGCCGTGGTAACCGTGGTTTAACATCACATCGCTATATAACGGAGATATTGGACCCTCGTGTGGTACCTTTTAGCGGATTTATAGGCGAAAACTTCATTCTGATCCAGGATAATGCTCGTCCGCATGCAGCGAGACAAGTTGAGCAATACTTTACTCAGGTGAAGATTCGTTCCATGGATTGGCCAGCACGTAGCCCGGACCTCAATCCGATAGAATACGTGTGGGACAACCTAACAAGAGCTGTATTTAAAAGAAATCCGGTCCCAACAACGGTTACGGAGCTCAGAGTTGCATTGTTACAAGATTGGGACAGTACTCCGCAAGATCTTTTAAAACACTGATCAGGTCGATGCGAACCCGACTTGAATCAGTTATTAAGGCAAGAGGAGGTAATACATTATTAAAAACAAAAAAACTTTTTCTTTTCTTAGTATTGTAAAATTTTCATAATAAAGCCTAGCATTTGTTCTATTTACTGTTTCATTCCAAAAAGCTGCAAAAGGAGTAATTTGATTCTTTTAGTGAGAAAAGTTGACCTATACACACATAAATTGATTTTTTTATCAGATTAAGAACCAGTCTTAGCATTATCATTGAAATAAATCAAAATAGTTTGCACTTTTACTAATTATATTTCATTGAAAGTTATCTTGCACTATGATGCAGTTTACGTGTCCGCCAGTGTAAAACAGACATATTTTGTTAGTAAGTAATAGGGAATTATACGTATTTAAGGAGAAAACAAACATACTAGGGAGGGTTATAAACTAATCTTATTTAAATTTATTAATTTAGGTAGAAGAAATACCAATTTATAAGTATTGAAATAGGAAAGAGAGAGCGAAAGTTAATAGGTAAGGGGATTTTAAGATTTGGAAGAAATACCGAAACTAATGGCCGTCTGCCGTCATTAGTGTCAAAAGTGTCAAGAAATGAATCACTTTCTATTTTTCGCATACTCATGCCCAGCCCGCAAATCGTACCGGTGCTGGTACTAATGGTCGTCATTAGTACCGGTGCTTTTGCAGGTTGGACCGTGAGTATGGCGCTCTAAAGGTACTTTAATATCCAATAGAGTAGAATACTTATGTACCCTACGCCCTATGGCTAATCCATGGAGAATAGAATTAAGGAGTACCATCTCCATACATGAAAAGTGTCCGTAAAATAGGGGGCGCTACAGACGCAGACGGGAGTAAAGCGGCAAAATTTAAACATATAATTAAATCTTAGCATCTTCTTCGGTTTTATATTTAAAAATGTTTTCGACTATACAAATAATTAGAATTAACTACTTTTAATCTACTAAAGTCGTCAAAAATTTTAAATAACTAAACTCAACTAACTTCACTCCATCTCTTATTGCTAACTTCATATCACACCCTTTTCTGACTCTAGCGCCATTATGGCCAGTTTTGGACCTATTATTTAATTACTTTTGTCGGACACTTTTTAGCTTTTCTGCCTTATAGAGATGGTACTCCTTACCTTACCTCTATTCTCCATGGGCTAATCATATTTCAACTAGACCATCCAGATATCATAACAGTGGCCATCAAGAGATGCGATGTGACCACATACAAAAAAGATGTAAGAAGAAGAAAAAACCAAAATTTAATTTTTTGAACTTAAAACGGGGCATATTGAGTTAGAAGGGAGACGATCTTTCATCGTTAATAATTAATAAGCAACTATTGATTGTCTTAAAGTGCACTTAAAAAACCGGCAAATTATTTATAATACAGTAAACACAAATTTTGGTTTCTTATGGAAACTGCATGAACTAGACGACAGTGAATTTATTAGAAGTAAAGCAAAGGAGTTGAAACAACTATATGCCACTGATTTGGAAGAAACCTTTGCAGAAGAATGCGTCCATTTGGCGCAGTTTTTAAAATCTGACACCGAGGCCGAGCGAGCATTCTTTTTCTGACAGAACTCCAAAGGGTTTGCTGTAGATAATATTAAGTTTTAATATTTCATTCATGTTCCTGAATGTGGAGGTAATTTTTTTGACAATGAGTGCAGTTACCAACTGCGGCGGCGTAAGGTCTTTTTCAGCACTTAAAAGAGTAAAAAATTACTTGCGCTCCACACTCCGCCAGCAAAAACATGCAGCGCTCTCGCTTATGTACATAGAAAGTGGATTTTGTTTTCTACTTGGTAGCCTGCAGTCACTTGTCATGATTTAGGTCGTTTAATGCGTGAGGTGCTTTGCCTTTATGCTCTGTCAGCTAAAAAATTTGGTTTGGCACCCTAAGGTTGAAAGTCGTGCAAATAAAAGGACTACGTTAGTTTCGCTTGCAGATCGATCTGAAAACTTTTTTAAGTAGTATTGAACCTTGTAAAAATTTTCACACTAGTAAACAAAGTCAAAACTAATATACTACTTTTAAGGGCCGACCGTAACACACCTGGCGTGGGCGCATAATTAGCCTAGAGCGGTCAGAACTCTTGATCAGTCGCTGGTTCCAGTAGCACAATCAAAACGAAATTTTAATTATTATCTTTATCAAAGCATAATATTCGTAACTGTTTTACCCTTGTTCGATGACGCAACTGTCATCTGTCAAAAAGTGTTAAAAACGCTAAGAATGATCACGTCATTTTGTATATATTTTTACCCAAATTATTTACTTTGGTTAAAATTATAAATTTTTGACGTTTACAAGGATATGACAGATTTCATTGATTAGATGATATTCGATTTTATTTTTAGCTTAACTTAGAGTACATGAATTATTATAGGTTACTTTAATTTGTTGTTTCTAATATGGTCAATAAAACTACATTCTTAATTTCGTACGGGAATCATTGTTTTTCATACATCATCTGTCACTTACATAGAAAAATTAAGATTGCCGATTAGGAAGTTAGTTGGACTGTACATAAATATAGTAGGTACAACTACGTTTTAATATCCCTCGGCAACCATCGTTTTTCTTCCGAAGTGAAAAACGAGTACTGAAAGACATTAAGAAGGAAATAGAATATAATTTGAATATATTGAAGCTACGCTCTGAATTTCTTTCGAAAATCGTCGCTTTTCATACATCATCTGTCACTTCCAAAGAAAGATATTATGAAGTTGGTTCTACTGTACTTATAATATATAGTAGGTACAACTACGTTTTAATGTCGATAATCATAGTTTTCTATCGAAGTGACAGACGTTGCATGAAATATGAGATAAAATATATCTGATTCTAAGTTAATCTAATATAGTCCACATCCGTTCAGTCGACGGATATGGACTATTATCTTTTCTTTTACGGATTACCTACACGAGAAATGTCAAAGTTAGCACCAGCTGTTGTTGCACCAGTTGTTCCACTGGTTACAAAACTTGTTAAAAATGAAATTTTCGAAATTTTCCATAATTTCGTTATTTCGCTAAAGAAACATCATTTTGGGGTGAAAATTATCGTAGTGTTTTGGGCAAAAATGTCGTTTACTGGAACACGCTATAAATAGAACTCTGCGCTTATACTTATGTATGTTGCCTAAAAAATTTTTTTTCGTCTAGTCGATGTTAGACAACAGGGACTTATACAATCTAGAACCCATTTTCGTATATCATAAAAAATTACGAAGATACAAACAATAATTAAAATTTACAATAAGAAAGAGAGCGATATATCGGCCTGTGACGTCAAGAGTTGCACCCGCCATACATTTGCCATTACAAAATGTATGGTGGTAGCAACTTGTGACGTAACAAATCGTTTTGCAAAACTATTTTTTAATCGCGTCACTCTAAGTACCTATTTCTCTTAGATTTATGTATCTTTAATCGACAATTTTAAAATTTAATTCATTAAAATGTGATATTCCACATTTGGCAACATCCCTTTTCTATTATTCAATAGAGCTGTATTGAGCTTTTTTGCTATCGAAAATCAGTGTTATATGTCAGATTTGACCGCTGTACACGATTTGCAGCTCTATTGTATTCTATATCTAGCACAGTTCTATTTACAGTGCAGTTTTTTCTGTCGCGACCACAAACAAACGCTCGTGGGAACGTTGCCTAAATTGAAATTAATTTTATATCTAATCAGGCGGAAAACCTCAAGCGGCGCAAATATGAGAACCTTAGTGGGGATCTCATATTTGAACCGTTTGGGGTTGAAACCTTAGGTACATGGGGTCTGGGTGCGCACAAACTTTTCGGAGAAATCTCCAAAAAACTCATTGAGGCCACCCGAGACCCCAGAGCCGGCACCTACCTGGCCCAGAGAATAAGTATCGCAATCCAGCGAGGAAACTCTTTGAGCCTTCTAGGTACTCTGCCTGGTGGGGATGACCTGGGAGATTTCTTTTTTTTGTAGCATTTTAAGTTTTGGAGTAGTTATTATTTTTTTAGTACTTACCTACTTTTATGGTTAAATTATATTATTATGTAGTATAAAAGATTTTAATACATAGGTAGAAAGATTTATTTTATATGTATTATTATTTTCCATCGGGCAACTCTGCGGCGTCTGTGCCACAGATTCGTACCAAAATCAAGTGGTACCTAAAAAATTAAATTCAATTCAAGTCAATTCCGTTAGCTCATGGCGTTTGGCGCTTTTGTAATTATTGATGCGAATCACTTCAATAATGTTGTGTAAAAGCTGAAGCTATTTTATTATTTTGTATTGTCTTGTTTCCAAGACGGATTGTGCAAAGCGTTGATCGCTCTCGTTTTATATGTACAACAAACAAGATGGCTGATATAAAGGTAAGACTTGGCGGCATTTTAATTGAACGGATAAACATACATTTGTATAAAAGCCCATGAAATAATTAACACGTGTACGAGCAAATACTATTAAGATGCATGCTATGAATAACGTAATGGATATATACTACCTAATAATGAATACTAGACTTGTTTTAACAAGGATTTTCTGCATTACAATATCTTAGATGCGTGCAAATAACACCATATTTCTCATAATAATTATTTTCAAATTACAAATTAAACTATTTGATTACATACATCTACCTAAGAGTCAGTAAAAAAATCAAAATTAACGTCTATTTTTTATTTGTTTACCTACATTTTTTTAATTTGTTACCTTTTATCGTAGTAGGATTAGTTACCTTTTATCGTATTACTGTGTACTGGGTACTACTTCTTACTAGGTACTATTATAAATGAGAAAGTTTGTGAGGATGGATGAATGTTTGTGATTCCTCCATGCAAAAAGTACTAAATGGATTTTGATGAAGTTTTTATGGTAGTAGTTTATGCTCTGGACTAACTCAGTCTGTTTTTTATCGTGGCAAGAAGTATGGTTCCGGTCAATTTACGCAAAAAGAAACCTGATTTGTTTATGTGCAAAGTCAATGTCAACCAAGTATTTTATATGTTCTCTACAATGCTAAAACTATTGAATGGCTTACACGTTAGCCTATAAAAAGTTTAAAATAAAAAGACGCCTTTTTTTTTATTAAAGGCAAATTTTTCTGTCTATTCAAGGCTAAAGTTGTTAATATTTAACCCAAAAATTTGAAAACTTTGTTTTAGTCTATGTTCAATAAAATGAACAATTCTGTTCAAAATGGCAATATTGATGCTGCGCCTGCTCCGGCCAAGGGCAACAAGGGTGCCATTGAAAAAATATACCAAAAGAAATCTCAACTGGAGCACATTCTTTTGAGACCTGACACATACATAGGCTCCGTTGAGCGGGCCACGGAGACAATGTGGATTTTTGACAAAACAAAAGAGTGCATGCAACAACGCCAATTGACTTATGTACCAGGTATGACTAAAAGTACTAAACATATTTTAATGAAATTGGTATGGTTGTAGCTTTGGATCTGGATTAACACACAGGCTACTTTTTATCCCAAAAAAATTCAGTGTTCCAACAGGATACTATATTTACACGGGTGGAGCCGTAGGCCAAAAGAGTAGTGTTCCGGCAGGATACTATATTTATGAGGGTGCAGCCATGGGCAAATGATTGTCCTTACTAATTTGTATTAAGTTTTTCAACTTAAAGGTATTAAAGTAACATTATTCCTTCTGTTCAATTTCAGGTTTGTACAAAATATTTGATGAAATATTAGTGAATGCTGCTGACAATAAACAGAGAGATCCCAAGATGGACGTTATAAGAATTGACATTAACCAGGAGTTGAACTCCATATCTATATACAACAATGGTTGTGGTATTCCTGTGGTAATGCACAAAGAAGAAAAGATGTACGTACCAACAATGATCTTTGGACACTTGCTGACATCTTCCAATTACAACGACGAGGAAGAAAAAGTAACAGGAGGCAGAAATGGTTATGGAGCCAAACTGTGTAATATATTCTCAACTAAATTCACAGTGGAAACAGCATCCAAACAGTACAAGAAACATTTTAAACAGACATGGGGATCAAACATGACAAAGGCTTCTGAACCTAAGGTTAAGGAGTCCGGCAAAGATGACGATTTTACTAAAGTGACTTTTAGTCCAGATTTGGCTAAATTTAAAATGGACAAATTAGAAGATGATATAGTCGCTCTCATGTCCCGACGAGCGTATGACATTGCAGCATCTACACTAGGTGTTAAAGTTTATCTCAATGGAGAGAGGCTTAAAATTAATAAGTTTAAGGATTACGTTGATTTATATATTAAAGGAAAGGAAGATGAAAATGGTCATCCATTGAAGGTTATTTATGAGAAAGTTAACGAAAGATGGGAGGTGGCCTTTACACTTTCCGATGGAGATTTCCAGCAAGTATCTTTTGTTAACTCTATAGCTACCACAAAAGGTGGTAAACATGTAGATAATGTTTCTGACAGTATTGTTAAAAACGTTTTAGAAGTATTAAAAAAGAAAAACAAGGGTGGTGTGAATATTAGGCCTAACCAGGTCAAAAATCACATGTGGATATTTATTAACTGTCTGATTGTTAACCCAACCTTTGATTCACAAACTAAGGAGCACATGACTCTTCAAGCTAAAAGTTTTGGTTCAAAATGTACATTCTCAGAGAAATTTATCACCTCTGTGACAAAATGTGGTCTTGTTGAAAGAGTGTTGACATGGGCTAAGTTTAAAGCACAAACTGAATTAGTAAAGTCCTCCGGCAAGAAACAGAGCAAGCTGAAGGGTATACCTAAGTTAGAGGATGCGAATGATGCGGGAACTAAAAATGCACATCTCTGTACGTTAATTCTGACTGAGGGAGACTCAGCTAAAACTCTGGCTGTGTCTGGACTCAGTGTAGTGGGCAGGGACCACTATGGAGTGTTCCCCCTAAAGGGTAAACCATTAAACGTAAGAGATGCATCGCACAAACAAGTGTTAGAAAATGTAGAAATAAGTAACCTAATTAAAATTATCGGTTTGCAATACAAAAAAAAGTACAACACGATGGAGGACTTGAAATCGTTGAGGTATGGTAAAGTGATGATAATGGCTGATCAGGATCAGGATGGATCCCACATAAAGGGTTTAATCATTAACTTTATCCATCACAACTGGCCTGAACTCTTAAAACTACCTTTCTTAGAAGAATTCATTACGCCCATCGTGAAAGCTACAAAAAAAGATAAAGAGATATCATTCTACTCATTACCGGAATTTGAAGAATGGAAGAGAGAAACTGAGAATCATCACACATACAATATAAAGTACTACAAAGGTTTGGGTACCTCCACATCCAAGGAGGCTAAAGAATATTTCCAAAATATGGAGAGGCACAGGATTAAGTTCAAGTATTTAGGATCAACTGATGATCACCACATCGAGTTAGCTTTTTCAAAGAAGGGTGCCGATCAACGTAAGGAATGGTTGACTAGTCATATGGACGAAGTTAAAAGGAGGAAGGAGATTGGTCTACAAGAAAGATATCTTTACACTAAAGACACAAAATCTGTGACTTATTCAGATTTCGTTAATTTGGAGCTGGTACTCTTTTCAAATGGTGATAATGTTAGGTGAGTGATACTTTAAAAGTCACACTAAGATGAATAAAGACTAATTTACATAGTTACAAAAGATTTATGTTTCTAGGAAAAAAATATCGTAAACTAAAAGCTTTAAATTATTATGTTACTTAATTTTACAGGTCTATCCCGTCCATGATAGACGGTCTCAAGCCTGGTCAACGTAAAGTAATCTTCACCTGTATTAAACGTAACGACAAGAGAGAAGTCAAGGTGGCTCAACTGGCTGGTTCAGTTGCTGAACATTCAGCTTACCATCACGGTAAGTCGCGTTACAACCCATCTGGTGGGTCCGGGAAAATTCAATGCACTGAAAATAGAACTCTGCCCTAATACAATGGAGTTGAAAATCGACGTTTATCTCGACTTGTGTGTTCGATTTTCAGCTCTTATTGTATAAGCGCAAAGATTTTTTTTCAGCTGCCTTACGTATTCCGGACAATATAGTCTCTCAGCCTTATTAAATGTATGATTTCGGCGGTCAATGCTACAATGCCAGCAGGATAGCAAAATACTTGATGCGTGGGAGATACAGTGAAAATTACAACACTTTAATGAGTGGATTTATCCTGTTACAGGTGAACAGTCCCTCGCGATGACTATTGTGAATCTCGCCCAAAACTACGTGGGCTCGAACAACATTAACCTGCTGGAGCCGCGCGGTCAGTTCGGTACGCGGCTCTGCGGCGGCAAGGACAGCGCGAGCCCCCGTTACATATTCACGCTCATGTCGCCACTCACGCGCATGCTGTTTCATCCGCACGACGACCCGCTGCTAGTGGTGAGTACAGAACTATGTGGGCTCCACCAACATTAACCTGCTGGAGCCGCGCGGTCAGTACGGTACGCGGCTCTGCGGCGGCAAGGACAGCGCGAGCCCCCGTTACATATTCACGCTCATGTCGCCACTCACGCGCATGCTGTTTCATCCGCACGACGACCCCCTGCTAGTGGTGAGTACATAACTATGTGGGCTCCAACAACATTAACCTGCTGGAGCCGCGCGGTCAGTTCGGTACGCGGCTCTGCGACAGCAAGGACAGCGCGAGCCCCTGATCTGTCTGCTCATTTTACGGCATGCCTTTTTAAATAGGGACCATGCATTTACAATTATATACATAAACACAGCATTTATGTCAATAAAATTAATTTTGTATCTATCTTCATACATTTTCAACTGCTAGAGATTTTTTAATGATCTTAAAAAATCTCACTATTGTGATGACTGTACTTTGTCAACGATTGATTGTAGATATGCCATAGCAAAGTCAATATTTCCTGGCTTATTATGTACTTTTCAAAAAGCCTATAAAAGTACTATGCATGTTCCCTATTAGTTACATATTCTTTTTTGTTTTGTTCTTATACATTGCATTCTACATTTAGTTTTATGTTGTAGCATGAATATGAAGACAATCAAAGAATAGAGCCAGTACACTACATACCTATACTGCCTATGGTGCTTGTCAATGGAGCGGAAGGTATTGGTACGGGCTGGTCTACAAAGATCCCCAACTACAACCCAAAAGATATTGTAGCTAATATACGGTAAGTTATGGTACTTTATGATTAAGTAAATTTTTTCTCGAATTTGTTTTGAACAAACATGTAATGAATTTGTCCCATATGAACTGTACATTTTGGCGGTATAAAAGCTAACTCTTAGCTTAACTTAATCCACGCATACAGCCATCCATCAATCTTATTCGTTACTTTAGTACTAATAATAAATAAATAATAATTTAAATAAATTTACTACTGATAGTAATTATAACAATGTTTAGTGTGTAACGGCCGAATACTGGAACAATAGTTGAATTAAGTGATGCTCAAGTCACATGCTGTCCTTGTCATTTTGGCTAGCAGAGACAGCAACATCTTGTGAATAGGAGGGCTTTTAATTTTGATTAGCGTTTCAGTACTTAGCCACACATCGTCATACTATTATAGTATCAAAAAGAAATGTGTGTAATTTACTACTTTAATTTTACCAATTTTATTGATTTATTTATAAACATTTTTTGGGGGAAACGGTAGTACAACATGTAAAAAATTACTTTCAGACGTATGTTGGATGGTGAAGAACCACTCCCAATGCATCCATGGTACAAGAACTTCCGGGGTACAGTAGAAGGCTACGGAGACAAGTATGTGATATCGGGAGAGGCAGCTATCTTGCCCGGAGACAAACTGGAGATTACAGAGTTGCCGGTGGGCACATGGACTCAGAACTACAAGGAGAATGTTCTAGAACCTATGCTGGGTACCGACAAAGTGAAACCGCTGATATCCGAATACAGGGTAAGTTGCATTTACATTTATTTTATGAACTGCCATATTGGGTGTTTGTTTATTATGTTTTCAACATTTATATATGGCATATCATTTAAAACAGTACAGTCTCTGGGGTCTCTAATCTAATCCTAAATGCCGGATTTTAAAGACGTGAGAAGTGAGATCCTAATTCTTAACATACTTTCACCTTGCTCACATTATAATAACCTCAAATCAAATACAAGGCTACTGGTTGTGGGTGTTAACATGTAATAAGTAGCCATTCACACGAGTGACGCAAATGTTTTGTCGTTTTAATAAAAACTATGGAGATGTGTAAAGTCGTTCTCCATAATCTGCGCTTGACACACTGCACTGCCGTCAAGTGGTGATATAAAGCTCGCCTGCGCGCGCTCCCGCGCCACTGCCGTGCCGCTCGCCGCTGTGTTCGAGGCAGCGAGTCAGTCACTCTACGAGGGAAAATGATTGGGCAAACACACACGAACTCTTAATTTTCGTTATCCAGGAGTACAACACAGACACGACGGTGCGATTCGTGGTATCCCTACTACCGGGCAAACTCGCCGAGATAGAATCCGAGGGCATCCACAAGGTGTTCAAGCTGCAGACGACCATCTCTATGACGTGCATGAACGCGTTCGACAATAACAACTGCCTAAAGAAGTGAGTATTAATGTCGGGATGTATTTTGCCAAAAAATATATATTTTCTTTCTTTCAAAATATATGAGCTTATATTCTATTTCAGTAGTAATAGGTCCCACAAAACAAATTCAATTATTATGACTATAATGTGGTATGCCCTCAATGAAATAAAATGAAAAACAATTTACTTGCATGTCAGTCATAGACGTATAAGCATGTTTAGGCAAAAAGTATATCCAGTTAAATGGCCCCAATTTTTGCGTTTTTTAGGGCCATTTTGACATTTGACCAACATGGCGTAACTTTTTCTTGTATGAAGATTTGTTCTGTCAAATGTATGTCACAACCTATCTTGAGTTTTGAAATCTTTGGTGTCAGTACTTTGTGTATTCACATTCTTTACAATACAAAGAGCATATTTAGATCCAATTAAAATATTAAATTCTACCAAATCAATTTATACATTGTATATCTTTATTGCATGGTGAATAAGTGACATTTAAATTGGTAGTATTATTGTCTTTCATATTTAGGTTTGGATAAAATTGGATTATAATAGACTACGAAAATTTGCAGTATGATATTAATGATATTTCAATTCAGTTTCATGAATTATCCGCAACACGACGATTTATTGGTTTCTGGTAAGGCTATAACTGATAATAATTTATTCATAGGTATGAGAAAGTGGAAGAAATCCTACGCGAGTTCTACGACGTGCGTCTGCAATATTACAACAAGCGTAAGCAGTTCTTAGAGGGACAATTACAAGCTGAAGCGGATAAACTCACCAACCAGGCCAGGTTTATTGTGGAGAAATGTGACAAGGGTCTAGTGGTGGAGAACAAGAAACGGAAGGTCATGGTCGAGGAACTAATTAAGAGAGGTAAGTAGGTTTAATATAGCATTTATTTACTGTAATAACAACTACAACTGATATAAAAACTATAACAAGTTAACTACGTAAATTATAAAGCCTATGTTACGCGGGACATCATTACGAATCTATCAACACCTTATTTATTGTAATCAGATATTCCTTTTGGCTTCGCCATAGTCAGGTAAAAATAATACTATCTAAAGTAAGGCCAACGAGACGAGATAAAAAACGTAAATAAACGGACCGCTACTGAGTTGCATTATGAAAGTGAGTTAATATTATATCTGTCCTTATCACTCGTATGCAATAATGACGTCAGTTGGTCGAAGACAGCTGTCGTAGCGTGTTTCGTGCTACAGGAAAGCGGCCAGTGCCGCAGTTGTCAACATTTGGTCCACCAAACAATTGTAAACAAGTTCATTCCTGTTTGGATTGCGTTCGAAGTGATACATATTTTTTCGTCTCAGTATTTACTTGGTTTTTTGTTGTTATTATTCCGTTTCGGTTAGTTTTATTTTTGATTTTTGCTGTTATTGTGAGTGCTATTGTGAGAGCTGCTACAAGAGGGGATCCAACGTGTATCTGCTGATAAATGGCGAAATTGTGTGGATCATGTAATAAAAGTCGAGGAAAATTTTTATAGCAATATTGACAACATGATTGATAATACAATAGATAGTTTTATCGTAAACACAGCTGACTCGTACTCTTCCGACGAATCATCTTTGTCTAGTACAGACGACAGCGATTAAAATTCGAACTTTATAATAATTTATTCAAATAAAAATGTTTTGAACACCTGAAAATTTATTTACATTCTTTATCTCGTCTGGTTGGCCTTACTTTAGATAAAGTTATAATAAGTTGTGTACACTTATATATTATCTCTAACAATAGAAAGTAAACACTTTATATTTTGGTGTCCAACTATTTTATATTTTATTTGTTCAGGCTATGCTCCGGATCCCATTGCTGAATGGAAGAAGAAGGCATCAAAGATGCAGGGACTCACCGCGCTGGAGGAGGAGGAAGAGGCGGAATCTGAGGATGAACCGGAACCACAACCACAAAAGGGCAAACCGGTTGACCCCGGTAAGGAAAACTATTTAATAGTAGAAACAGACTCATAGAAATTTTTTGGCAAAGGCACAAAATAATTTAGGAAATATACCCATAACACACGGGCGACACTACAAATGGCAGCTCGAGCACTGGCGAATGTTACCCATGTTGACGTAAGCCTAAGGTTGACACCGAAATAATTTTAAACGTCGCGTCAGACAAATCTATCATAAATATTATGAAATTATACTGTCAATTATGCCAAAGCACGAAACGACCAGTGGCCAGCCCCATGAATAAAAGTCCTAGCATGAAAATACTCACGCCCCGCCCGCCTCCGTATTCGCCCAGCCACGCACACACAGCCGCGAGTTGTCATATGTGGTTAATCTGCGGAATGACGATTCTTTACGTTAGTAATAATATATTCTTAATATATATTCTTTGCCCATACTACGTTTTGTCACGTAGTTATCATCTAGGAAATCTCGCGCGACAGCCATGATTTTGTATTCACAGATATTTATGTTTTCATATTAATTTCCTCGGATCAAGCTTGATTAATTTTTGTAAAAAATATATCCATTTGGTTCTGGTCCAATTTATTTCAATTATTATTATTTCTATATTATATAGTACATTATTTGAAAGAAAGAAGTGGAAGGCACTGGAGGAGGGCTATACCCTAAAAGGGACCATATCAGGAGAGGAGAAGAAATAACCATCCTACCACTAAGTATAAGCAATAAACTAACACAACTAACAATTACAAATCATAATGTAACCTTTGATATGAAATAAATTGCGATATTATTATTATGTTTTCACAGAGAAAGAGTTCCAGCAACTCAAAGAAGTGAAACGGTTCAACTACCTGCTGGGAATGTCCATGTGGATGTTGACCAAGGAGAAGAAAGACGAGTTACTGAAACAACGAGACCAGAAGCTGGCCGAGTTGAACATCCTCAAGTAAGTCCTACTAATATTATAAATGTGAAAGTTTGTGAGGATGGATGGATGGATGTTTGTTACTCTTTCACACAAAAACTACTGAACGGTTTTTTATGAAATGTGGTATGGTAGTAGTTTAATCTCTGGATTAGCACATAGGATACATTTTAAGGTGTTCCTCCCTAGGGGTAGTGTATTTACGCGGGCGGAGCCGCGGGCAAAAGCTAGTTACTAATATTTTCCTTATTACGTAAGGATATAAGTAATGTAAGTAATAAACTAGTTTACCCAACTGCAGGAAGGGGTTTTGATGATATACAACCGCCTACTGGTGGCTAAAATAGCTCATTGGCTATGGTTATTAGTTACCAGAAGACGAAGCTCCTTTACTTTTCAATTTTGGGTTCCGTAGTTCACGTTTAGGAACCCTTATGGTTTCGTCATGTCCGCCCGTCCATCCGTCCGTCTGTCCATCTTCAGTTTACCGTCCAAACGGTTAGTGCTAGAAAAAATAAAACTGTATGGATATGTGTATTTACCACGTCAACAAACTGCTAGAATAAATTCACGAAAAAAAATTTTTTTTTTTGGGTCATCCCCTACACGTAAAGAGGGGTTGATTTTTTTTCTCGCGTCTACCCCATAGTGTGTGGTATTATTAGATAGGTCTTTTAAAAACATTACGAGGTTGTTAAGACGATTTTTTGATTTAGGTTTGCAAGATATTTTAAACCGCATTTTTTTGTTAAATTTTGTTGTCCTCGCCTCCCTTTTAGCATAAAGATCCCTCTTTATGCTAAACGGCTGGCTCTAAAAACACTTTAACACAATTTTTCTAACATAAAAAATATTACGTGTATTGAATTACTTTTTCAATTGAAAAAAAAATTGCCTTATAATATCTAACTAACTAAAAATCTAACACGGCACATTTCTCAGTTAACCTATCCATCTCAGTTAACCTATATTATAATGTACCCTCATTAATAACACGATTAGAAAAAAGTTAACACTCAAGTTTATTCAACTAAATATTAAGTCTTGGTGTAACTCTCAATATTTTAAAGTGTTTGCTGTTTCTACTATAATTTTGTTTGAAAATAACTGAAATTTTTATAATAGTCATGGAGAAAAGGGAGCATCGCAAGTGCAAAAACCACCCAGATAAATTTTGTTGTTTGTGGGAAATATATCATTAAATCTCAAGGAAGAATTCCAACTGACAAGATAAACGATTGAACGAATGAACGATCTGATTCAAGTTTTGGATTTGTCTTTATTACTTTATGAAAATAAATTTTATCATATCTTTAAAATGGTACGTGTTACTAAATCACAATGTATGTATTCACGTTCAGCGGGCCTGAATTGATAACAATCAGCTATTTAAATCAATATTAAAAAAAAAAACATTTTGTCACACAGTGAAATCTAAAAAGAATCATAATTGTAGTCCATGTGACGAACTTTAAAGAAAAAGTATAACGGTTTATGTAAATTTGTTAGACTAACAAAGTTACTACTTTCGTACAAAAATAACTAAATAGTAAGTAAACATGTAAAATATTTGTATAATGGTACGGAGCCCTACATGCGCGAGTCCGACTCGTACTTGGCCGATTTTTTTCTATGGATGGTACAGTGCAGGTTCAACACAAGTGGAATAGTAAGTGCGTTGAGTTTTCTTTCTTTCTTGAGTCTTATATGAACAACGCAAACGTTATTTCACACCGACGCGATAGATACATATAACCAATTCGATTCTACGAGTATATAACGTTTTTCAAAATCTAATCTACAGAAAGTATGGGAAAACTAATCACGGCCTATGTAAAGAAGTTAAGGAAGAAAAGAAAATTAAATTCGAAAAAGAAATCGGCTCTGAGTCTACATCACAGAAAAGGTTATTGACCTCACACAGCTGATTCAATTGATCGAATTGATATCATTAAAAATATTTGAATATTAGCTATGAGGTCAATGATCTCACGGCTGGTCAGTGTCTTAAAGAGTGCAATGTAATTTTATTTTGAATAATTTTTTCTTTAGCGTTTTATATTTATTTTATAAGCAGGGAATCGTGTGCCCAAAGATTCTGCAATAATTGTTTTAGCAAAACCTTTTATATATCCTAATATATTGTCGGTTTTCCGTGAGGCCGTGTTGTCAGTTGTAACTCGCTGTCTATACAGGGAGAAGACGCCGGCGATGCTGTGGCGCGAGGACCTGGATGTGTTCCTCGTGAAACTGGAAGAGGTAGAGGAGAAGGAGAGATTAGAGGAGAGCACCGTCAACAAGAAGACAGCGAAGGCGCAGGTTAGTGAAGATTTTGTCCTGTTTGCACAGTGGCATTGACAGCCGGGCGCCGTCATTAGCGCCCTGCACACGTAAAGTAATAATTACGTTTTAAGGCTGGGTCTTTATTATGATCCGGAATCCGGAGGGCCCGGGAAAATGAGAAAGAAGAAAGATCACTGAAAATATCAGAATTTTCCCGGGCCCGCCGGATTCCGGATCATAATATTGTACCAGTCTAAATTCGTCCACGTTTTGGACTGCCGGCCTCTTACATAATACGTCAAATTAATACGTTATAGCGCGCGGTTAAAACTGCCAAACATGCGCTGTTATCGACATACCAGATCAAACTCGTCAGCCCCGCGTATTTACACGTTCGTTCGGATAGCGGGTTGGAACAGCGCGTCCTATTTTCCGCGATCCGCGGTCCATGATACGAGTGACGGACGCTATTATCAATTATATTTTGGCTATCATTCTAATGACAGAGATTGAAAACTAGAGGTTTAAATGTAACCATGGAAGCGAGACGGTAATATTATGCTCCTGTAATAATTGATTTTATTGAGTATTGTCTGTTAAAGTTAGTAAAAAATGTTTACGTGTTTTTTTACGCTTACTAAGATGGATAGAATGAAGAATATGAAGGTAATTTTCATCCATTATTTAAATACTTATTGATTAATATTTAGGTAAACCTGTTACAAATAAAATATAAAATGGCGATTTTCACAGGCTGGCAACAAGAAGAACAGAAAGTCAATCATGGACATCATACCATCAGATAACGGCAGACGTATAGAACCCAAGATATCCGAGGACCTCATTAAGCGGATCAAGGCTGCAGAGAAGGCTAAGATCAAGAAGGAGGTTAAGAAGGAATATGATCCAGTAAGAATATAAACATTTTATAGAAGCTAGCTAGTGAAATGGACAATATGGTAGCCATATTTGACTGTATAACTTGTCCGATCAAGTTGAATGGGGTGATATTAGTTATAGCTAATTGAGATAATATATTGTTGAGGTGCATTGTTTACAAAATTTATTTAGTTTCGTGGTTTTAATTTAGTAGCAAATACCATAGCCGTTTGTGTTTTCAGGATGATCCAACCGGTGTGAGCCCGGCCAGCGGTGAGAAGAAACCGAAGGCGCGAGTCAAGAAGGAAAAACCCGAGAAAGTGGAAAAGGACAAGGGTGATGGACTGAAGCAGACCAAACTCAACTTCAAGAAGGAACCTAAGAAGGTACAGTAAAACCAATTTACTAATAGTTCTCGGCAATCTTCGTTTTTATATAGAAATGACAGACAATGTATGAAAAATTACGATTCTCGAAAACATCGACGCCGTAGTCGGTCTGTATAATATACAATATAGAACCTACTACTATAACAAATATTAAAGTTTGTAGGACGGATGAATGTTTGTGACTCCTTCACGCACAAACCACTAAACGGATTTTGATAAAATTTGTTTGGTAGTAAATTTGTTTGTCTATCTGGACTCGGCTACTTTTATCGCGACAGAATATACGGTTCCGCCGCGACAAAATATAAGTCGTGGGAATTATGTAGTTATAAATAGTAGCCTAAGTCCTTCCGTAAATTTATATCTGTGTCCAATTTTATTAAAATTTGGTTTCGGTGTGATTACGTAACAGACAGATCGCATATTTTATAATATTAGTACGGATTTACTATTTGTATGTGCTAATATGTAGCATATCAAAAAAATAATTTCTAAGGTTTAATATTTTAATTCCAGTATTTTTGTTCAGCTACTGAGGTTGAATAAATGGAACCATGTCTAATAGTCATTTATCGTTATTATCGCAGAAGAAGATGAACTTTAGCGGCAGCAGTTCCGAGGGCGACCTCTCCGGCTCGGACGTGGAACCCGAAGTAGAAGTGGCGCCACGAGAGAGGACATCCTCCCGTCGCGCCGCCACCAAGGTAAACGAGCGCGCCTGGTGATAAGTAACTGGTGTAATATGCCTTGCCGGCTTAAAGTGTACCAAATTAAGGACACACAGGTTGCGTTACATTTTTGAGCATTAGTAATGTCTGTGTGCATCTGCTCGTAGTTAGTATAGTAATGCCTACGGAATAACTTCGTACCTTGCGTGATTCGTTTAGTGGTTACTAAGATTTATATATGAGGTGGGGTAAGCAGAACATAATTTTGTTTTTGTTTCTTGTGGTATAAAGATTATTTGATGTCACTCTGGTACTTTTTCCCATAGAATATTTTCAGCGCATTGCATTAAGTGGTTTGAGCTGTTATAGCCATCTATTTATATATACAGAGATTCTTATACTCCTGAACTCATGTTTACATGGTTTTGTAATAATGTTGGTCTTATGTAAAGTTCATCTTGTACTTTTGTGCATATTATAGTATTAATACTAATAATAATTATAATTATAATATAATGTTACAGGTGCAAAAATACAAGGACGGCGAGGACTCCGACTCAGGGTCGGAAGTGGAGCTTCTGGACAACAAGCTGGACTCCGACGCCAAGGCTCCGCACGCGCTGAGCGCCAGTGACGACGAGGAAGACTTCAACGTCAAGAAGAACAACGGCAAGAAACCCGCTGAGATGGATTCAGGTACGATTTACACTTAGAGTTTTGTGGCCTGACCATAAACATAACAAAACCTCGCCATATTGCGGAAAATTCACCAAACTGAATTGAAATTTAATGAAACTCTCAAATAAACAAATTTTATTGATTGTCTACTTGTTTTTAATTTATATTGTACACATTGCAGATTGCTTATTCGATTCGTTAATAGAAGAATCTAAAAAGGAGGAGAAAGAAAATCATCACCAGCCCGCGACGGTTATCTCCAGCGATTCCGAGCCGCCCGCCCCAGAGCCGCCCAAGAAAAAGGCGGCGCCCAAGAGGAAGCTCATGAACGTAGACACGGAGGAAAAGAAAGCGACCAAGCCCAAGAAGCGGCCCGCGAAAACCGCGCTCAGCCTAGAAAGTGATGATGACGACGACAGTATATTTGACACTAAAAAGGTATTGACCTGACCCGAAACACTTTGTTCTGGCTTATCTATGAACTGAAATACATGAATAGTATCTACACCAATATCTACACTTACAACTACAACCACACCTAAATCTAAAACTCTCATTTCCAGAACAAGAAGAAGGCCAACCCGAAAAAGAAGTTGAAGAAGCAGATGTCCAGTGACAGCGAGCCCGAACTGTCGGATGAGCCAGCGCCGCGCGCGCCCACCAGACCGCGCGCCAAGAATAACTATCACTTCAGCGACGGCTCGGACGAAGACTAGCGGTAATTATCTATGTATTATATAGTGGGAGAGTCACGCTTAGCGTCGAATGGGCCGGCTCGACCGAATACCATAAGGCCGTGCCCGCACGCCAAAACCTTCCTGCGGTGGGATTCGAATTCGTGACCACCGGCTAGAGCATCAACGCGCTCAACCACTGAGCCATAGATGACGACAGACTACTATATACTTAATTTTGTTTTTTCAGGATTCCTAGAGGAAGATTGATCTGAGGCTACTCCGAGACTCTACTGGCCGCAGTAGCACCGCGTTTTGTACAATATTTACAGACAGACAGATGAATATTTTGATATGTTTCTTATAAGAGTATTCTTGTGTTTTAACAGTAAGACGCAAGTAACGTACCGTAGTACCTTTTTAGTTTTACAACGTCCGTGACGTTGACATGACATTGTGACATGTACATTGTAAATAATTCACTTATCAACATTTTTTCATTAACTTTTAACTTTTGACTGTTTTCTTTCTCTCTTATCTTTCGTTTATCGATAATTTTTCTATCATTCCATATTCGTTATGAAATAGAATGTCAATTTCATCAACATTTTACGTTGATTTTATGAGTGTTTGTTAATTTAGTTTCATTTTAATGTGTCGCGATCATTAATTTTTTAATAATGAAAATTGTAAATAAATAAATTTAAATTATTCTTATATTTGATTTGCTGTCTCGGTCCAAACCGGAGGCTGACGTTCCGAATGGTCACATCTACACGGCGTTTATACCTTTCTAGTTGCTGCGACATTTGACGTCAGTAGCCGTTGGCTTCGACTCACTAAGGTTGAGGTTGAAATTTCAACTCGTTTCAAGATGTTAAATTTCTCATCTTTTTACTAAATGGTGGCGCGAGTATCTTACGCCGCTTCTTGGCCAAAAAAATCAATGTAGGACAAATCTGTTTTTTTTATTATTTAAATATATGGCGTCATCTTAAAACCATTTGCCAGTGTCAAGTTAAAAAGGCGGGAAATAGAATTTTCGTTTCAATTTTCAACACCGTCGTAATCCTAAATCGTCAAGTCTAAAGTTTAGTCAAAGTCCAAATAAATAGTCAGTGCAGTCAATGAGTGAAGTCAGTCGATTCAGTAAAGTGGTAGAAGTTTTACTGAAAGTTCCTACTCAGTTTTGGAGGGAACACAAAATAGCACGCTTTTTTGAAGTTGTACTACTTGCCCACACTTGTGCATGTAGGAGCTGCTTATTCAACTACACCTTTTGATGATATTGATAAGTAAAAGTCCTTGATATGATATTGATATTTATTAACACGAATACTAATTGCTAAAATGATTATGAGTGCGCGGTATGATTGCTTGATGCGGACTGGGCCCGACAGCGTGCACTTTGCCGCGCAATGCAAAGAAATGATGTAGAGTCAGCAATGTACGTGCTAGCTTGTACAGTGCACGTTACCGAATATTTAATGGTTAATATTCTACCAATATACCGAAATAACACAAATTTATGAAAGAATAACAAAAACCACAACATCACCCATTGTACTCAAAAACGGCAAAACTGTTATCTGTAAGTGTTATTTAATAAACTATATGTTTTTTTATTAGTTTGAGTTTTATGTCGCACCTGCGGCGTTGCGACGGCGCACGACGTCGCAATTTTTATTTATTTATTTAATTTTTTTTGGAAAATATACAGTGATTTATTACAAAATTAAATGCTATATAAAGTCTTGGCACTATTTATACGTTTCCACATCTAAAAACTAAGTAGCAACACAAGCTTTTCTGACAAGTGAAACTAAAATACAAAGTTGATATTCATAATAAAAAGTACATATTAAAAAGTTTTAAAACGGTACACGTAATAGTTTTCATATTATACTTAGCAGTTAGCAATGAATCAACAGTTAGAGAACAGCCTCAAACCAGTGCTTAGATATTTAGCCTTTTTGTGCCAGTAACTGATGAGTTGAATATATCAAGATCATAATTTTTACTCAAATCATTTAAAAAATTACATGATCTTTTAAAAAAAAGAATTTTTTCGATAGTTTGTGTGGGAAAAAGGGGTATGGAGGGTGTTATATGAAGAAATTCGAGAAAAAGAAATAGAGGGACGAGGAGTCTATTTTATGTTGGGTGATTTTGAGCAGCATCGAGATGTCGGCTATTCGACGTCTCAAGTGTAGAGGCAGGAGATGGTATCTTCTGCACCTAGACTCATAGTTATTGTCCGACGCGTTGCACTTAAATTGCAGAAATCTCGTGAACCTTCTTTGAAGTGACTCCAGCCGATTAATATGAATATTACATTGTGGGTTCCATATTTGAGAACAATACTCGAGGACACTGCGAACAATCGAGCAATAAAGACCTTTTACTGCTTTTATATTTTCAAATTGAGAGCTCATTCTCATAACAAAACCCAGAGATCTATTAGCTCTAGTGATTATGTGGTCAAAGTGCTTGTTATACGTCATCATTGAGTCATGAATAATACCTAGATCGCGGACCTCATTTACTCTTTTTAAATCTTGTAAATTTTTATTTTTAAGTAAATATGTATTGTCAATGGCATGAAAAAGTGGCTAAAAGTCATTGAATAGCATTTGGTGACATTCAGGTCAAGTTTGTTGAGATGACAGTATACCTTAAGTCTGCCGAGATCTTGTTGCAGTAGATGTCATCAGCATACAAAAGAAATCGTGAATGCCGAAAGCATGTAGATATGTCGTTAAAAATTTATATAACAACAACGGTCCTAACAATGAGCCCTGAGGGACGCCTGATGGCACGACATACCAATGCAAGAGGGTGATAGTGCAGAGCATCATACACCCTCTTCGTCTCCTGTTCGACGACGCTACGCATTAATGGGGCATGTCATAATAAATCAACAGCGCAACCCACTAATGAGCTTCGCTCTAACGGCCGTTTTCAATAACATATCTAAGATTAAAGAATGATAGCTGTCCCCGTTAAACAGTACGCTGTTCTTTATCTTTAACTTGCGCTTCACAATCAAAGATAGGACAAATTTATTCTTGTCCAACGAAGGATTGCATCCTTCCCTCTTGCCTATCCAATCAAGCCTCTTGAAACGTTTCATTCGTTGCTAAACTACTTACAGTACTCCCAAAGTAATAATGCGCATAGAAATCTTCGTCACTGTTCGGTAACGGTCGTATGTCCCGAGCGTCGGAAGACGATATATATATAGTGGTTAAGTGCATTCATGCATAATTTAGTAGAATTATGTGTTTTGTTCTAAAAGAGGTAAATATTGATTTATCAGTAACGAAATTTGATTCGATAATTCCATGTAAGTAAATAGTGAGGTAAGGTAATCGTGTAAAACCACACGATTGCGAATATGCTACAATCTTTGTTGGATTGATTCACTTCGAAGATGTTATAGTACTTTTGAAGTGTCTTACTGAAGCTGGTGTAGTGATGGACGAAAAGAAGGTTTAAATAACACAAGTTTTCAAACACAGGTTTACATTAAAATCTTAGAAATCTAATCATTAAAGTCTCAGTTCAAAAGTATTTACAGCACTGATCATTCTAGAATAATATTACAATTACAAAAAAAAATTATCAGAATCAGGGAGGGTCTCTATTCCTGACATCGTAGATTCATCAGAACTTTCATTATGCTCTTGTTCATTTACACTTTCCCCACTGCTATCACCTGTGTAAATAATCATTTCATCGGAAAAACCATCGATTCTTGGCTCAAATTTTCTATATTCATCTTCGCATTTAACAGCATGATCATGAACTTTTTTCCATTCTTCTGGTCCTATATTATTGATTTTTTCTAATATACCATCTTTAACTGACGTGACAGTCATTGCAATATTTTTTTTGGCTACGTGTTGCTTTATTTGGGACCAAATATTTTCAATGGGGTTAAAATCGGGATGATATGGTGGCAATCGTATAATTTTATGCCCATGTTCCTCCATTATACGGTCAATGGCAAATTCTGTGTATTGTTCTGTCTTTTTATAATTTCATACAAATCGGGTTTCAGTTTCTTTGGGTCATGCGGAATGTTGTGTTGTTGTAACCAGGCTATCATTTGTGGTTTAGGTGTGTTTGAGTTTGGTGGTTTCACAGACAGCTTATTATGATATGGGGCGTTGTCAATTACCAACACACTATTAGGAGGCAAGTTGGGAATCAATTGATTGCGTAGCCAAGTTTGATAACGTTCCGCGTTTATTTCTTTATGATAGTCACCTTCTGTGTCGACACATTTATGTAACATTAGAGCCCCTGGGACGAAGCCTTTTTCATTGCCTGCGTGTTAATTATTCGCTCTCCTTTGGAAATGGGTTGTTTGATACCTTTTTTGCTGCTATCTTGCCAAGTTTTACCCTTAGTATGTGATGTATGCACGTATGACTCGTCCATAAACACTATGTTTCTACCAGAATTTCTCAGCTGTTGTATTTCTCTGAGATATTTGATCCTTTTTAAACGTATAATATCATGCTTTTCCATAAGTAACCGTCTGTTATTATCAGATTTCAGAAACCTAAACCCCATATCTTTCAAGATCAGCCTTAAAGACTTTGCACAGCCTTTGAAATTAATAGCTTCGATCAACTTTTTTCTCAAATTATTTACAGTTGGGAGTTCTTTGAGCGTCAACTGAAAATTGTATATCATATTACGAATCACACAGTAGTCGAAATCATCAAGCCCTAGCCGAAATCTACTTTTAGGTTTTCCTTTTTTCGGTGTGGAAAATTTCATTGATTGATTCTGGTTTTTTTCGTTTAAGATATTAAGTACTTAAAGTTCGTCGTGAAATTCCTGTAGCTTTTGTAACACGGTCCTGAACTTTTTTGAAATAATCATCATGGTCTCTTTTGAAAACATTGGCTTCATTTAAGAAATAAAGGTACACATTAAATACCATTTGTCGTGCTTGTGACTTAAGCGGCTTTCCACGTTTAAATTTATCCATTCTGGAAGAATTCGTCTGAAAGAAAATGGTATGGGCAGAGTTAGGCATATTCTTATTTATTTGTTGTATTATTGCATTATGTACTAATATACTTTATAATATTATTTATTCCTATATCTATTTGTTTATTTATGCATGTGTTTATTTATTTGTTTATTATTATTAATTATTAATTTGAATAAAATAATTAAAGTTGAAATTAAATTTACCTTTGAAAACGAAACCAAGAAGGGTGTGTAGTAGCAGCTCTATATAATTCCACACAGAAAGAACACGTGCAGTCACCACCAATATATAAAGACGACTGACGGACCTTTAACTGACCGGCGACCGCCGCCGACCGCTCGAATTGTTTTCGATTGTGTACACATGATATTGACTCCTATTCCTTTCGAACAAAGTGGAAAATGCAAGTGCGTTGTTTAGGGCTCTTACGATTCAATGATTCGGGTGTTTCCGGGAATACGACCATTAGCGAAGATCTGCATGCGCATTATTAATTTGGGAATACTGTACATAACAATTCATGTTTCAAACAATTATATATTTATTTACATTAATGTATTTATTAGTTAAAAGCGTAAATATTTTACTTAAAATTGAGAATCATAACTTGGGATGATTTTTTACTATAGTCTTGCCATAAATACCGAAACAAAGAAAAAAAAATTCTATTGCAAATAACATTTATTACTTTTACAGTGTGTTAGCTTAATACATAAATATAAAACAATTTAAAATATAAAAAGCTTATTCGAAGTGGCCTCCATAGGCTGCAATACAGTCCTTTAAACGTTGAGGCCAGTTATCAATCACTCTTTCCATGGGAAAATTCTTCACTGCCAATCGTACGGATTGTTTAAGGGACTCAAAATTATCATGGCGTTTAGAGCAAGCCGTACTCTCTAAAACTGACTATAAATCATAATCCAGCGGATTAAGATCGGGACCAGACGACGGCCAGTCTTCAGCTCTGATGAAGTCCGAAACGTTCGTTTCCAACCAAGACTGCGTAGACCGAGATTTATGACCCGGTGCCGAGTCTTGCTGGAAGGACCATTCTTGGTTATTGAACATGGTGTTGTTAAGGGGCTTCACTCCCTTCTCAAGAATGGTATCTTGATACACTTGTGCCGATGTTTTGATACCTTTTTCACAAAAGTATGGCTCAGTCACTCCTTCATAGCTAATACCCCACCAAACCATCACTGAAGTCTGATAGTGCCCACGTTGCACTCTGTCTACTAATTGGGAAGCTTCCTTAGAACTTTGAGCATAAAACGGTCATTTTGTTTGTTAAAATGTTGCTCAATTGTAAAAATTTACTGCATCCGTAAACAAAATTTTTCTGTGACCCTTTGCGTACCGCTTCAGTAGTTGTTTCGATTTTACCACCCTATTCTTTTTTAAATGATCACCTAAGAAATGACCAGTACGTGTCTTATAGGCTGCAAGTCCTAAGTCATCTTTTAAAATATGCGACATGGTTCTAGGTGCTAGCTTCATCTCCCAAAATAAAATGTTTTGCTTTCGGACAGGATTTCTTCGAATTCTTTCCCTTACTGCTTTGACTACCTTTTTCGTACGAACACTACATGGACGGCCAGATCTTTTTCTGTCACAAACAGAGGAGGTCTCATTGTATCTATTAACAGCCCGGTACACAAACATTTTACTAATACCAAGCGTATGCTGAGTTTTAAAAATTGCATTTGGCTCCATACCTACTTTGTGTCATGCAATCACGGCGATTCGGTTCTCTTTATCACCCCACTCTATCGCAAAATATTGTACAATGTATTGGCGCCAAAATGAGAAAAATCAATGAACAATCATATAAAAATGAAAGATTCCAAATTCAAATGTAATATTTTGTTTATTTTTAATTGTAACAGTATTTATGGCCAGACTGAGTAGTTATCGTTTTTTTATCAAAATCAATAGTGAAACAACAGTCACGTGAAAAGGAATGTGAAATTTAAAATGAAATCACACTTACAAGCAAAGATAGTGTAACATACTACGTAATAAGAGGTGGCACTTCGAATAAAAAAATCGGTTGTCTGTAAAGCCGGTTTACTGACGTCGATAGTTGAACGTGACAACATCATAAGAAAATGGAACGCCTCAGAGCGAGGTAACGCCGCATGAGTCATGTTTTTTCGTGCGTGCAGCCGGCTCCATCGAATTATAAGACGTTGCATTTGTCACGTCAAAAAGTGTTCGAAATTCAAAATTACACCTTAGCTTTTTTACGTATTATCGTCAAAAGTGCAAGTTTCAAGCCTAAAATAAAAAGAAATACAAATACGTGTGGCACTCGGGGACTGCCGCGGTAAAGCTATTGCATAGTAAGTCTACACGCATACGTCTAGTCGCACGCACACAAACACCGTGCCGAAGTCTGCCGAAATGAAACGACGTTAGACGATGCACGGCTTTCAACGCCGCACCGCTGTGCCGGTCGGAGTGGGGGGTGTTAGGTTTATTTTCGTTACGGAATTTCTTGATTCGGTCGCCGCGCTTTTTTCACGATTTTTTACTACACATAAAATACCATATCCTTGGCATAAAAATCGGATTTACCTAAAATTTGTGTTGAGCGCAGTATAAATTGTTGGTGTCGAAATATTACTTCGGTTGTTACTTCATATAGGTACAAATAAATCAATACAGACAGACTGCAATGAGGAACAAATAATATTGTTAAAAATATTTATTTCAAATGTTTACCTACTGTTACATACAAATTCTAAATAATATATATTGCAATACTATTAAAAATATTCTCTCAAAATAGAATTTCGTAAAGTTATACTTAAACAACTTATCGAATACATTTAATATGGCATTTCTTTACAATCTTATTAATTCTATTATTTACAAAGTGTTATTGTTAAATAATATAATACAACATAATACTTTCTAGCTTTAATTAGTATTGTCTGGTTTCTTAATTAATTTTAGTTTTCGAGTTATATTAAAAAAATACAATTAACTTTTTTTTCATCTACAATACACGTTTTAACAGAACATGAAAATTTAAATTTTCATGTTAAAACGTTAAAACGTATGAGAAAAAAAGGTCCTCCTTTACTTTACTTGGGTGCCCGTTTTTGTCTTTGCAAAAGATAAAAGGAATTAGTAAACACGCTATTAGTTCGGTTATCTAAAGTAATAATTAGCAGTAAACTATTTATACATAAATAACACTCGGGAGGCGCTACAAACTTAGCGTCAATTCACCCGAGATGCTCCGCGGCGCGCACTTTTTAAAGTAGCGATTCAAATTGAACTTAAATTACCCAAAAAAGTTTCATTGCAAGAGTTCGATTTGCGAGCGGCACCGCGCTGCAGCGTGCTGCACCGTGCTGCACCGTGCTGCGTAGCGCGGCGCCGCTCTTGCAATGACCGTGTATCTTTTGTGTAGTGATAGTGCATAAAGTTCAATTACGAATCGCTCTCTTATAAAGTACGCGCCGAGTTACGTCTCAGTGTGAGCTGACCCTTAGGTAGTTATATTAGTATAGGTACCATTAACAGAACTAGTGTTTTGACAGTGCGTTCAACGTTATTTCGTTAACTATTATTGCTTATAAGCAAGATATTTCGTATAAGCAAGTAGCAACATGGTGAACACCTGAACTTTTGTAGAACGTACATACCTGCCCTACCTAACTCAATACAAATAGCCAATTAAATACAAGAAATAGTATATACTATTGACAGTAATCAATTATCACCTTCAAAATGAAATCTTATGAACTGCTCAAAAAGGTACCTCATTATATTATAACCTGTACACTGCAATTGATTGCAATACTAAGATAAGATAAGATAAGATAAGATATGCTTAGCAGATAAATAATAAATTAATTAATATAGGGGGTGTCGTCCCGATACTAAAATATTTTAAGAACAGATAATAGGTTTAATTTTATCGACAAAACACCTTTGGGGGATCGCATCAGATATTCCAGTAGAGATTTTCCGTACCTAAGAATTAGGATTGAGGAATACTTAGGTATTACTGGTATTGGTCTACCAAACATTCCTGCGTAGTCAGGAAAAACAACCTATTCAAAAGCAAAAGCTAGTTTGGACAGATTGAAATTTTCCGTTTCACGCCACGTACTTACCGCGGATAAAAAAATGCCATCACATTAAAAATGTTGTCATAAGTGTTAATAAGATTATATAAATAATTATTAATCTAATATTAAAAAGAAATTAGAATGTCAGTCCAGTTATATTTATACATAATATTTTTTTATATAGGTAATATAAATTTTCATTTATGTTTTTCACGGCGAAACGGACCGTCAAAACTCATAGGGATTTTGATACTAGCTAATTAATCGACATAAATTACAAAAGTCATAGACAACTGCCAATTGATTATTCATCAGAATGGCCATATTCCTGTTTACTCTAAAATCACCGCATTGTAAATATTTGTGAGTCTCTTATACAAACGCCTGGCGTTTTCAATACCGCGATGTAGAGCGCTTAGTGTCATCTAGGGGGGTCTAAAAAGGCCTCTTTGGGTGTTTCATATTATATTTCATATATGTTTTCCTCTTTTTAATATAATACATCTTTTTTTTTCCATACAAAAATCGTGAAATGGTAAAATGGCTACATGATTCATCTAATTGCATCATATTTAGAAAATATCAATTTTGACAGTTTTCATTAGAAATGCGTAAAAAGGCGCACATAATATGAGATGAAAAAAATATATGAAACATAATATGAAACACCTGAAGTGGCCTTTTTAGACCCCCTGTTGTGGCTTTAAGCAAATTTTTTAAACTGTCAGTTACCGGGTAACTGGTCTGAGATGTCTGTGAAGTTGCACATGTATGGGAGTTTCACCCCCTGATTCAAATACTCGTTGGTGTTTGACGGCGATTCGAAAATCGATTTGGTTTAACTAATAACTTTCTCAATGTGTCATGAATATCCATTAAACTTCTTAAGGATACAGCACTCCAAACTTCAAGTACGATGTGTCCAAACGCACTTTAGCTTTTGAATACACTTTATAGCTGTTTTACCATGCCACTACACTGCCATTTTGAATTTCTATCCATAATGCCAACCAGTAGGCTAGCGTTGACTTACAGCCTAAGGCTGGGTGGGACTGTATGCTCCGGAATCCGGAAAGCCGGAGAAAATTCAGAGCATTGAATATAGAACTCTGCACTAGACAGATATAAGAACACAATATAGTCGAAAATCGAACACATTGATGTCGATTCGAGTAAAATGTCAAATATGACAGCTCGATACTCGACACTTCGACATTCAACTCTATTCTATTAGTGCAGAGTTCTATTTTCTGTGCTCTGAATTTTCCGAGACCGCCGGATTCCGGATCATATAGTCTCAGCCTAATCCTCTCATTGAGAAAAACTCCAGCCCCAACCACAGTGGTCGGGGACAAAACAGTTCTAGTATTATTAAGGACTTGCCTTGACAAGGTATGTGTTACCTAGTACTCCTAGTACCTACTCAATTTGCTTTCTCTATCCGAGTAGCCCTTGTTACTCTCCCTGTCGTACTTCCTGTAGGGCTTGTCGCTGCTGTAGTGGATCTCCGAGGGGCCCAGGGTCTTGGACCAGTGGTGTCGCCAGTACAGGTCGTCAGGGTAGCGCGGGTAGGGGTTCTCTCGGCACAGCACCACGCAGTATATGAGGCTGCCCACTAGGGTTATGAACCCGAATATCAGGAACACTATGCCCAGGATCCTAAAATGTGGAGACAAAACATGACATGAGTCAAGGGTTAGGTGGGTATACTAATTTACTTTGACCTTGCGTATCCATACACCTGTCGTCCAATCGGCATGACGCTGCCGATTGGATCAGTTAGAACTGAGTACTGACCGTATATGGGTGTAAATTGGCATCACAGTTAATGTCAAGTTCTAACAGAAGGCTCTAATTCTCGTAATAAAAAATGTTCAATTCGCAGTATCATCGCAATCTAACGGCCGCACTCATTTAATGCTTACTTATGGAGTCACAGTAAAGATTTTGACAGAAACTGTATGTATGTCAAAGTCTGTAATAAATAGCCCCTTAAGTATGCATTAACTATTTAACAGCCTCCGTGGTCCAGTGGTTTAGAGCTTGGCTCTCGACTCGGAGGTCGTGGGTTCGATTCCCGCATTGGAACAACAAAAAATGTTGTTTCCAAGTTTGTTTAGGACAATGCAGGCTGATCCTGATTGCCTGATTGTCTGGCAAGAAAGATGATCCATGCGGCGGAAAGGCATGTACAAAGTCGGACCTGCGCCTGATCTCTCGCCAGTCGTGTCGGTTATCCGGCCCACTGGGTTATGAGAGTAAAAGGAAGAGAGAGTGCTCTTGTGTACTGCGCACACACTTGGGCACTATAAAATTACTCCTGCGTAGCTGGCCTGGTTTCAATGAAACCGGCCACCGTCACCGAAATCGGTGTGGGGAGCTGTGCGAATGCGACCGCATTACATGAGACCGAAACCAGACTGAATTGATTTTTTATTATGAGAGTTAGTTGGCCCTCTGATCCAATCGGTAGCGTTATGCCGATTTGACGATAGGCAGTATGGTGTATTACTACACTAATTAGTCGAATATTTGTTACTTCCCCCTATTTCTGACAAAACCTTGCAATCCTGAGTGCCTACTGCCCACTATAACTTATAGGTATGTTAATTTATGTACAATATGGTCTATGGTCTACATAACATTAAGCATTTCATTAGAAAATGTAAATAGAATTTAGTGTTTGCGGACGATAAAAAGTTTTCTAATCAATTCTTCTATCATTTAGAAGACTTCAGAGTGCGCTAGTCAACGGCTCGAACTCGGTGCAGCGCGCGGGGAAAATGCTTGTTATTTCATCTAACATCGGGGAAAAAAGGATTTACCCATAAAAAAGTAATCTATAAGATAAGAGAAGCTATAGTGCACACATTTATACCGCTTTGTAAAGTATTTCAGAAAATACATTTGTACCTCAAATCACGCAAATCGACACTCAGCTGTTGATGTTTTATGAAAAAATTATTATATAGTATATTATGAGAAAATAATATTTTTGTCTGAAGTGAAGTGGTCTCAATTGCTAAACAATCTAACTGTGTCGGTATGCGCTTGCTTTTTTATTTTCATTCTTTGTTTGTTTTTTATTTGCGGTCAAAGTTGCGCTAAAAATCCGATGTTTGGAGGCTATTATCGTCTAAACTAATTAAAATTTTTGAAACATAAGCACATACCGACCTAGATAAGTGTAAAAATCGATGTTACGCTAGAATTTGGGTCTACAATGTTCGACAGAGTAAATCACCAAAAGCGTTTGTATGGAGCAAAAACCGACTAGTGCAGCCGCCTTAATTAGAAAACTTTTTATCAATTCATCTTCTTTATCAACTTTTCGCTCAAAAGACCAAGTGACTACAGCACAATTCTTAGCGTGAATCAATTGTAGTTTAATATTTTGTTTTGCTAAGTTTCTCAAGCCCTCCAACAGTAGTTTAATAACAAATTGTACTCGATTTAATCTGGATCGTCATCCGTTCTGGTTAACAATAGCTCAGAAGGTGTGATACATCGAGCTCGCCGGTAGTACCGTTGTGTACGCACTTTTATGAGCAAATTGATTTTTAATGCGCAGAACATTCGCAGCTTATCGTTACAAGTTGTAAGTCGTGGGAAAAATAACGAAAGTGTCGATATGGGACGATTTCTACTAGAGACTATGTTAAGAAAAGTAATTTTATGGCTTTTTTCATTTATTCGACGCGACAAATGGAAATTAATCCCTTTTCTTTCCTCTTAATCTTTTTCCTCTTTTCCAAAAGAGCAGACGAATCGCCTGATGGAAAGTGATTTGGCCGTTGCCCACGGACATTAGCACCACCGGAGGAGTTGCAGTGCCTTTTGTAAATAGGAATTTGTTTGAAATAAGTAGGCTAACTGGCAAGTGAATAACGTCTGCTACATCAAGTGGCTTGTACAAGTACTGCCGTCTGCCGGACTTGAAGTACGGTAGTATTCATATACTCCCGTAAAGCAATAATATGTAGGTACAGTTGCGGAGAGAACCACTTTCGGACCTCAGTCCTTATTGCCAAAGCAATAAGATGGTAACGTAGTTACACCAGGGACTCTAGTTAATATGCATTCGATAATTTCGACGACGAAGTTCGAAAACAAAATGTTTGGGATTTGACTTATGGGAAGCGGCATGTCACTTAGCGATGACTTGTGTCAAATCCAATACAATTTGATTTCGAACTTCGCCGTCGAAATCATCAAATGCATCTCGACTAAAGGCCCAAATCTTTGATCGGCAACCGTACTTAACTAGTCCTTGTAGTTGTGGCTAGCAGAGACCAGTCCGTCAATAGGAGGGCTCTTAATTTTGATTAGCGTTTCAGTGTTCGGGCATTAGCCTTCTTATGAGAGATAGTGTAGTTCTATTTAGATTCGGGGCATTTCACGTCAAGCGGACAATCAAAAAAAATTTTGGTCGTCCGCTTGACGTGAAATGCCCCATTCGCAAACGAAAACTAGTACTCACCACACGAACAGCGGCTCGAAGAACTGCAGCACGATGACGAAGCCGAGCGTCACCAGGATGAGGCCCAGGTTCAGCAGCAACATCAGGCAGCACATGCCCTTCACCGACGGGCACAGCGGGTTGGGCGCCGCCATGGCCTCCACGCGCACGCCCGCCTGGAGATGTGATGCTTATATTTATATAACACAGATTAAAGAAAGAGGAACATGTAAACAGCTTCATAGCGATGGTTGCACTACTACGAGCATACGGTGTGTCCACGATTGTGTGGAAAAATTGTGGGCCAAAAAAAATTGGATTGATTTGGATCGTTTTGTGGAAACCCTGTACGTAGGTAAGTATAAATATTTTCTACCCTGTGGTGACAAGGAACAACAATACACACATACACATACTCACGCCTGATTCCCACTAGGGGAGGCAGGCAAAGACCACCGAGCCCTGGAGGTGTAGGACGCTACCCCTGCGGGTATTGCTGAGGCAATGAGCAACAACGATATTATCTATGGACGCTTTCACACCACGTCAATCTAGAAACTAAGTAATGCGCGTAATCCACCTCCCCAAATTCAGACGTCCTAATTAGGATCCTAAAAAGAAAGCTAATTAGAATATAGTCAGTCAGGAGCCCCACTTCTTTATCCGATTCAGCATCTGATTTAGAATGCTAATTAGAATCCTAACTTCCAAAATGATAATTGCTATTTCATTTGATTGAATTTAGTTACTGAATCATTTCGGACGTCTGAATTTATAGAGGTGAAATTCGCGCGCGTGAAATACGAAAATTGTAACACAGCGTTTACTATTATCGTCAAATTGTGTATCGTATTTGTACGATATACAAATACGTTGTATATCGTGCCCTATCTGATATTTCTCATCTAAGTATCTCTCCGTAGGACCACTGGCAAAAATTATTTTAGGTACCTTTTGTGTCGTCTTTCTTTTTGTGTATATTTTTGGTTAATCGTATTATATGTGTGTACAATAAATTATAAAAAAAAGATTCAATTTAAAGACTTCTGATACCAGGCGAGATGCGTGTCGACCTCACTAAGCGTAATGAATTATTTGATTATTTAGCTATCTAGTTGTGTAATTGAATCTCTATGAGGAATAGTAAGTTATGTACATACTACATAATATACTTACGACAGTACCATAATATTGTAACTACCGATTTTTATCGTAAACTCTCATATTATTTATATATACTTAGATATTATGGTATTTAAGTATTTACGTGGTATTTACCTTTCTGGAGACTTTCGAGCGGTGTGTGGAGGCGACAGACGGCGCTACGCCGCTTCGATACGAGTACACACTCCTCGGAGCTCGGGACTGCCGACTGGAAAAGGAAACGAAAAAGTCTCGTAAGTCTCGTAAAATTCGTAAGTCGGAAACGGGAAAACTTTATTGGATGATGTTTGTCGGCGTTCAGTATTATAACACTTCAAAGTGCGCCAATTCTTCACTCATTTTGCATATCGCATGTTATTTACACATTTCAAGTGTCAATACTTTATACCTACACCTACAGCTTGGCAAAAAAGGCTAGGACGCGGTGACAGCAGGAACTAAAAACATTTTCGAGTGTATCATCTTTTATATCCTTAATATATTGGAATGACATATTTAATTTAAATATACCAATTATGGTATATTTAAATTAAATACACACATCGGCATATTTAGCGGAACATAAAATAAAGGTTTGATATCAGTATCATATAAGGTTGCTGGCTGGTTTATACGTCATTTAATTTAAAAAGAAATATTTTTAAATTAAGAAAACAACTGAACATCACATTTTAAGCAATTGTTTTAATTTTATTCAAATACACCTTATCTGGAGCGAACTTCGAGTATTTCTTCCTTCTGAGTTTGATTTAAAACTTCATTGAAATACTGTTTTTTGTTAGTTTTTTTTAATCGCGTATCTTTTTGGAGTTGAGGACTGAATTATGCCTGACTTAGCCCCAACGGAGATTGCCAGGGCACTCGAAATGCGAAGAAATGGTCAAACCTGCAGAGTGATATCCAGAGATCTTCGTCGACCAGTTTCAACGATCCATCGCAGTATACAACGGTTCAGGGAGACCGGTACCTATGTGAGAAGAGCAGGACAAGGCAGAAAAAGACGCACTTCGAGTAGGGATGATCGTTTCTTTCGGCTTCGTGTACGTAGGAACCCCCGTTTGACGGCCGTCCAAGCCCGACATGAGTTAGAAGCAGTGCGGGGTGTAACCGTAAGTGAGCGTACGGTACGAAGAAGGTTCGAAGAAGCTGGTTTGGGTTCATTTGTGCCCGCCGAGGCTCCAAGGCTCGAGGTAAATCATCGTAGAAACAGGTTAACTTTTGCTCAGGAACATCGACTTTGGAACGCGGACCAATGGAGTAAGGTATTGTTTAGTGATGAGTGCAGAATTCTCTTAAATCAAATTGACGGCAGGCAAAGAATATACAGACGCAAAGGAGAACGATACATTCAGACAAATTTTGAAACTACAGTTGCATACGGTGGTGGATCAATAATGGTTTGGGCGGGCATTTGTTTGGGAGCTCGCACAGACTTGGTAGTGATTGACAGAGGGAGTCTGACTGCAGACCACTATATCAGAGAAGTTTTAGAAGAAAATGTCGTACCGTTTGCCCCATATATCGGTGACGATTTTGTTTTTATGCAGGATAATGCTCGGCCGCATACCGCTCGGGTAACTCAAGCTTATCTTAATGATATGAATATCACTGTTATGGAGTGGCCGGTGAGATCACCGGATATGAACCCAATAGAGCACGTTTGGGACTTGCTGAAAAGAAAAGTTAAGTCCAGAATTCCAGCTCCTGCCAACGTGGGTGAACTGCGAATCGCCGTAGTTGAGGAATGACGGAGACTATCCCAGGAGACCATCGATAACATCATTCTCAGTATGCCTAGATGGGTAGAAACTTTAATAAGAGCACGTGGAGGAAATACGCGATATTAATCAACATTTTTCTAATTTAATTAATTGTTATTTTAATATTAATTTTCACTTTTCCCGGTTACATGAAAAGTTCAAAAATGTACCATTTTTCACAAATAGCCTTTACTCGCAAAATCTGTACTTAATGTGATCTCATTTTAAGTAAAACAAATGAAACTTTAAATAACAAAAGAAGTGTAGTAAGTAGATTTTAAAATAAAACCATATTTTTTTAATTATGGACCTATTTTTTGTGTTCCGCTAAATATGCCGGTGTTTATAACAAATAAATATAATAAATTTGATTCCAATCTAATAAGGATAAAATATGATACAATCGAAAATGTTTTTTAGTTCCTGCTGTCACCACATCATATCCTTTTTTGCGAAGCTGTACTTAGTCATGTTTTAAGTTGTAACACAAAACCTAAGACCGCTTTGCTGCGTGATAAAAGATACCAGTTTATCGCGTTAATGCACCGGACCGCGGACGCCACATTATCACAATGCAAGATCTCAGATCTCAGATGCAGACGTTTGCCTATAGGCCCTCTGCCCATCAGTTCAATGGGGTTAGCAGGAACGTGTATGCAAATTGACAGCACCCGTACAATACTTAGTTGACAATTGCTCCTGCTTGAACTACTGGCCTAAGGTCACGATTGTGATGTAGAGGAGGACCTGGAACTTATACTTTACAGTTCGTGAGCAGAGAGGGGTTGAAATTCGAATCCTACCACGAAATGGTAGGGGTCTTCGACTTTATACATAGCTACGATAAATATTACCTATTACCTTATTTTAAACTACCTTCAGATTTGAAAAATTAACCGCCTGTGTTTTCTGTGTTCCTTGGTCATGGATGTGTATCAAATATATTGTGTATCATCACTACATAGTATAAAACAATGTCAGTTTTTCTGTCCGTCCCTATGTATGCTTAGATCTTTAAAACTACGCAACGGATTTTGATGCGGGTTTTTTAATAGATAGAGCGATTCAAGAGGAAGGTTTATATGTATATACCATGCATAATATAGTAGAGAAACACTGATAATTTTAGAGGTTTCTAATGTCGTAAATAATCACTTTTTTGAGCTTACATTGCAAACGCTGGCTGAACCATACGAGATTTATCAAAATAATGTACTACAGTATTGTACACCTTAAAAAGGCCTACAAAAAATTCCGCGATGGTATATGTCTATCTCTTAGGGATAACCCACAATAACCATTTTCTATCCTTTACTTTTTACGAGAAATAATGGCTTATTTACGAAGCGATATTAAGCAATACAGCATTAATCCTTATCCAATTAAGTACCTTAAAAACATTGTGCATTTAATATAGATCAATATGGCAATTTACAGCATATTTTCATGTAAATGAATATTTTCGAAGATATTACATATTTAAAATGCAGGGACATAGTACTATGCGCGGCGCTACCGGCTTTTAAGTTATTTGCTGAAGAATATTATGAATATTATAATTAATTTCTCCAAGAACACTATTCCACGCGGGTGAAGCCGCGGGCCAAAGCTAGTAAGTAATATAGTAAAAATCTTAAATATATGTATAGTATAAAGACATTAAATATATTTCCGTTGTCCGGTACCCGTAACACACAAGTTCTTCCAGAATGTACCACTGGGCCAGATTGACGTGGTGTGAAAGCGTCTATAGATATTATAAATAAAAGAAAAATCATCATGAGCAATTAAGCATTAAAGGCTTCAAAGCATAATTTAATCACCTAAGGCGCTTCCATACTTTCAATAGAGAAAAGTTTTTATTTGACACTCGAAAAAATAGGAAAAAAAGAAAAAATATTTAACGAGCAAGGAACGCCTCGTCACGACCGAATAAGTTGTCAAGCCCTACACAATAGTACTTTGATTAAGTCCTTAAAAAAGTAAACTATTCTCGATTCTTTTCGGTCGACTATTTGCTTTGGTCATTATCAAGCTTTACAAAATGCTTTAGAAACATAGCTCCTATAGCTCCTATAAGGGACTTAGAATATAAAAAGCTGAGCTCTTTGTTGGTATGTAATGGGAGATTTTTATTATAAACTTTAATATTTAAATTTACTTAATTGTTAATGTTATTAAAAGTCAAAAAACAGTATCAACCAGAAACCTACAATCAGCAAAATAAGTTTATGCTAGGGGTCTAGGATGCTATTTTATGTGCGTAATGAGATAATTTGAAAGTTTGGAGACAAATGAAGTCTGCATCCAATTCACATTCAAGTTGCGTATAATAAATAATTTTTGTATCAAAATGCGTGCTGAATGATGAGTGCGAGTTTTTGTCACACCGCGACGGCAACGAAACAACGCCTCTATTGGCAAAAAATGGCAACTAATTCAATGCCAACATGCATTTGTTTCAAATCAGCAAAATTATTATAATTTCCGAAAGGCAACATATATATGGACTGATAAATGCAAAAAGTACTATAGTCAGTTGCTAAATTAAAAAGTTACAGGACTTAAAAAGAAAAAAAAAGACGATTTTTTGCTATGATTGTAAAACTAAAATTATTGTTCAAATCCCTATTTTATTTGTGACATTTTTTGTTACAACAATGATATACATTAACGTAGTATTTTTAAGATAATAAAATCAATTTTGTGTTTATCTTTATAGATTGTCAACTGCCGTGACGTCACTCGTGCATAATTTTTGTCAACGATCTCAATTTTGTGATGACTGTATTTCGTCCACGGTTGATCGTAGATATGCCATTGCAAAGACAATATTTCCTGGTTTATTATGTACTTTTCGAAAAGCCTATAAAAATCCATTGTAGTTAACTTCGGCGAGTAGTGACAGAAACTCGCGCTCACGGCTCAGCACACTGTTCATCAGTTCATGGACTATAATGAAGAAAGTATTACAATTACTTCAGCCTTAAGGTGTCCTACTACTATTATAAATGTGAAAGTTTGTGAGGACGGATGGATGTTTGTTACTCTTTCACGCTAAAACTAAACGGATTTTGGTGAAATTTGGTACGGTAGTAGTTTAAGCTTTGAAATAACACTACTATATAGCTACTTTTTATCCCGAAAAACGCTATACAGTGTTCTTGTGGGATACTGTAATAACGCGAGCGGAGCCGCGGGAAAAAGTTAATAAGACGTAGCTTATGTAATTTTGACGCATTCCATCTGGAGCATAAAAAGCGTAAAGTTCGTGGGATATTCGGGAAGAGCCTTGTCACGTCACAAAATTGACAAAAAATACCACGGACTCCGGAGAAAGTAGCCATTAGATATGGTTTCAGAAATCTCATAATTTGATCCACGAATTGACTCTACTGAGTATGTAACTATATTTTTATCCTTTTGAAGATAGCCTTTTGTTTAAAAGAAAGTTGAGCGATTAGAATTTTAAGCGCACAGTTACAAACTTATGACGTAGATATTTGGTACGAGTACCAAGTAAGTACCTAAAGGATTTCCTAATGTTCATTATAATGGAAAAAACGTGCATAACACTAGGTTTTCTTGTTGATACCGCAAAAGCAAGTTGATATTATTATGGTCAATAGATCAATCAGTTACAATTTTTATAAAAGAAACTAGCCGGGTTATGGCTACGTAAATTATATAGCCTATGTAACCCGGGCTATTATTACGAATCTAGTGACACCTCATTTATTAAAATCGGAGCAATAGTTTAGGCGCTAAGGCGGAACAAACATACATACATAGGCAACCAAAATCATTACTCTTCGGCTTCGCCGTAGTCGGGTAAAAAGTTTTATTAAGGGGTTGTGCGCTCGATAGAATTGAAAATTGGAGTTCTTGAAACCTTTTTTCTTAGTCATAGTCGTACTGAAAAATCTCAAAAAAATATATGTTAATCTGCATTATATTTAGCCGAGGACTGTATTTTTATAAATTTCAATATTTATCTAAACATTGATTAAAAAAATCTTCTATAAGTCACACGAGTGTGAAAATTATTGCAGTATTTTAAGTAAGACAAGACTCTCAGTCAGGGGAACGCCGCACCGTTTCAGTTTTTGCAAATTTTGTCTCAAATATTTCTAGCGATTTTTTATCCGATTTCAATCAAATTCAAAATCAAAAATTTTTTTATTCAAAATTGGTATTTTTAAATACTCTTTTTGAACGTCGATACTACGTGATGCCTAGCACCGGTTCGGGAACTAACCCAGCGAGAAGAGCCGGCAAGAAACTCGTCTGGTTAATACTCTCCGGTATTACGGCGCGATACGCCCTTTTCGCCTAAAAAATCAGTATGACCTGATATGTATGACAGGCTTGCGCGTCACATTGGGATGGGAAATGTCACTGGCGAGTGGAATTATACAGAGGCTTAAGTCACAGATTAATAAATAGTTTCTACGTAACAGATACATCACTCCCATACAAGAGCGAAAATATCTACGCTAAAATTACCTACAAATTTTTTATATTATTATTAAGATTTCGCAGCGAGAAAAAATGTACCTTAAGTACGCACACAAAGAGTCGAGATTGTGTTGCCGGCCGTGTGACTCACGTTACACGTGAGTCACGCGTGAATACTCACGAATTCGCTAGGGTTGTACCTATGAGAAATATTGTAATAAAATGAATATTTTTCATTGTTTAACACTAAAAAGACAATTTTTGGATACGAATATTTTTGTTATTTGATCCAGAGTTAAATTAACATTAAAAACAAAAACATGTAGGTACGACAACTATTGGTATAAAGAAAATAGAAATTGTAACTTTCGCATTATAATATTAGTAAGTAAGTATTTAGGTATATAAAATCGAAATAATCAGGTCCACGAAAAAGAAAACACCTTTGCGTATATCGATATCGGTCATTAAAAATACTAGGTAAGTTAGCTTATTATAAAAACAACACTATTTATGAATAATGAATAATCCTACTACTATTATAAATACGAAATTTGTGAGGATGGATGGATGTTTGTTACTCTTTCAGGCAAAAATTACTGAACTATTTATACATATATTAATATCTATCTACCCACATAAAAGTTTCAAAATACCCTACATAACAATTTTAGTATTATTATGTTGAAAGAAATAATGGTGACAATTTGTAAAGATAGATTTAAAATACTACTTTCCTTTGTTCGTATCTCGACAATGAAAAAATATATATTATTGGAATTTTGGCTTCGACAGCCATTCACTTCCCGTATCTAGCGAGATACGCCGAGCGGGTCCTTGAGCGAGTGACGAACGCCTGCTCAAGTACCTATCTTAACGTAAAAAAAAAGCCGTTTGAGAACTTGGGTGATTGAAAACTTTAAAATAAGCATGCGAAGTCTGCAAGGGAGACCCATGCTTCGACATGAATGGGCCGGATCAACCGGATAAATACCACGGCCTCACAGAAAACTGGCCTTAAATAAGGCTTGCGTTGTTTCCGGAGGCCCATGGGGGTTTGGGGTTTTAAGGATCAGGAACGCAACACCAGAGGAGTTACAATTGTTAGGAGAGGTGTTGCGAGTGTCCATGGGCAGCGGTAATCGGTTGCCATCAGGCCATCCGTCTGCTCGTTTCCTGGTCTATTTCATTAAAAAAATGTAGCAGGCATGAGTTTCGTGGACTACAAGCCTAGGCCTACTTAATCCTCCTTACATTTAAGTCGGAACGTAGCCCAAGCACGAACAATTTACAACAAAGTATTCGTAACGCTGTCGAATGAAAATTGTGTAGGCGCTGTCATGATTTTCACACAATTTTCACTCTATAACATTTCGAATACTTTGTTGTTAGCTCGTGCTTGGCCTATTGTAATGAAGATTAAAATGCGAGCAAAAGTTAACTGCTACAACAAAGTAAGCGGACCATGTTAAACTCATTACAAAGTGAGGCGATACTACAAAGTCATCGTAAATATAGCCTATGTGTATTAAGGCTGATGCGTATCATGTGGGGCTTAATAGATGATAATGCAGGAGATATGGGCCACTTGGAGTACCGTTGCTATTGTAGATGGACCATATTGCAATCAGTCTATACCGTTGGTGTACGATGTGTTGTAGTTAGATGCACAGTAAATGCTTGAATTAAGATTCATTTTTTGGGTTCCGTAGTACTACAAAGAACCCATATATATATAGATTATGTATAGATCTCGGTTTTGGCATCATAAATTACTAATAATTTTATATTTTAGGGGTGGCTCTCCATACATGTGAAGTGGCGATGAAAAATATTTTTTCATTCTACCCTATCGTGTGGGTTATCGGCGGACAGGTATTTTGAAATTAAGGTAAGGTTTCATGCATGACTTTTTTTAAGTCAACCATTTTCGAGGAATCGGCCTTCAAAGTTGATTATAAGTTGGTTTCCTCTTTGGCATTTCTATGAATATAAGAAATAGACACTCGTAAGTTTCCACGTTGATAGATCATGCTAAAAATTGTTTAGGAAAATTATTTTGAGCGATATCGGACAATAACATTTGAAGTAATTTAAAGAAAACATATTGCGCGTTGATAGTTACGGAACCCTCCTTAGACATGTCCTGTCATGCTCTTGGTTAGGTTTTCGATACGTAAGGGATCTACTTTGAGTAACATAATAATATAGGGGCCTCTTTTTATATCGTAATCAGTAAGATATATTTTGTCATATTGAGCTAAACGCTAACGCTTGCCAACGCTTTTCTTAATTGTCGGTTCTTTATGGCGAAAATGTTATTAAATTGAGGTTAAGTATGCGATTATTGTAATAATTTATTTTTATTGTTATCTCGTCAGTCCTATATTGTTATTATTTTTCATTAAATTGCACCATACATTTGAATCAAAATTTGAAATGTACCGCCTTAGGCTACATTTACCTGCGAGTGGATTAGGCAACATTTAAATACAGCGTTTGTTGACAGTAGATTGTTACAGATAGGTTAGTGGTTGCATAATATTATGACTAACTACGAAGCTTACAATAAAAGGGGCGTTGACTACATGTAAAAAATCTTTAATTACCATAAACTAGACAATCTTGTATATATACATATAATAGGAATCTTTGAAACGGCTGTAAGTGTTAAATTTAGTAATCAGAGAGGTTTGGGGGAGGAAAATCGATCTAGCTAGGTGTTATCCCCTGGAAACTGCGTATTTTTGAGTTATATAAGTTTTTTATTTCATGGTGCAACGATATATAAACAATTTCGAATAAATAAATGTCAGTCCGGGTAGCAGAATGTCATGCTTATTCAGTTGTTAATAATTTTTGCGTTGTTCTAAAATTTGGTAATGGTTCAAACCTTGGTCAGATAAATACTTTTGTTATTTTTTTATTTATTACATCTCCGAGCAAAGCTCGGTTACCCAGGTACTTTAATTTATATGTTCATAAATATTGAGGTATTATTAATTATTATGTAAATGTTAAAAAATATAAAAAAAAATGTGTCACTTTGTAATGAGATAAATCTAAAAATTACAAAATAGTTTCAAATAAAATCAGTATACTTTACCTACATCTTACAAAAAACATTCAATAAGGTAAGTATGAACTTCAACGCACTAATTTCGGAGATTCACATCTGCCACGTGTACTTAGTATACGTCATATTTTTTTACCTAAATAAAAAAATGAACGATGGAAAACCTAAATAAAATCCGTGAAAATACTTAGTTTTGTTTATGTATTTCTCATTTTACATCTATGTGAAAAGATGAGTCGCGTTCTGAAGCTCGCGACCGTTGCAATCGCTGAGTTTACCGCCAATTTCCACTTGATTATGTATTTAACATTCTCAATACAATATGCACCTACATTTTCCTATGCGTTCCTGCGGTGTGCTGTACTTTATGACGGTAATCCGTAACCTGAAGACATGATTGTGTGGTGTTCTGGATGCTTCCATAGACTTCGATTTCGTAGAAAGAGAACCTATCTGTATCCCACGGACGTATTACCTCAAAATATATAAGGTACTAGATAGGTAGCAGTGCCGTGGGGTTCCCATAACTCCATTCCTAGCGGATTCACTTACTACCACTTACCTTTTGAAGTTCTTCATCCAAATCCCTACCTATTAATAGGCTATGGCTTCCCTATGAAGGAGAACCAGCCCTCGCTACTGATACTAGTAGGTACCTTTAATTTACACCTGAATCCCAATTCTCGTAGTTAACTTACACGTTAATTTTACTTTGAATTATAAACGAAACGGCTTGATATCATAAATGATTTTTGGAGTTTGGACCAATCAAAGCGGGCTTAACGTTGGTTTGACGTTCATTATACATCATTATTCAATCCGTTCAGTAGTATTTGCGTGAAAGAGTAACAAACATCCATCCATCCACCCATCCATACATCCATCCATGAAATATGAATATTATCTTTTGACAATAATTGTTTTCTATGAATAATTTTGTTTATCTACTCTCAGTGATGCAATAACTACATGATATAAGATATCAAAGCGGGCTTAACGTTGGCTTCACGTTTATGAGTATATATCATTACACATCATTATTCAATTTTGCTGTTTAACATATCGGGTCTGGATTGTTACTGGATTATTGCAGGATTTAATTAGCAGAGTTGACCTCCGGATGATGAGTTAATCGAAACCGATCGTATTATATAAAATTATAGTAAAAATCCAAAAATAAAGTGGAAAAGTGTATAAAAAGTTGTGTTTTACATTAATTATCTAGAATTTAGATTATACCATAGGTGGACTACAATACGATAACATTAAAATGCGTACTTTATCGCGTTACAAGTACTTTTAAATTCCGATTTTCTGCTCATTTCTGCGCATCATAAGGCTCCGTGGCCTAGTTGTAGACCGTTTGATTCGCACTCGAGAGAGTGTAGGTTCGATTCCCAGGTTGTGGCGTGTACCAATGAGACTTTTTCAGATCTCAAGTACATTATACGGACGCTCTAACGGTAAAGGAGAAAATCGCGGGGAAACCCGCACATGGTTGGCCCACACGTATTTGACCAGTCATTCCTCTGGACTAGGCTGAGTGTGTTGACTGTTGTAAGAATGGCGTATGTGCTTGGGCAACCATACGACATTTAAAAACCGTCTGTTCCCGGCAATACAGTATTTCAAGGGTGGTTACTTCGCTCGGAGAATACTGTATAAATCATCCAATAACGGATGAAAAAGCCTAGGTTTCTGCGCAACAGAATATTTATTCACATAATATATTGTATAGTAACACTGCAGATACCTCCCAAATTACATTTAATGCGATTTCATGATGTCATCTCTATATACAGAGAGACGTAAATATTATTGAAGTTTATGTTATTGTAAATACAACGGTTCCTAGTATTTTATACGATTCCAACAAAATGTGTATTTTAATGCTTGTGTAGAGGTTTATTAACAAAACAGTGCGTTTGATAGTCTAATAAACCTACATTTAATACATTTATTAAACACTAGATTTTGCCAGCGGCTCCGCCCGCGTAAATATAGTATTCCACGGGAATACCTGTGAAACGGGATAAAGAGCAACAAACATCCATCCTCCATACATCCATCCTCACAAACTTTCACTTTATAATAGCAGCAGGACTAGACGTTCCCCGTGACCTCGTATGCGCAAAAGGAAATCTCGCAGGAACCATTAATTTTGCTGCGATAAAACGTAGCCTATGTCCTTCCTCGTGGTCTACTCTATATATATATGACAATTTACATCAGAATCGGTCCAGTAGTTTCGTTAGTATAGATAATATATTTAATACGTTTTGAAGAATGTTGATAAAATAGATTATGTAGAGCATGGCAGAGTTAAGCTTCAGCAGTAATAGGCTGGTTCGAATGGAATGATATTATCGTCTTAAGGAAAACCGGCGTCGGATAGCGTTCACACTGGTCGTCGAAGCGTCATGTTTTTCGTCTACAGCATATATTCATGTCTATTTTTCCCTTATTAAGGTATAATTTTCTTTGTATTATAATATGGTAGCGCGAATATAAATAAATATTTGCCACAAATTATCAGATTTTGTTTTTAACGGAAAAATTATCATATTAATTACAACATAATAAAATCAAAAATGTAGTCGCTTTTGTGTGTTTCAGGGATTTCCAACTTTTGTTGCTTTTTTTAGTAGTTCTCTAACTCTTTCAGTAGTTTTTTTTAGTAGGAAACGAGTAGTTCAGTAGATTGTTTAGTAGTTTCGCAAAAACAGAGTATGCAACATTGGACTGAAGGGACGCGTCGCGTTGCGTCGGCTCTGCGACCTGCGCCAATGTGAGTTGAGCTTAAGCCGCAACGCTCTTGTAGCGTCTTCTGGTGTTGCGGATGTCTCTGTGGACAGCAGCAACAGAAGTCAATTACCATCAAGCGATGTATTATCTTCTGTCTTTATCCACTCATTCACATCAACCTCACCCACCCACCCAACCTCCATTCACGCAAGCGTTATGACACGCTGGTTTTATGCGAGGCCGTGGTGTTACCTGATCTCGGAGGGCGGTCTGTAGGCAGCGCTGGTAACGTATACCTCGGAGCCGGAGTCCCCGCGCCGTCGCCCGCTTCGCTGTTCCCCACTAGACGGTGTGCGCGTGCGCTCGTTTATTGTCTGAAAAAAAAAGTATTTAACTAACAAAGGTCAATTTACGAAGTTTAATTTTTAACAGCTATCATAAAAATGCTGACGTTGGCAACTCCTATTACAGGGGAGGCATATGCCAAAAGAAGACCTTAAAAATGCAGCGCCGAGTAGCGTCGCGGAATGATTTGACCCTAATGTAATGCCTAATAATGTGTTATTGTTTTTATTTTATTTTATTAGGTCTGTCAACAGTTTATTACACGTAATATTATTTATATAATCTGAGACGTAATACATTAAAACAATACAAGTTAAATCACAATGAAACGTATATCAATTTCTTAAAGACAAACACAGCCTGCATAATGAAATAAAATACACAAAATAAAAAGAATTACATAACACTAAAATAAACAAAATTCATGCATGTCGATGTTAATCTTTCGCGCCGCTCTTTTGAAATCTGTGGACTGAGGCACTTCGTTCTATTTCACTGTGAAGTAGAACGAAATGTAGGTACTTATAAGTAAGTCAGAGAAGAAGATCACTTATTAATTAATTTTGTCTGAAGGAGTGGTTGAAGTTGGCAACTCATCAAAAATTAATATCAGTACTTATATACTTACACTTTCATTGAATGATAAATGAATTGTCTTGATATCATAAACTGATTTATTAGAATACCCTTTTGCAGTTTTAACATATCTGGAATGAATCATAAGTCATAACTGTATTATTTCTGTATTTAATTTGCAGAATCTTTTGATCCACAGATTTATGCAAAAAGCATCTTAATAGAGAACTGGGCAAAAATAATAAAATCATTTATTTATTATTCAAGCTTATTCAAGATGGTCTTCGTTATGCTAGATGACTGATGAGGCATTGACAATGATGTAATGATGAAGTCAGAAGTCGGGGAGGTTGCGAACAATAATTGCCAGTTTAGTTAGCGACGGAATTCAGATAACAAATGTTTTAGATACTGTTATGTAGAAGATGTTCATGTAGAATTCATTTAAAACACCCAAACTAATGACCCAAACTAATATCACCTAAAAATACTGAAGCCCGATTTACGTATGTTATGAGGGTTTTTAAGTTCTGACAGCTTTTTGACACGACAAGGACCGTCGGGTTACCAAGCGCCGCCTGGTTACAGAAAAAGAATCGAAAATTCTTATTGACCGTTTTTGATACCACTTACGCCACCAGATGACGCTTTGTGTGCGTTGGGTCTGCCCCCTAGCGTCAGAAAAAATGTCAAAATGTCATTATAACCCCATCACTAACTCAAGAAAGAACAATTATTGACAACAACGTACTCGTAACTTTATCGAATGGGAACTGTATAGGCGCCGTCATGACTTTCATATAATTATCATTCGATAAAGTTACGAATACGTGGTTATCAATTGTACGTGCTAAGCCCACGAATCATAGATTACGATTTTTGAATGACCTGTATTATAACATAGATTTAAACTCTGAACTCTCTTTTAAAAGATTTTTGTACTTTTTCTCGTTTCGACAAAATATAGCTATGAGTTCTGTTCCTATAGTACATTTAAATAGAGACAGAACAGTTGGATGTGACCGGCTAACTCGCAATAAACATGCGTGAATTAGCCGGTCACATTCAACGGGAACACACCGTAAATTCTAAGTTCTGATCGATTTTTAAATTTACATAAGAGTTGGTGCAAATCAAAATCGCCGTAAATCGTAATCTTATTAAGCCGAAACGTAAGTAAGATGGTGCGAGCAAAGCCCGCTCCGCGCTTCCTTTTCGCGTGTGGTAATGTTTCACTTTATTTTCGCGGGCCTTTCGCGGTGTCGCGCGCGATTCGCGGCGGGAGTGTGGAGCGGGCATAAAGTATCCTAGCCCCTAGGTCATAAGCTATAAAAAACGTGTATTAAATAGCCACGATCAAGATAACTGGCAAAAGATTTCAAATTCCCAACTTTCCACTGAATTACTTCGGACTTCGGAGCTTTAGAAAAGCCAGCGAGCCATCCTTTTTGACGATGCTCAGTGGTCAGCTCAGCGACTTTAGAGCGCCAGCGAAGTCGTGGGTTCAATCCCCCCGAGGAAGCAAAAAGTTTTTAATGTCCCTGTCTCATGGATTAATATATGATTATTAAATATAAAATATGTGTATATTACAAAGAAACTCTTAAATATAATTATGTTGTTGTGAGCTCTCCGTCTTGGTTCTAACATGTACTTCTTAGGTTAGAGTGGTGATACTAATGATACAGCAATACTTATTCAATCTTCTTTATTAATGTATTACATTATACATATGAGAAAGATGCTTAACACAGATACGTCTACACTATACATAACCTTTTGGCTAACTAAATAAATATATATCTCGATAGGCTTTGCATATGAGTTGTGACATCGGTCAATAAGACTTTGACATTATATACTTTTTATAACTGTTTTAATATGCAACAATGTATAGTATAAAAGTATTAAATATACTTCCCGTTGTCTGGTCCTGTAACACAAGTTCTTTGGATATTTAGCACGAGGCCATATTGACGCGGTGTGAAGCGTACATATTATTATTATCATCGTGTGATCGTGATGGATGGATGCAGTGAACTTTACAATCGCATTCGCTTGTAACTTGAACACCATTTAATTGCCAGTTGAAAATGATTGAAGCGTACCATGTGAGTAATGTGTTTTGGTCCGATTTCGGACGAACAGGCTAAAACATCTGTTTGTGTTTTATGGCCGAAACAGTAATTACAATGCCCTGTTTACAGAACTTGGAGGAAATGGTTTTTAAAAAATTTAAAAATAATATTACATAAATAGCTACATCGATACACACCGATTTCGGTGACGGTGGCTGGTTTTTTTATAATGCCCAAGTAGGTGCGCATTACACAAGTGCACTCTCTTTTCCTTAATTCTCGTAACCCAGTGGGACGAATGACAAACACGACTGGCGAGAGATCAGGCACAGAGCCGACTTTTTTTACATTGCATGTATCATTTTTCTTGTCCTACAATCTCCACCACCTGCAGTGCCCTAACCAGACTTGAAAACAAAAATTTTTCTTGTTTCAACGCGGGGATCGAACCCACGACGCCCGGGCCTCTGATCCAAGCTCTAAACCACTTGAATTGACAAATACGTATTTCGTGCATACATCATATTCACATACTATTTCTGGCACTTGAAAGACCCCATAAAGTAATCATCTGTTTCATCATTCTGAAATCTGTTTGTTTGTCCGTTTGTAGAATAATTAAAGAGGTATATAACAAAGAGAAATGTATATAATATATTTAAAAATACAAAAACCGTTTTTATGCTTGTTTAAAGTTTTCTTATATTATACTCAGAATCCAATTCAAACGTGAAATATTTAACGCAACATAATACATTAAAAATACATTGGAGAGTTATGAATAAACATTCAAACAAACAGATGTAGGATGAGGAATTTGTTTATTTCAGGCGGAAATTGACTAATTTATGTTTTGTAATCGGTACATCGATACGGAATTACAGAAGGACGAATATTATTAACTTGTGTTACATAATAAAAATCTGTTAACGAAATAAAGAAACGTCCTCAGCTGATTTCTACCTTACTCTGTAATGTGAAATAATTTGCAGTGCCACTAGCACCGATTTTAGAAAGAGGAACAAATAAACAGCTACATAGTTAGCTTTCGATTTAATTGCGCTATTACAAGCACACGATGTATCCACGATTGTGTGGAAAAATTGTGGGACGTTGAAGGGGAATACTACGTCAAAATTCTCAAATTTGGATCCATTTGGATCGTTCTATGAAAGCTGTTCCGCTCTACGTAAATATATATTTTCTACTCTGTGACACTAGGGAGTAGTGGCCGTTCTAGCGGTTTTAAATTCTAATAACGGTAAGCACTAGGCAGCTATTTTCAATGGAAATATGAATTGGTTTTCGGAGGGCGTTTGCACTTTCCGCTTAGGAAAAACGATTTTCCATGGCGTGAATTTCAAGGGTAAAATAAAAAATATTAGATGACATCTGTGAACTCGTAGCAAACCAACGAGTATAGAGTTAAGGAGTGCAATCTCTAGGATAAAAAAGTGTCCGCTAAAAAGCATCAAATATGGGTGGCGCCATTCTGTACCTAGAGTATAAATTTTAAAGAAATCGGCAAAATTAGAAAAGATAATCAAATGAGAAAAGGCTTCCGCTATGCAATGGTGTGCTTTTCACAATTAATAAGTCAGTTGATAAAGACGCAAATTTGTTTAATAATGTAAATTTTATGATGGAGATAACACTTTTTAGCTTTTCTGCCTTAGAGAGATTGCACTCCTTATTTCTATACTCCATGAAACCAACAAGTTTACAAACTTAAAACTCCATTACACTCACTGTATATTCCGACAATGTTCTCTCTGAAGGCTCCCGATGGCTGTCATTCTCGTCCCTCGAGGACCGGTGCAAGTAGCCCCCAGAAGAAGGCGAGTCGCCACCAGAGCGATGCGTCGCCACATAGTGATTACTTTTTATTTTGTGTGCCATCTTGAAATCCCCGCACACTTTTCGTCAATTCATTTTTCGTTTACCCGCGACGTTTCGTTCGAAATTCAAATTCTCTAGTCGACCATTATGACGTTTTGTTTTTTTTTTCACAACTTCTCCGCCTGCAACAAAGAAATGAGTACGTTATAACCTTTTTGGTAGCCTTGAGTTAGTAATTTGTGGTTTAGTAGCGATATTGACCTATGCAATTCACTTATTTTGATCGAAATTCCATTACATTGATAATGTTTTTGTTTATGTCAGTGTAAGTGGTAGATATACAATAAAAATGACTTTGTGGCCGGTTCTCACGTTTTTATTGTTCTTATAAGATTGCATGATAATGCTAAGTAGAAATAATTGTAAAAAGTATAAAACATAAATGTTTATGATTTTAATCACCGTTCTCGCTAAAACAAAAAATAAATTTAAAAAAATATTTTTTTATGTTTAAAATAAAGTTATTTTATTTCTTAAGCTAAACAACCTCTGACACGATAATGATCCGATTATGTAATGACTGATTTTCACGAGATATGTCTAGATACTTAACATAATCTTCAGATTATGGAAATGAAACGACCTTAAGGGCCTTGGCTTGATTACCTATGTTATACACGTGTGGTGCAATAGCTATCATTGGAATTTGAAATTGTAGATTAATAAGTGCTTAGTTTTTCCAAAATATAATAATTAATAAACTGCAACAATCTGTAAGATAAAATATTACCTACTTGCGATATCAAAAGCGATTACTTTGCAATGCGTGTGCATCATCTTTTTAAAGAAACGTCATACGAACAAGCCAAAGTCGTGAGGCCATAAAAAATAAAACCGAAAGGCATTCATCATATCGAGCCACAGTTCGATAAAATCGAGTCGGTTGGTTCTGTAACCCGATGGTATACATCGATATGGTTTCAGGTAATTTGGCAGGTTGCAGGTTGATTGAGATCTGTAATAGTGTTGTGCCCAGATTGTATCGATATCGTAGTCGATGTTCGTTTATTTTTATGGCTTCTTGAATTGCTACTTGCTGCTGCTTCCTGCGACACATAAAATAGGAGCCAGTTAAAAATTGCGCTAGCGAAAAGTTTTTTTTTTTAATCAATTTATGTATCACTTGAAAATTAATATATGAAAATGCATTATTTTGTTACAGTAAGTATTTGTGTTAAAATTTAAATTGTATCAACTTTAAACTAAATTTATAAAACGTTTGGAATTATGAACAATTCATTTTCAAAACAAAAAAAAAATGTAGACTTTTATCAAATAATAATTACCTCTATAAATAATGGTTAACGGTATATGAGTAATTATACGGGTCGTGAGTGAGTGTGTAGTAAGGACAAATTTCTCCGCCCCCAGCCGCAGCTAACCGATTAGGTTAAATACCTATGCACAATGCGCTGTTCGTTTGTAAGGTGTGTCGATATCGATAAGCTAAGCGATGAACAGCACTATAGAATATGCTACGTTTATGTTGCTTTGTTTGGACATACTTCTCGATATTTTATCTACGCCACTATTTTTTATTATTTGCGTAATGTGTTAAGGTAGTTAGACACTAGACACGAGAATTTACTTTGAGATTGCGATTCAATATTGAACTTCATTTACTACAAATAAGATACACGTTTCATTTTTTGCTCGAATTGCGAGATACATCGTGATTCGCAGTGCGGGCTGCTTTTGCAATGAAATATAATGAATTATGTACAATTTCGATTTTCGATTCGCATCTCGCATACCCTAACTCGTTGACCCTAAACAGTAAATATACCAACTTATAATGTAATTATTTTAAGTAAAGTATACAAGTTACATACTTAAACGCGTTATACATGTAACGCGTTATGTAAAAATATAATATTATAGCAAATAGCTTCAACATCAGTGGTTCACAACCTTTTATGTTTATAGGTCATTCCTAAGCTTCACTTAAGTAGGAGGAAATAAATAAGGAGAAAGTTTTAATAATTGGCTGCCAGGGATCTTCGTACTCATGTACGTACATCCTTGTACACATCGCTAATGCCAGTGTTGCCAGCAATGCTACTGTCAACATTGACATGCCAGGCTGACACTTGACAGTGTTGCCAGTAATATCAATGTTGCCAGTAATGCCAGGCTGACACTTGACATTGATGCCAGTAATGCAATATATTTTGCTGGCTGTAAGTTGTTTATTATAGCTATGTATGTATTTATGTATATGTATTTACTACCCGCATAATTTGAAGTAATAAATTCATGATTAAGTGACATATTTTTGCGAAGTTGGAGCAAGTCTTACCAAGACTAGGCTTGACCTACAGACCTACAGATCCGCTCGCATGTTCAGTTCTTTCATGACTGATAAGACCTACAAAAAATCTCTAAATTGTCCACTTTTTCCTAAAAACCTAACAGGGAACAGCATGATAATGATGAAGTCTAAATTAAGGCCACAGGCCCATTTCGTGACTCCCGCTCGTGAGAACAGTAGACAGCACTTGACAACAGGCGATAACAGAGATTTATTACGGACAGACTGACATTACCTCGGAATTTACATGTAGATAGATGTTATTAATAAAGTGCGACGATAATTGGCCGGTTTTTTTTTTGTTTAAACATAAAGCTTTTGACCAAGTTATTATTCTTGTTTATTATTGCTATATTGTTTATTTATATTTAAGAAAAAAAAAACGAATACACAGCAGTAAATAGGACCTCCGTTATGATTTTGGAGATGTGACAGCGAATAACAATACCTTAAGGTGTAGTAACACCAGAACTAAACCGTAAAGGGGTCCATACACGGTCCGGTTTTCCTTCAGTTCGGCCTGAACGGATGCAAAATCGTATCGTCTGTGTGCAATTTCGAGATCGCATCAGTCGGCCGGATGGACTGAAGCGATTCGCTCCAGTGTTGCCAACTCTGTTTTTTCGAAACTACTAAACTCGCGTCGTTTCTACTAAAAACTATAAAAGAGTATCGATAACTATAAAAAGCTACTAAACTTTAAAATCCCTAAAAAACAACAAAAAACACTGCATTATCAGTTTTAATATGTTATTAAAACTGAAAAAGAAAATATGATAATTTACCGTAAAATAAAAAAAAATATAATAGGTCTTTACCTATGAAATTGCCGTTCTGCAGTACTGGCCATTTCAAATCAAAATAATTTCTGTTTGGCTAAGAATTCTTATTTCAAATTAATTTTATTTTAAAAACATGGAATTCTTTTTCCAAAAGTAGTCATTTGTTTATTGATTAGTGTTACATTTTCATCGCATTTCAATCTTTTTCGTCATCATGGATACGTTAAAAATTCGAGTAATTATGAAATATGAGTACCGTTGTGGCAGCAACGCGGCACAAGCGGCACGCAATATCAATGACGTTTACGCACCATCTGTTATTGGTTTGCTCGCTTCCGTTCTGGAAATTTCGACCTGAAAAATGAACCTCGCAGTCGTCCGAAGACTTTGGTCGACAATGCCGAATTAACGGCGATTGTGGAAGCTGTGTGGATGATACACAATCTACGGCTAAATTAGCAGCAGCTTTCGACGTTAGCGTCAAAACAATATTGGTCCATTTGCGTCAAATTGGCAAGGTAAAAAAGCTTGACAAATGGGGGTGCCTCACGAACTCGATGATCGCCAGCGCGAAGTACGCGTCGAGACGTGCCTTGCACTGCTCAACAGACAGACAAATGAAGGAATTTTGGACCGCATTGTTACCTGCGATGAAAAATGGATTCTGTTTGATAACCGCAAGCGCTCAGCAACTTGGTTGGATCCGGGTTCAGCACCTAAACAATGCCCTAAACGAAAACTTACCCCTAGAAAAGTGATTTATAGTGATTGTGTAAGCTAGGAACTTACACATGCGACTATGAGCTGAGGGAAGTAGGTATATAGGTTAATGTGAGGGCTGGAGAAATCTGGGACTGACCTTATTGTTGAGCTGGTGGTTCTGTATCTGGGCGGAGGTTTCTTCTCACTACACTACACAGCTGTTGAGCGGATTATCGATAGATTTATCGCGGTTCGCCGGCGAATTTGGTATTATATTAACGAGCACAAATAAATATGCGCACACGCGTTCGCGTTCACTAGGTTTCGGGATGAGCTGAAAATGCATCCGGCGCGGAAGGAGATCTCAATGCAAGTGTGTTCGTCACTCTCTGACAGCGCCCCTTTCGGTCGGCCATACATCACGTAGTGATGTCCTTTGTGTTTATTCTAAACGTCGCGCTAGTGTTGGCGCGAACATCCTGGGGGGCCCGCACAGGCGGCGAGCTGAGCCCCATCCTGAGCAGAATCCAGTGGGAGCCGGGCAATCTTGCCGACAGGCCTCCGCAGCTGGCCTTGAGTCGTGTCCAAGTCCACAACTCTGATGACTCCATCCTTCCCAGGTAGCAGACGTGAGATTCTTCCCATCTTCCATTGTAGAGGAGGCAAATTGTCCTCCTTGAGCAGAACCAGTTCTCCAATTTTGGGTGGAGAGGAAGAGGAAAGCCATTTGGAGCGGATTTGAAGGGTATGGAGGTAAGACTTGGTCCAAAGGTTCCAAAAGCGCTGAGAGAGTGATTGAATGAGCTGAAAGCGTTTGAGCAGAGATATTACTCTTTCATCTAGAGTCAGCTCGGGGAGAGCTGTGAGCGGAAGGCCAATGAGAAAGTGGCCAGCAGTAAGGGGCTGATAGTCCGTGGGATCGGACGAAAGTGGACTGATGGGCCGAGAGTTTAACACAGCTTCGATTCTAGTGAGCAGAGTTAAGAATTCCTCGAAAGTGAGGTGTTGCTCACCGATAACACGGTATAGAAGTTGCTTTGTGGATTTAACATTAATCTCATGGATACCTCCCATCCATGGGGCTTTAGGCGGATTGAGTAACCAAGTTATATTTTGAGTTGAGAGTTTATGAGAAATGGCGTCGTTATTGTCATTGAGAAATTGTTGTACCTCTAGTAGATGATTCCTAGCTCCTACATAATTTGTGCCACAATCCGAACGTATCAATACCGGAAGTCCGCGACGTGAGCAGAACCTTTGTAATGTTGCAATAAACGCTTCGGCAGTGAGCGATGAGACTGGTTCTAAGTGAACCGCCTTTGTAGTGAGGCAAACAAATATGCAAAAATATCCCTTAATTAACTTAGCATTACGTAATTGACTTGATTTGAGCAGAAACGGTCCGGCGAAATCTGTTGATACGTGACTAAATACGGGCTGAGGTATGACTCTATCAGCTGGCAGGTCAGCCATGATAGGTACTTCGGGCTGAGCGCGGCAACGGAAACATCTTATGCATTTAAACGTTCTGTGCCTTATAATGCGGCGGGCAGATAATATCCAAAATTGCTGACGTAAAATAGCATGTAGCGTGTCCGTGCCAGGGTGGCAGTGTATGCGATGATAGTGATCTATTATGAGGTCTACGAGCGGACTAGAACTAGGCAAAATGAATGGGTGTTGAGCATCGTATGTGAGTTCCGAACGAGTGAGTCTACCTCCTACTCTGAGGAGACCGTCCTGCGTAAAAGGCGACAGACGTTGTAGTCGTACTGTGCAGATTCTATCGGTTTGCAGGCGGTGAATATCTTCTGCGAATGCATTTTGCTGTACAGAGCGGATCCAGAAAAGTAATGCTTCTCTACGTTCACTTACAGTTAGAGGGCCTAGTTGTCGCGAGTTTGAATTTAGTTTACAGTTACGAATGAATCGCCTCATGTAGGCAGTGACACCAGTTAGTTTTTCTAAAGAGCTGAAGCGAGTGAGCAGATCACTATCGACACCGGGTATCGAGAAATTGCATGGTACGTATTTTGGTTTGAGCCCTGGCAAGTCTTGTCGAGTATGAGCTGAAGGCATCTTGGGCCAGGTATCCTCTGGCAATTTGAGCCAAGGAGGAGACCACCATAAATCATGAGCGGAGAGAGCTTGAGCTGATAATCCTCTGCTTGCACAGTCAGCAGGATTTAATTGGGAAGGTACATGACGCCACTTAAGTGTGAGTGAATTTGAGTTAATTTTTGTTACTCTATTTGATTCAAATGTTTGTAAACGATGGGGCGGAGTTTTTATCCATGCAAGCACTATGGTACTATCTGACCAACAAACGTGACGTGTAATTGTGAGATGAGCAGACAATTGTTGGGAGACACGCAACATGAGCTGAGATAATAGAGTTGCAGCAGACAACTCTAATTTGGGGATTGTGAGTTTATTTTTAATCAGTGCGACTTTAGATTTAGCAATTATGAGGTGAACGTTAACAAATCCGTTGTGAGCTGATTCTTGTAAATATATCACTGCAGCAAAACCAATTTCCGAAGCATCTGCGAATCCGTGAAGTGAGTATGTTGATTTGAATTTGTGTGGAGCAATATGTCTGGGAAAATGTATATCTGAGATGTGCGGAAGATCATGATAGATGCGCTGCCAATCATCTGTAATATTATTTGGAGTGGGATCGTCCCAGTCCAATTTAGTTAACCATAACCTTTGAAGAAGTATTTTTGCGCGGAATATGACGGGTGTAACCCAACCGTTTGGGTCATAGAGAGAAGCTACTGTGCTAAGAATTGAACGTTTTGTAATGTGGGTAACTGGTGGTAATGAGATGTGATATGTAAATTCATCAGACCGGGGAATCCATCTAATACCCAAAACCTTAATTGATGGAGACTCTGCGCTGATGTCAAAGTCTTTAGGCATTTCGCATTGATCGTCTGGAAATCTTTGCAAGAGCTGAGGTATGTTTGATGTCCATTTACTAAGTTTAAATCCACCGAGTGATAACAAATCAATGAGCTGAGTTTGGAGTGCTGATGCTTCTTCTATGGTGTCATGGCCGCAAAGTACATCATCCACGAAAACAAATTTACGCAAAATTTCGGCAGCCTGAGGATAGCGATGACCTTCATCTTCAGCTAATTGTAATAATGTGCGGATAGCATGATATGGACTTGAGCGCAATCCGTATGTAACAGTGTTGAGTGCATATGTGAGCAGAGGTCGATCTGGAGACGATCGCCAGAGTATGAGCTGATAGTGTCTTTGGTCTGGTCTTAAGAGAATATTTCTAAACATCATTTTTATGTCAGTGCTGAATACTATACGATGTGCGCGGAATGATATAATAATATCTACAATGTCTCATTGAAGTGCTGGACCTGTGTGCAGGCAATCGTTTAAACTGACTCCATTGGATGACTTACAACTGCCATCAAATACTGTGCGGAGTTTGTCAGTACGTGATTTGAACACGCCATGATGAGGAATATAATAATGAGGTTTATGAGTAAATGTAGACGGATGACACGGTGTCATGTGTCCTAAGTTTATGTATTCGTTCATGAATTCTATATATTTTTGTCGCAGTGTGTGATCGGATTGCAACCGTTTTTCTAGATTGAGAAATCTACGTAGAGCAATAGCATGAGTACTACCTAATACGGGTGCATCTGATAAGAAGGGAAGAGTCACCATGTAACGGCCTGAATCGTCACGAATGGTGGTTGAGCTGAATATGTGTTCACATTGCTCGTGTAGCGGGTTTGAATGAGCAGAACGAGGCTGGGGTTCTTCCGACTCCCAGAATCTTTCCAGGCTTTTGCAAATATCATGAGTAGAATGAGCAGAATGTGTAGAGTGAGCCGACTGAGTATAATGAGTATGAGTAACATGAGCAGAGCTACAGGTGAATCGCATGAGTGCTCAACGAGTCCTATGAGTGCAAAATCAAAAATCGTGCCGAAGGCTATGGGCTTCCCCGGGCCCAAAGCAATCTTAGTACCATCCAAAACGTGACCCAAAACGTCTGAGCCTAAAATGAGATCAATGGGCGCAGGAGTATGATAAGCTTGATCCGCCAATGGAATGAGCTGATGAGCTGAGTCTTGTATAAAATCTGGTATTTTTTGCAAAGGTAAATAACCTGTAACGTCTTTGAGAATATGAGCGGTAGTAGTAATAGATGGCGTGTCACGGTGTGTGGGCCTAAATGTTATTTTGACCCAACCTTTAGAATTTTGTATGTGCTGATCACCTACACCTGTAATTTTTAATGAACATTGTTTTGGTTGCAAATTAAGATTTCTAGTCATGCGCTGAGTTATGAGCGTTATCATGCTACCACAGTCCAATAAAGCCCGAGCTTTGTGATAATCTCCGCATTTATCAGATATATTTAAAACGACTGTGGGAAGTAACACTGGAGTTTTTAATGGGTTTTCTATGTGCTGAGTTGAATTTACTTGGGCTGATTCTACAGAATATTGGGCTGAACTAGATTTAGATATTTTATGAGCTGAATGTGATGCAGGTGTACTATGAGCTGAATGACATTTTAAATTATTGGGTTGATCTTCTAATTCTATGTGCTCCGTGATTGTAGGTAGTCATTGTTTTTTGTTTTGAGATTGATGAGTTATAGACGGTGCATGATCAGACGATTGGTTGGGGTCTGATGATGATGATTGATGTGCACGCGTATGTTGTGTGTAGGCCGTGTAGGTATGTGGCTTGTCTTGAGCACGCCGGCGGGGCTGTGCACGTAAATGAGGAGGAAGCAAATGCGCTGACGACACCGGAGAATTTGGAGTTCCGTGACGATGAAGCGAGGTGTGGTGATTTGCACTTCCACACTCTTTGCATGAGTTTGTCGAACGACATTCATTTTCAAAATGCGGACCTAGACATTTACGACATCTGTCGTTGGCTTCTATGAAATCCCAACGACCTTGAGTGGGCTGATGATTATATTTCGGACACGCGATAAGTTTGTGTTCTGTATTCCTACAATAAGGGCAGTAGAATCGCTTGTGTTTATCTGTATTCCGGGCTGAGTACTCGCGCCGCTCTGTTCGGGGGGAGGGGGGCCAGTAGCGTTGAGGGTAATGAGGAACTGGGCTGACGTGATAGCTACTTAAAGTGTGAGCCGATGGCGAGTACTGAGTATTACGAGGATACGCGGGACTAATTGGTCTAAAGCGTGGACTGCGCGGAGAGTTTGCGGGGGGTGTGTGTTGACGAGAGGGCCCAGTTTGTGGTGAGTAGGTAACACCGCGCGTTGCATTAGAATATTCGGTTTCGATACAGCGCGCGTGCTCCTCTAAAAAAGAAATCAAATCACCTAAGGTGGGCAGAGTGTCCGAGATGCCGTATCTTCTTTCGAACAGGGTGCGGAGCTCGCCTCGTAATTTTCTAACTACAATAGACACAAATACGTAATTACTATCCATAGGTAAACGCAGATTATTTAATGCGCTTTGTGCGGAAATGAGCGGAGTTAAAAACGTCGCGCGTATGCTTGATCGAATATGAATATTAGGTAGGCCGAGTATTATATCAACAAACCCATCTATCAGAACACGGCGGTTTTCATACCTACGTGTGAGTATATCGAGCGCGACGCTGTAATTATCATTTGTGATTTTTAAATGCGCAATCATACTGAGCGCCTCCCCCGATAGGCAAGACAAAAGATAGTGCAGCTTAACTGCATCTGTAAGTGACGTCATGTCGTCTGTAAGACTCCTAAAAATCGTAATAAACGATGGCCAGTCCTCAACGCGTGAGCTGAATTTTGGCAGTTCAATTTTGGGCAGAACGGCAGAAGTGAGCTGACTTGACTCTGAAGTGGAACTTATATTTTCCGCTGCAGTTAAAATATCATAATATTCGGATAGCGCGTTCTCGTAACCGGCTGTATAAAACTTTTCAATTTCTTCTGTAACACTGCCGTCGTCTAAAATTTCGCAGTATAAATTTTCTAATTTTTGTTTCAAATTTTGTAGGTCTTTAAAACGCGCATTAAACTCCGTTTTGTTAGACTTTGAGTCACCTTTGTGTAATGCCAATGCGATCTCTCTGAGCCGACTAATAGATTTTATAGTTTGCCTAAATATGGCCGCTTGCGATTTTGTAGGCATGTTTAAAAATATATGCGTGTAACTAAGTTAAATATTTAAAAGTAATGAGCGGAAAATACGCGCGCAATTAATTAAAACGCAGAAAATAGATTTTAATAATGTGCCGACAATGTATACAATTTTATCATAAAATGTGTACGAGTTAATTAACAAATGAGCTGACCGATCGCCTGATGCTAATATAGTATTAGTGTATGTTTGATGAGCGGAGATTAATGCGTTAGAAGTCGTCTGTAATATTATATTAATGTCCTGAAGTTTGAATATAAACAAATCTTAGCGGGCGCGTTAGAAACAAAATAACGTAATGAAAACAATGTAAGTAGGTATGAGCAGGTTCAATCTCAATAATGTGCCGACTTATTCAAAACAGCTGTAACGTAACACCTATAATATATTTGTATAAACACAGAACGTCGATAAGAATTCTTATTTAAAACAGCTGTAACGTAATACCTAATAATATTTTTGTATAGACACAGAACGTAGATAAGAACGTAGAAGAAACCTCCGCCCAGTTACAGTCCACTACCATTATCAATCCGGCTCGAAGGACCAAGAAATGTGTAAGCTAGGAACTTACACATGCGACTATGAGCTGAGGGAAGTAGGTATATAGGTTAATGTGAGGGCTGGAGAAATCTGGGACTGACCTTATTGTTGAGCTGGTGGTTCTGTATCTGGGCGGAGGTTTCTTCGCACTACACTACACAGCTGTTGAGCGGATTATCGATAGATTTATCGCGGTTCGCCGGCGAATTTGGTATTATATTAACGAGCACAAATAAATATGCGCACACGCGTTCGCGTTCACTAGGTTTCGGGATGAGCTGAAAATGCATCCGGCGCGGAAGGAGATCTCAATGCAAGTGTGTTCGTCACTCTCTGACAGCGCCCCTTTCGGTCGGCCATACATCACGTAGTGATGTCCTTTGTGTTTATTCTAAACGTCGCGCTAGTGTTGGCGCGAACAGTGATTTATAGTTGACTACCAAACAGGGTCACTGTTTGGTAGTCTAGCGCCGGTGTGATTCTTCACATATTCTTACCAAACGGGGTGAGCATTACTGCAGATGTGGACTGCGAAGAACTGAACACAATGATGGAGAAGCTGGCACATCTCCAACCAGCATTGGTCAATCGCTCGTCTCCGCTGCTCCTGCACGACAACGCGCGACCTCATACTGCACAGCAGACGGTCCCAGCAACCCCAGTTCTTGCAACTTGGAGTTGCAAGAACTGGGGTTGGAAGCTCTCCGTCATCCGCCCTACTCACCAGACCTTGCGCCTACAGACTACTACTTTTTGCAGAATTTGGATAACTTCTTGGCGGGAAAAAAATTCAGTACAAAATGCCTTTGAAGAATTTGTTGCCTCCCGTCCAGCTGATTTCTTTAAGAAGGGCATCAATAAACTGCCACTGCATTGGCAAAGATGCATTGATTGCATGGGTAATTACTTCGATTAATACAAATAAAAAATACATGAAAAAAATTCGTTTAAATTTTTTCACACAAAACGGCAATTTTATAGGTAAATACCTAATAGTAGGTAGTTTTAAGCGACTTACGGACGCGTGGTACTATGTGCTATTATGATAAGGTGTCATAATAGCACATAGTAGCACGCCATTTTGCATATTATGATTACTGTCTGGCTATTTTCTACAAAACCACTACTAACGCCTAAATTCCTACTAAAGAGAGATTAAAAAACTAAATTTAGTAGTAAAACTTTGTAAAACAACTAAGTTGGCAACATTAATTCTGACCTGTACGGATGGACAGAACGGTAATAAAATTGGACTGAACGGTAATAAAAATCGAGTGTAAAATAAAACAAGTCAAGTGCGAGTCGGCAAGAGGGGTTCCGTACTAAGCGGAAAGTTTTTTTTGTTGTTGTTGTTGTATGGGAACCTCAAATTTTATTTTATTCTGTTTTTACTATTTGTTGTTATAACGAAAAGAAGGTTAATATATAGACTGGTGACAGACGGACGGACAGCAAAGTCTAAGTAATAGGGTCCCGTTTTTACCCTTTGGGTACGGAACCCTAAAAATAGTAACGTGATCTAAAGAATATTTATAAGACTTCATTGAAGTATTTGAAACTTTAGAGCCACTATGGTTGATAAAATCTGTTATAGAAATGATTTCTTAGATAACAATTATTATTACTGGAAAAATGTACGGCACCATAATTCGGTTTCGTCGATAGCGTGACTATAGTTGCAGCAAAATACAATTAATAAATAAAATAATAACCTAACCAAGAGCATGTCATGACATTTCTAAGGAGGATTCCGTAACTATCAACGCGCAATAACGTTTTTTTTTAATTCAAAAGTTATAACAAAAGCTAGGAGAGCGGAGAGACAGACAGACAGACAGACGGACGGACATAGCGAAATTATAAGAGATCCTTAAGTATTACGGAACCCTAAAAACACGACCGAAGCTCGCGGCAAACCGAGTGCGATTTTCGGTGTATGTGCTCGAATCCGTTCAGGCCGAACCTTAGATTAAAACGCCTAGAAACCGGTTACGCGCATGAAAGGTGATGCAAATCATACTGAGCCATATCGGCTCAGTTTAGTCGAACCGTCCCGTCAGTTGTCAAGCGCTAGTGCATACATCTCCGACTATTAAAAACATTATGACGGTTTGTGTAGTTATAGGGTGTCACAATGCATCGGAAAAGAATTAAAAAAGCTTCGGACATAACATTTAATACGTAAGTACTACAACTTGACTTGTATTAAGCCAAATATTTAAAACATTTTAAAATAAAATCACATTTTGTCGCCATCTTGCTGCCCTATTGTGAATTGTAAAAATGTTACTAGTAATAAGAAATTTATTTCAAAATTTTCTTATTGTATATATTAGTACTATATATTAGTTTTTTTTAGATTAGATTTTAGATTTTTTTAAACTATCAATTTAAAGTATTTTCAGTATTAAGATAATCCTTAATATATTCCTTAATGCCAGTTTAATATAAATAATGTTTACAAATCTTGTTTAGATGGTTTAAAATGAAATATAAGTTATATTTTTTAGTCTCACGATATTAAGAAAAACAAATACAAAATTTTAAGAGCAACATTTTCCGTGGAAATTGTCCCTTAAAACTGTACACACTCCACACCATTAAAGTTTTGTGTGCGTGTCGGTTCGTAATGCTTACATCTGTCCGTTGCGTGCTTCACTTTGTACGATGCGTTTGTTTGAATAGTATCTAGGCGTTATTAATCTAAGGGCCGAACTGACGTCAGTTCGGTCGGATGGGATTTTTTCCGTGTATGTGCTCGAATCCGTTCAGGCCGAACTGACGTCAGTTCTAACTGAAACGATCGGCCTCTCGTCTGTGGCAGCCTTAAAGGCGTAATATGCATATCATTAGCCGAGAACTGCTTTTCGACCTCTAGGGGTCAACCCAGTGGAATTTACGATCTGCTAAGGAATTATCGCACCAGCAATTAGCATAATAAAGTATGCAAATAATAATGCGAGCAGGCGTCGGCAATGCCGTTAGAGCTGCTCCTACGACGTATTGTTAGTCCTCGCCTATTGGTGTTAGGTCCATAAAGTATTTTATGCTGTCTTGGTGTAATGTTGTTTCGAATTTTGCAGCGAGCGGCGCGGCAGCATTACATCTATAATAATATTATACAGACGAACGATTTGTACGTAAGTTTGTTTGCATTGAATACACTCCGAAACTACTGGATTTTAATTAAATTTGGCACAGATATAGAGTAGACCAATATGTACGGTTTCCGCGTTAATTTCATTTTGCGTGATCGAAGTATCGAGCAACATCTAGTATTATATAAATTTAATGCTTACTCTATTGTGGTTTAAGCAGAGATTTCAAAACTAAGGATCAGTTCACACCGCGGCGATACGGCACGATTTGGCTAATTTTGGTCTTGAAATTTGGAAGTTAAGGGAAGGCTTAGACGGTGAAATATATTGTAGGTCTGCTTGTAGATGTGGTGTAGGTGTAGATGTATATGCAAGTGTAGATGTAGGTGTAGGTACGTAGGTTGTAGTTGTAAGTGTAGCTGGTGTAGGTGTAGTTATTAATTTATTCCAGTTCATACTTAAGTATAGCTGACCCGACCTAAGACCGTCTTAAGACAGACCGTGTGTCGGGTCAGCTAGTCCTAATACAATTATAAATGTCAAAGCTTTTGCCCGCGGCTCCGCCCGCGCAAATACCAGTGGCGTGCACAGGATTATGACACTGGGTATGCGGCGAAGTACTCGATCACAAAAACTTTTTCGTTTATAGATTTTTAGCATAGCTACAGCCAAGCGACGGATCTCTAAGTCGAAACCATGCCAACAGAGCAATTCTTATATGTACTACTATTCATGTACATCTTCTACGGCAACGCAGACAAAACAGCGATCGATCGTCGCGGCGGAAGAAATTCTAATAAGTAAAATAATAAGCATATTTTAAAATATTATAACTACTCACCAGTCAGTCAGCTTCAATTTTCACATATTCAAGGTTCCGGTTACTTGAGATTACTATATCCCGATGTAAATTACTGAATAATATGCAAGGAAAACAATATAATTTAATCAGTTATACGTTTCATAACTTTATCATGAAATTTTCGAGTTACATTATTTTTTTGCTCGTTTAATTGTTGTAACTCGGGTACACACCTACCTTTAGACAGAATTTGAATATTTTCACTGAATGACAATTGTGAGAACTTGTTATTTTTAATTTTTAATAAACACACATTTTCAACACAAACCTCACAGTCAAATAACATTTTAAAAAATTCAACTAACTCACTAGTAAAAGCAAATCACTACAATTATTATAGAAACTCAGTAATAAACTGTTAAATTACACACTTTCAAATGTTAAAATGAAAAATCTTTTAAGAAAACTATAAATAAACTGGAGCGATTAAATTGTAAACAATGCTTATCACATGAAATATGCAATATGGCCCCCGCGAAACACAAAACGTTTCTTATATTTAAACAAATAAAATCTTACTAAAAAAAATGCGTAATGTGTACATACATGATTCATTAGATTCGCGTCGTATTGTTTTTACTCGGATTATAGGCATCGAATAATTTCCGATAAGCCAGTTCGGCGGTTTTCGGAAGCGATCGGATAGCCGAAACGAAGCTCTCGGCTCGGCTCTCGATTCGGCCATCTCCCGCCGCATGACTTATCGCTATTTAATCATGTCGATATTCATGGGTGTGTGCGTTTGCGAAGTATGAAAATTACACATACATGCGATGATTTGTCCTGCAGAACTTAACGGCATTAGTTGCTATTTATAAAATATTAGGCGTTTTTAAGTTATTATATTTTTTAAATTAATTTATTTACTATTAATTAATTATTAAAGTCATCTAAAACGTACGAACGTTTTATTAAAATATCTGTGAATGACAAGTAAAGCACTGCATTTCCGCCTATATGGAGCGCACGCCCCTGGCAAATCCAGTAGGTATTCCACGGAAAAACAATACATCATGGGATAAAATGCAGCCTATGTTTTAAACCAGAGTTTAAACTTCATAACAAATTTCACCGAAATCCCTTCAGTAGTTTTTGCGTGAAAGAGCAACAAACATCGATACATCCACATATCAATCCTTCCTTACAAACTTTCACATTTAGGTATAATAGTATGATTTTCGTCTCATTTACAACGGTACTACTTAGCTGCATTCTCCACAGGCGACAACGTATCCCCTGCAATGTTTAGTACTATTTAGTATTCATTAGAATATTAGAAAGTCTAAGATCTAGACTGAATAGCCCATTGTGCCGTGGGATAGCGACAAGCGTTAATTGGCGAAGTCATTTCAATAGATTTCGGTGTGCATTTCCTCTCAAATGCTGCTCTATATTCAGTGCATGGTAATAAGTGCTAGATTACCATATACCTGGCAATAATAGATCAAGAAATCGTAAGCTATCAGGAGATCGAGCTTGGCTTCTTTGTTCTTACTGTTCAATATCTTATATATCCATACTGACATTACAAACGCGAAAGTTTGTATGTTTGTTACTCTTTCGCGGAAAAACTACGATTTAGACAAAATTTGGTATGATAGTAGTTTAAGCTCTGATTTAACACATAGGCATTAATTTTTATCGCAGCAAAATGTACAGTTCTCGCGGGATTTTCTTTTTGCGCGTACGAATTCGCGGGCAACATCTAGTGTATAATAGATGTATGTACGGGAATCCTATACTTTTTCGGGATAAAAAGTAGCCTGTTTTAATCCAGAGCCTAAACTACTATCAAATTTCATCGAAATCCGTTCAGTAGTTTTTGCGTGAAAGAGTAACAAACATCCGTCCATCCATCCATCCATTCATCCTCACAAACTTTTACATTAAAATAGTAGTAGGACCAATAACTATTGTTAAACTTTTATATGAAGAATAATCTATTATAACCATCCTATTGGTATCCTATCCAATTATAACCATGCTCTTTCACGCAAAAACAATGAACGGATTTCGATGAAATTTGGTATGGTAGTAGTTCAAGCTCTGGATTAATATATGGGCTACTTTTTATCCCGAAAAAGGTACAGAACAAAAGGGCAAAAGCTTGTAATATTGTAACGATATTGATTAACATGCATTACGTCATAAAGGTAATAGTTACAATGATTTAAGGCCCGTTTCAATAACCTATATATCTATAATTATATGTTAAAAACGTCGTTATTAAATCACTTCACGGTTTTTTGCGATACAAACGTGACGTTTCTAACAAATAGTTATTGGTAGATAGGTTTTTGAAACGGGCCATAAAATGATATACCCAACTTGGGTAACACAAGTAAGATGCTCCTAACCAGCTATCGATTCAGATTGACAGCATAATTCAACCAATTACGACCTCAAACCACAAAATTTGTGATTAAACAAAAAAATAACCTAACCAAGAGCACGTCAGGACATGTCTAATGAGGGTTCCTTAACTATCAACGCGCAATAGATTTTCCTTTATTTACTTAAAAAGTTAGTGTTTGATTTCGTTCAAAATAATTTTCCTAAATAGTTTTTAGCATGGAAACATGGAAACTTACATGTTTCTATCTCCTAAATTCCTAAAGTATAAATGATATGCCAGGGTATGTCAGTCGATTACTCGAAAATAGTTGACTTTGTAAAAAAGTAATGTAACAAACATTGCCTTAATTATTTTATATATATATAGGGGTATTCAACGATACCCCACACGATGGGGTAGAATGTAAAAATATTTTTCATCCCCACTTCAATTGTATGGAGAGCCACCACTAAAATATTAATTATTGTTATTTTATGATGCCAAAACCGAAATCTATACACATTATATAATTAAACCAAACTTCATCCATTTATATTAATAATTACGCTATATATAAGCTAGAAGGGTTCCTTGACTATTACGGAACCCTAAAATCTAGAGATGTTTTCGAGTAAAAAATATGAACATGAGCATTTGGTTTGGGATGTGCGTTTGGATAATTCGATTTTAAATATACAAAGTAACATATTATACCTAGACGTTATAGAAATGTAAACAGATAATGCATACATTTTTTGCCGCGTTAAATAAATACCATGTCGAATGTAATCAAATCCAGTACCTACCAAATTTCACCACAATCCGTTTTTTGGTTTAGGAGTGTTTGCGTTTAGTGAATATTATAGAACAGGTAACGAGTAGACGGATTGCCAGATGGTAAGCGAATACCACCGCCAATGGACACTCGCAACACCAGAGTTACACTTGTATCTCCTCTGGTGTTGCGCACTTGGGTCCCTGGCCCTAAAATCTCCAACCCCCCTTGGGCCTCCGGTAACCTCACTTAGGCTGGGAACATAAGATCCGGAATCCGGAAGGTCGTAGAAACTTTTGAGCATTGAAAATAGAACTCTGCGCTAATACAATAGAGTTGAATATCGAACACATGAGTGTCAAATGTCAAGGTCATATATGACAGCTCGACACTCGAAACTTCCATTTTCAACTTTATTGTATTAACGCAGAGTTCTATTTTCAGTGCTCCGAATTTTCACCGGCGTTCCGGATTCCGGAGCAAACAGTCCAGGCCTTACTCGGCGAAACACAACGCAAACGCAGGTTGTCTGTGAGGCCACAGCCACCACCACGGCCACCACGGTATTCATCCATCCAAGCCGGTCCATTCGTGCCGAAGCATCGCTCCCTCACGTTTAAAAAGTTATCAATAGACATTGTCCATAAGTGGTTAAGATCCGATGCAAAATTTATGTCTATTGCAATATGAAACTAGGAGCTATTTCATCTAGAATGCACTTGGCATACAAAGTTAGCGAATGATAAGGAACTGATAATAATCAACATAGTAATGTCCATTCGAGTACTATTTATGATAATGTAATATGCCGATTGCCGATAGAATTTACAGGTTCATTTCAAATAATCACCCTTTGTGTTTATGACCTAGAACTTAGTAGTTAGATTTTGACTTTGTATCTTGGAGGCAATATTTCGTAAATTTTGTTAAAAATGTACTCTCCTTTCAGTATTTGGTTATATTCAGAAATAGTTACTTGAATAAGGTCGCAGGTGTCTGGAAAAAAGCCACTATCGAGGCTATTTAACGAATGTCTATTTATCACTAGCTTTTTTAACCAACTTTTGCGCGCGATTTTGTCCGCGTGAACCCAAGCTTTTTGAGCAACCATTGCACCAAGCTTTTCAATTGTTACCATACAAACTTTCAACCCTTATAATTCACTTTCACATACCTTCAGGAGGTAAATTCTAATAAACGCAAAAACACGTATACGATACGATAAGAGTATGACTTTCAGTTTCCATCAAAATCGGTGCAGATTTAAAGATTTTCCAGACAAATTTTCATCCCCTTTTCAACTATTTAAGGGTAGAATATATAAAAATCCCTTCTTAATATACGTATACATCACATGTCTATTTTTGCGTCTGGGTGTGCGTCTAGTTAATATGTATTCCTCATCTCCTTTTATATATCTAGATTGTATATTACAGGCAACTTAATAATTTCTTTAACACCTTCATTGCGTCATGCTATTTCGTTAACTTTCAGTTGGACCTGTATCAGGCATCCTAGACCTGTTTGTAAACTAGTTCATGGAGCGTCATAGGGTCGAATTGGTCTGTTTGACATGCATAAGTTTATATGCATGTTTTACTTGCTGAGGTAATTTCAGTTTATTTTATTGAACTGACATATTTTCAATGAACTTGTCAACATATATCTTGCGCCGTTTGCAAATTGGATAATGGGAAACATGTAAAAAAATACAGATTTTTCGACCTTATTTCCGTACAGAACGGTTGAATTATCGATAAAATTTTAGGGATGTGCAATTGAAACAACGATACAATAAAATAAAATATTTCTGTCAGAATAACTGTGTCTACCTACATATTTAACTTTTTCTATATAAATAATTAAGAAAAAAAAACAGCCTTCCCTAAACAACCCTTATTGGCAGTCAGGTAACAAAAAATATAACTTAAACATTGTTTATTATTAGTAATAAAATATAAATTATAATAATTAATGTTTAATAAGTCACTGAAATATTTTTAGTTATTGTAATGTTACAGTAACTATAATGGTCATCGGGTATAATGTCGAAAGGACCTGATATCCGCACTAGATGAAAAAAATCTTCCCTGTCGGTTTCAGGACCATTCGACCCTACACGTTTTAATTGTACCTTTTTAAATTATTTAACGAGGCAATTACAAAACGTTAACAGTCAAAATCTATACGTAAAGTCGTAACTCACAAGTAATGATTATTTATTTTATCATAAATATTTTGCAATCAAAGTTGATCAGGAATCGAATTTCTCAAATTGGATATCCGCAAATCCATCCACAAATTGTTGCAAAATCGAATTTTATAATATCTACATAACTATAATAGTGATGGGCGTATAAAGTCGATGTTACGAAACGATAGGCGTGTGCACGTATCGATCGTATTATCGATAGAGATTTTAACACTCAAGGTTATGACCCTATTAGGTAAGGGCGTGTTCTATCTTAAGATCATATTTTATTAGTAAAGTTTGCCTGAAGATATGTTAGAATTAGAAGATACATACATACCTAATATAAGAAATGTTTGTGGGAATTATAAGTATTATAATAATCAATACTAAGATTATAAAGAGGAAAGATTTGTTTGTTTGTATGTTTGTTTGTTATTTTTGCGTTGAATAATCTCCGAAAGTACTGGACCGATTTTGATGAAACATGTCACAGATATAGAGTAGACAACGGGGAACGACATAGGGTACTTTTTATAGCAACAAAATGTATGGTTCCCCGGGATTTTCAGTTGCGCGTACCAAGTCGTGGGCAACACCTAGTATATTATACAGTGCATATTTCATTGCGTTTATCAATTTAGAGCATTATGGCACATATCACGAAATAGTTACTACGGAAATTTGGGTTGCATTTGTTTAATTACACGCGTAAAAGTTGCCACAACATCTACGAAAATCGATTATTGGAATCAGGTGATCATATGACACAACCGGCTCAAGCCGGTTGTGTCATATGGTCATATGATCACAGCCGGTTTGAACCGGTACAAAACCTTGACACAGTAATACAGCATCTCTGACCGCAGAAATTAAAAAAAAAAACAAACTGTTTGAAACAAATATTTTTGTTCGGTTTGTTAATAGGCACACTGGAAAAATTAAAAACAATATCGATATAAGATTACTAGTATAGTTCATCGATAAACGACTTACCTATAATATTATATATTTGACAACGTGTGCAATATCCATACTGCATAGTGCATACGTTGTCAAAGTATTATTATTTTACCAATTTTGACCAGTTTTCACCAATTGGGGATAAACTGCTTGAACTAGATCAATCAGATAGTTATATTGGTGACACGTCAGCTCAGAGTTAAAAAATAATATTAATGGGTATATGGGTGGCCGAATACATGAATGTATCACCCTCTACTTTTTGGAAGTAGGTTAAAAACTAGCGTAGGAAGTATACTGGTTTGAGGAGAGATGCGTTTTAAAAATATTTTCGTGAAATGTTTATCGTAATAAATTCACGTAAACGACTGTTTTGGCTCGAATTTAAATCAACATCTAATTAATCTCAATTGACTGTTGAGAGAAATACACGAGTTTAGATTAATTTTAAATAACAGAAAATACATAAATCTTTCAGTTATATGTTACTATAAATTAAAATGCAGCGATGTTGGCTACTGGCTGCGACTTATGCTCGCAAAAGGAAATCCCGCGGTAACCTTACGTTTTACCGTTATAAATAGTAACCTATGTCCTTTCCCGTGGTCTACTCTATATCTGAGCCAAATTCTATCAAACTCGGTCTAGTAGTTTCAGAGCTTATAATATGTAAAGAAACAAACATACAAACAAATGAATCTCTCCTCTTTATAACGTTACAAGTATTGACAAATAGAAATGAAAAGATAATAAGTATTTATAGGTTAGTATTATTTTTAGATATTTTAATTTAAATAAACATTTTAAGTAACCCCCGAATTTTAAGGCACTGAGTGAGCTGATGATGCTCATGCTAGATTTGAAACCGAAAAATCTAGATCAAATCGATTCATCCGTTTGGGAGCTACGATGCTACGGAGTACGGACAGACACAAAGACAGAACTTTTATCACCCCTCTGTTTTCTTCGGAGGTTCAAAACAACTGAAGTCCGAACGCATTGAAAAATTAAATATAAGCTCTAGAAGAATCAATTATGGATATTTCGCACACATGATTTACTGCTCATGTGAAAACGTTTAGGCAGAAAAACAATTGTCCTACTCGAAAAAAATATTATCTCTTTATACGGGCGAGTTTGCGTTTAGCGGAGAGTCACCCAAACACGAGATGACTTTTTACTTTGAGTATGACATATATTTTTTTGCCTAAAGGTGTTTACACAAGCAGTGAACCATGTCCCCGAAGTATCCGTTATATAAGTAAGTATTGATTTTCAGAGACGTTAATGTCTTTTTCAGGTCATCTACAGGAGATTATCTTAAAATATACCTACCCTAATTTTTGATATTGTCTAATTATAAATACAAAATGTTTTGATCCCACGTTACTACCGAAATCTAGGGGGCCTAGCAGGAACATTTGACAGCGGCGTAAACGTAACGTTATGGAATGAGAATTGTATGAAAATCTGTCAAAATCATGACAGTGCCTGTACTAATTTCTTTCGATAACGTTACGTTGACGTCGCTGTCAAATATTCCTGCTAGGCCCCCTGGTCTATTCAGGTCCCATTTAATCCAAACGTAAAAAAAGTCAATAGTACATATACTCTATAATGTTTACAAACATAAATGTCACATATTCAATGTATAATGAAGAAATACAATGACAAATTAATTTAATCGAATTAAAATTTAAATAATTTTTAAAATTTAAATAAAACTAGCTTTTGCCTGCGGCTCCGCCCACGTAAATACAGTATCCCACGAGAACACTGTACTTTTTCGGGATAGAAAGTAACCTATATGTTAATCCAGAGTTTAAACTACTGCCGTAGCAAATTTCATCAAAATGCGTTCAGTAGTTTTATTATTTATTTATTTATCCATCCATCCTCACAAACTTGTACATATATTAGTACTACATCCAACAACATCCCGTAAAAAAATACCCACAACCTTTAACCCCGGTTCCGGGTCGCGAGGCGCGACACGGTACCGGGCCATCAAAATCAAATATCGGGGCCCCAATTCTCGTACCTCGAATCTCGGTTCGATTATCGCGCTGACTCATTCGCATAGGCGGCAAATCATGCGCGCGCGAGCGGGACAGACTGACAATCGAACCGAGATTCGAGTTACGAGAATTGGGGCCCTGATCGCAACATTTCCCGCCTTGTTTTCATAACAATACCTTCCTAGTAATATCGATCGACGCATTGTAAATAATAGGTCTTTACCTATGAAATTGCCGTTCTGCAGTACTGGCCATTTAAAATCAAAATAATTTTTGTTTAGCTAAGAATTCTAATTTCAAATTAATTTTATTTTAAAAACATGGAATTTTTTTTCCATAAGTAGTCATTTGTTTATTGATTACTGTTACATTTTCATCGCATTTCAATCTTTTTTGTCATCATGGATACGTTAAAAATTCGAGTAATTATGGAATATGAGTACCGTCGTGGCAGCAAAGCGGCACAAGCGGCACGCAACATCAACGACGTTTACGGAGCTAACACTACAAACCAACGCACCACCTGTTATTGGTTTGCTCGCTTCCGTTCTGGAAATTTCGACCTGAAAAATGAACCTCGCGGTCGTCCGAAGACTTTGGTCGACAATGACGAATTAAAGGCAATTGTGGATGCTGATGATACACAATCTACGGCTGAATTAGCAGCAGCTACGACGAGCTACGAGCTTCGACGTTAGCGTCAAAACAATATTGGTCCATTTGCGTCAAATTGGCAAGGTAAAAAAGCTTGACAAATGGGTGCCCCACGAACTCTATGATCGCCAGCGCGAAGTACGCGTCGAGAAGTGCCTTGAACTGCTCAACAGACACACAAATGAAGGAATTTTGAACCGTATTGTTACCTGCGATGAAAAATGGATTCTGTTTGATAACCGCAAGCGCTCAGCAAGTTGGTTGGATCCTGGTTCAGCACCTAAACAATGCCCAATGGTCTAGCGCCGGTGTGATTCATCACAGCTTCTTACCAAACGGGGTGAGCATTACTGCAGATGTGTACTGTGAAAAACTGAACACAATGATGGAGAAGCTGACACATCTCCAACCAGCATTGGTCAATCGCTCGTCTCCACTGCTCCTGCACGACAACGCGCGACCTCATACTGCACAGCAGACGGTCTCCAAGTTGCAAGAACTGGGGTTGGAAGCTCTCCGTCATCCTCCCTACTCACCAGACCTTGCGTCTACAGACTACTACTTTTTCCCGAATTTGGATAACTTCTTGGCGGGAAAAAAATTCAATACCCGAGAGGCAGTACAAAATGCCTTTGAAGAATTTGTTACCTCCCGTCCAGCTGATTTCTTTAAGAAGGGCATCAATAAACTGCCACTGCACACACTTCGATTAATACAAATAAAAAATACATGAAAGAAATTCGTTTAAATTTGTTCATACAAAACTGCAATTTCATAGACAAAGACCTAATATTCAGTGACTAAATAGGCGAAACCAAAGTAGTATTAAAACATTTTTAGTATTAATAAATGTGTATTATTTTACCTAATGGAAACAGCTTGGGTTTAAAAGTATTAAGTGAGTCACGAAGGGGCAGAGTGAAAATTACCGTGCCATGGCAGAAAAATGTTCGGGAATCAATGGACTATAGTATAGAATAAAGTAGACGAGGTCACAGGCGGGAGTCACAGGAGTCAGCTTTCTATTAATGTGCAGATTCAACCGATACGATCATACGACACTACCGGCCGAATACTGAAACGCTAATCAAAATTAAGCCCTCCTAATAACAGGCTGTCGCTGTCTCTGCTAGCAAAGATGAAATGACTAGAAATGACAAGGACAGCATGTGACTTGATCGTCACTTAGTTTAACTACCGTTCCAGTATACGGCCGTGTTACTGTTGTATCGCCGGCAACGTATTGTGATGTCCCACGGTGTAAAGTGTTCCTGTATATGACCAGCAGCCAACAGTTCGAGAGATATTGTGGCATCAACATTCAAGATCAGGTAGTAGGTACATAGAACTGTATGTATAATATAGACGAGGCATGTCGAGGCAAAAGTATCCACACTTAAACCACAGACTAGAAAAACTTACTACCTTTTTCCCGCGGCTCTGTCCGCGTAAATATAGTGTCCCACGGAAATACTGTACTTTTCCGCGTAAAAAAGTAGCCTATGTCCTTCCTCGTGGTCTATTCTATATCTCTGCCAAATTTCATCAACATCGGTCCAGTAGTTTCGGAGCCTATTCAATGCAAACAAAGATACGAACAAACAAACAAACTCTTTATAATATTAGTATAGAATAGTATATATTATATACTTGTATTATAGAAATATTTTTATTAGTAAGGGCCAAAGAGGGTATCCCTTTGGCCCTTACTAATAAAAATATTTACACAGCGAATAACTTATACAACGTTGTCGTCTTTGTCGGATACGTTATAAAATGCTCTTCCTCTAGAAATCAGGATGTCCAAAACCCTCTAGAGACACGTTTAAGCGCAGAGTCCGTGAGTTTTATGCGACACAATTGGCAGAATCCTAGTATATTATATTATTATTATTTATATATTATATAGTATGGTATTTATATTTTTTAATATTATATGGCATATTATTTGTATTTGTTAGTTATATACATATATTTTGTGTATTTATATTATACTACTTTATTTATATTGTGTTTTAGCTACATCTTATTATTTTATTCAGAGTTGATTATTGACTTGTTTTATTTTTTTTTCTCTATTAGCACCTGCACAATTTTGCTTTTGTACGCCTAAAGGTTGACTGGTAGAGAATGCCATATGGCATTAAGTCCGCCTATGTACCTGTTTTTGTGCATTAAGTGTAAATAAATAAATAAATAAATAAAAGTCACGGACAGATCGAAACTATAAGGAACCCTTATAGTTTCGCTCTGTCCGTCCGTCTGTCTGTCTGTCGGCCTATCTGTCTGTCCGCGCTTCTAGCTTCTGTAATTATGAATATAAATGGATTAAATGTTGTATAGTAATTATAGACTGTGTATCTTGATTTTGACATCATGAAATAATAATACTTTTATATTTTAGGGGTTTGGCTGGTGGTTTGGTTTTGTTTTGGCTCTCCAAGTCTCCATACATGTGAAGTGGGGATGAGAAATATTTTTTCATTCAACCCCATCGTGTGGGGTATCGTTGAATAGGTTTTTTAAAATAAAGGCAAGATTTCATACATGACTTTCTTACAAAGCCGACCATTTTCGAGTAATCGGCTTCCAAAGTGGTTTGTAAGTTCTCCCCCCTAGCATTTCTAAACTATTTGCTTTTATTCTATTAGTTTCACTAGTCTCCTATACGTGAGTCGTGAGTCGTGACCCGTGACGCAAGCGTTATTTCACGTGAGTTTTCAATTAATTATTGACATATGTATGAATAAGAGAGGACAGTATAACCACAGATTACTTAATAGTGTTAATTACTTAATATCTGTCGTTCAAGATGATCGTGTTTTAAGGTGTTTCCAAATGAATAATGTAATAAGTAATAAGTAATAAACATTGCCACACACAGTACTAAAAGCCGCCACAGAGCGTGGACGCTATGATTAAGGATCAGGTCACACCGAAACGAGACTACTTGTTTAAGATAGTGATGCAAAATTGAACTTTATTCACTAAAGGTAATCGTATTGCAAGAGTTCGAATGTCAAACTGCACCGCTCTGCATAGCTCGGCGCCGTGTTGCGTATCGACTCGGTGTGAACTGACCCTAGCAGCAGTCCCACAAGTAACATACCATCAGATAAGCCATCTCCACGACACCGGCACAGTTGCGGTGTACCAATTAACACCTCTAGTACCTGCACCTGCTCGCCATCTGTCACCACTCACCACCCAGGCTGTTCTAATTAGGACTTGTTCATAAATAATAATAATAATTTTACAGAAAATACATGGTACGTATAAAAAGCCCAATGTGATCCTACGGGCCAATTCACACTGCGAAGATTCGCGACGCGACATGGCGCTGCATTTTTAAGTATGCTTTATTGCAAGAGCGGCGCCTTCAACATTTACTTTGATTGACTTGACATTCGAGCTCATCCAATGAAACGTGTATATCTTGTGTAGTGATTTAAGTTCAATTTTGAATCAGAACGCCTCGTCGCATTGCGGTGTGATCTGACCCTAACGTAAATAAAATATGTTTTAAGTCACTAATTTTAATCTATCTAAAGTTTTGTTAGCGTTTTTTGTTATTTTATCAAATCGTCAAGAATTATACGTTCATCTTGAACTTTCAACGAGCGATTCTTGTAAATTTGTAAATTATATTTAATCAGAATCTCGAAAACGGCTTCGTTTCCATGAAATTTAGTATGCAGGGATTTTGGGGGAGAATAATCGATCTAGCTAGGTTTTATCTCAGGGAAACCGCGCATTTTTTAAGTTATTATATCAGATTATCGTTAAATAATGCGTTTCCTCTTTATAATATTAGTCACTAGAACTCCGAGCAAAGATCGGTCACCCTGGTATGAATATTTAAAAGGGGTTAATTTTTTTGGGTACCCAAGACTGAAGGATTTTCTACATGTAACGTTATTGATAAATCGGTCACTGATTTGATCGAATGATTGCAATAACGCAAAGGGCAATAAAGTCTTTCAGAAATACAATACAAAACTTTCCGATTTATTGTATTATCGGTGACCTACAAAAAGTCTGGAACTCTTATTATTATTACTGTTACATCACATACATCATTTCTAATTCTCCGTGGTCTAGTGGTTAGAGTTTGGTTCTCTCGACTCGGAGGTCGTGGGGTCGATTCCCGGATTGGAATAACAAATATGTTGGTTCCTAAAGTTTGGTTAGGACAATGCGGGCTGATCACCTGATTGTCTGACAAGAAAGATGATCCATGCGTCGGATGGGCATGTAAAAAGTCGGACCTGCGCCTGATCTCTCGCTAGCCGTGCCGTCCCACTGGGTTATGAGAGTAAAGGAAGAGAGGGTGCTCTTGTGTACTGCGCACACTTGGGCACTATAAAATTACTCCGTCGTAACTGGCCTGGTTTCAATCAAACCGGCCAACGTCACCGAAATCGGTGTGGGGGTGTTATTTTATTCTAATCCTAAATATCCGCTCTATAAATATTTAAGCATAATCAATAAATAACTCATTAGAATATATTATTGAACGTTAAATTGATAATTGACCTCTAACTGAGGTTATGTTTAACTATTATCGTTAACTAGAGTAAATAGTCACGCGATTGTACTCAAGGCACACAGACACACTACGCAGATACGTAGTGAGGAGTCTATACATAAAGACTTTGTTGTTAAATATATATATGTTGTTATATTTGACGTATTTACTACATATTATACTTAAGTATATTTAGGTATTATATTTTTTTAATGAAAAAATCCTGCAGGTCCAAAATGGCCGCATTAAGTGAATCGTATTATGAAACATCGTCTATTGAAATTGAATATGTTTCATAATACGATTAACTTTATGTGGCCATTTTAGACCTGCAGGAAACGAGCAGACGGATCGCCCGATGGTAAGCGATTGCCGCCGCCCATGGACACTAGCAAGTCGCAACACAAGTGTGGTTTTGGTGTTGCGCAGTACACACTTGCGTTCCCTGTGTTATATCCCGTGGCCGTGGTTCACTATGTAGGTACTTATTTCATCATTAATGTTTCTTTGAATTGAAAAACAGATAAAAAAGTGACTGTGATGCCCGATAGGTCATAATAAAATATATAATCGAAAGTATAATGAGCTTTTAAAGAAATTACTAGGGTTAATCTAGAATTTGACTTTACAGTGTGAACAAAATAATCCTTCACAATCCTACTTACTTATTATTATAAATGTGAATAATTGTGAGGATGGATGGATGGATGTTTGTTACTCTTTCACGCAAAAATGACTGAACGGATTTCGATGAAATTTGGTATAGTAGTAGTTTAGGCTCTAGATTAAAACAAAGGACACTTTTTAGTCCGAAAAAGTACAGTGTTCTCGTAGGATAACGCGGGCAGAGCCGAGAGAGATATTTAATATAATTAGCGAATAAAGCTACCAGATTCAAAATGAAATTTCGCTAGATCTACTAAACTACATTACAATAAAAATTTATATTTTTATATAAAATTTAAAATTATATAAAAACAATTTAGCCAAAGTACTAGGAGAGCATAGCGCGGCGGAATGTGCCAGTCTCTTTCGGCCATTGCCCTGATAGCAAGGGCACCGGTGCAGCGCCAGATAACGGTCGTATGATAAACTGCTGCTGATCGCTGAGCGCCTGGTACACATGACACAAGCTGCAACTAATCTATTGTTGTGTTCCTAGTACATATTATGGATCAAGTATGTACCTATACGGCTTGTGTTTTTTTTGCAGTACTTTTTCATCCTGCCTACCTACTAGATTTCCTATGTGCTAGTTATCAGTGCCGGTTTTGATGAATGATGATTTCATACTGCAAAGATTAGAATATAATATTAAGTGTTTTTGTAATTGCAAGTTGTCTGAGTACTCATCTATTTACAGAATAATTTAAATATGCTGGTGGAGTATATAAAACTGCACAAAATACATAATAATTTTATTTAAAATTACGTTTTAATTTTACTTCCTCGATAGAAGAATGCCCTTTCAGTAGTGGAAACCTTGGCATTTCCCGTGACTGTTGTAAAGCTGGTGTCTATTTTCAATGGCCGTGATTTAACGATAATTATATTGTTATCGATTATAAAGGTCATTTTAATAGTGCACTTAATAATCTTACCTCTAAATATCACTAGATTTGATTACATCTATACTAATATTGTAAATGGGAAAGATCGGATTCTTTGTCTGTTTGTTTGTTTACATTGAATAGAATCCGAACTATTGGACCGATTTTGATGAAATTTGGCACGGATATATACCTAGAGAAGACCACGAGGAATGGGCTACTTTTATATCGACAAAATGTACCGCGCGATTTTCTTTTGCGGACCTGAAGTCGATTCTAAATATCTAGCTTAGTATGCTTATATTATATTACCAGGGGAAAATCAAATAGTATCTTTTTAACCCCTAAACAGCTTGACGTCTGTGTGAAGTCTGTCCGTGGCATCGTAGACGTAGCTCATAAACGGATGAACCGATTTTAATCTAGTTTTGTTTTATTTGAAAGCTGACATGATCAGTGTTCTTTGCCATACTTCATCATCATCAGTTCGCTTATTGCTTGACAATCAATGTACTATAGTGCATAATTTCTATGTAATCTAGAACGGTAATTAATGGGAATTGTTGTAATCTCATAGATGGTACGGTCACCAAAAGATCCGTGTGTCACTTTTCGACCTTGTTCCTTAGCGATAAGGTTCAAAGCAATTTGCAATAAGTATCTTACTTTAAACGAGACAATCTTGAATATATATAATCGGTTTGTCGACAACGGCTTCAAGTATTACCATGAAATTTTGTATGCAGAGAGTTTTGGGGGAGAAAAATCGATCTAGCTAGGTCTCATCCCTGAGGAACTGCGCATTTTAATCTATATATGTTTTTTCTTTTGTCGTCCAACAATATATCAATAATTTCGACTCTCTTGTGTCAGTCCGATTGGCAGTTTGGTATGAGTATGTATAATTTTTGCTGTGTGTGAAAATTTGGAATGTGGTGGGTTCGAATCCCGGTCAGATAAGTGATTCTTTTTATTTTTTAAATTTATCAGAAAACCGAGCTTTGCTCGGATACCCAGGTACTTATGTTTTTAAGATGCATTAAAAATCGGTACTTTTTTTATTATATTGTACGCAATGCTCATGCAATTATGTGTTTTAAGTGATTCTTTTTATTTTTTAAATTTATCAGAAAACCGAGCTTTGCTCGGATACCCAGGTACTTATGTTTTTAAGATGCATTAAAAATCGGTACTTTTTTTTATTATATTGTACGCAATGCTCATGCAATTATGTGTTTGCGACTGTACACAATATTAATATTAATGTATTCTATAGTATTAAACAATCGCAACCGGCTGGCCGCTTGTGTATCTATGTATAAGTTTACAGCGGATTGGGAAACGTTAGTTAGCTAAATGTGGTGTGGCATAAACTTGATAATGAAATTGACATAATCGTGATAAGGGAAAGTATTATTGGCGTGATTTGTGAAATATCTAAACAGACGGATATCACATTAGATATTTGGGAGGCCTATCCCATTGCGTAGGTCCTTGGGTCAGTATCTTAAGGATGTAGTTAAGTGACAAAGAAACGAAAACGATAGATACATCGATAATTTATTATAATAATTTTTTTTTCTTGATTCTTGATCTTGATTCTAAATGTATATATTTAAATTAAAAAAATCCAAGAATACTGTTCTGCATCCAACAAACACTATCAAATTTGTTTTTCAAAATCAATGTGTTTAAATATTGTCTTGGAATAATCCAAAATTTTAGTTTTTAAATTCAGCCCTCGCTATTTCAACATTTCAACTTATTATGTTTTAAGTTTTATTATTAGTTACAAGCTGTTGCCCGCGGCTCCGCCCGCGTATATACAGTATCCCAAAGGAACACTGTACTTTTTCGGGATAAAAAGTAGCCTGTTGTATGTTATAATACAGAGCCTAAACTACTATCATACAAAATTTAATCGAAATCCGTTCAGTAGTACTTGCGTGAAAGAGTAACAAACATCATCCATCCATCCATCCATACATCCTCACAAACTTTCACATTTATAATATTATTCATATTACCTGTCGCTACCGCTCGTGCCTTGCGCCATACGCTATGCAAGGCCGTACGCGTGGGAACGGCCGGCGATTCCGCCTCTAGTTAACAATCTTATTACGTCCAGCGACGATATTAATGACACGATTGATCTGTGCAGTTCATTAGGGACCTCCCGTAGACACGCCTTAAGTTTGTACCATACACCAATTTGATTTAGATCATAAGTTACGAATATTATGAAGCAACTATCCAATAATTTACGTCGATAAGTCTTGAAACGTAAGCGTCACTCTTGGTACTGCAGCCAGTAGCCACAGTGCAGAGTAGAAAATATAATATATACTTACGTACAGAGAAACAGCTTTCATAGAACGTTCCAAATCGATCCAAATTTGAAAATTTTGACGTCCCCTTCAACGGCCCACAATTTATCCACACAATCGTGGACACACCGTATGCTTGTAGTAGTGCAATCGAATCAAAAGCTAACTATTCGCTGTTTATCTGTCCCTCTTTCTTTAATATGTGCTGTAGTTGTCTGATGCCTTCTTTGTCAGTATATTATGAGCCATTTACATGGGAAAATATCGTTTATATCAGTAAAAATACATTTTATACATACAATACATTTTCGGAAATCTAAATAAGTGAAAAAACTTCGAAAGCTTGCTCTTAAGAACTTTAATAATAACTATATTTTTTTTATAAACCTATAACCCAACTACGCAAATTATGTAGCATAAGTTACCCGGGCCATTACGAATTTATTGACACCTCATTAATTAAAATCGGTTCAGTAGTTTAAGCTCTAGGGTGAAACAAACGAATATACATACATAGACTGACAAAATCATTACCCTTCATTTTGGCTTCGCCGTAGTCAGGTAAAAAACACGCTGGACCACATACGGCATACCCTATTATTTTCTTCATTGAACCTACATATAGTTCATTATTAAAAACTAATCAATCATACACAATGTAGTTGCCCTATCATGGCGTGTTCCAACATCTGTTCAGTATCAGACACTTAAGAAAAAAGAGATCATTTGACTGACGTTTCAATTAAAAATAATTTATTTGTAAAATCGAAACATCGATATCGATCTTCTCAGCGGCGCATCTCTAAAGCGCATCTCTAAAGCCGCTAAAGTGCGTCTTTATGTGCATAGTGTTGTTACGTCTTTGTCCGAGGCAATTATCGATGAATCGCTTTTTATGCTCTATTTAAGTGATCATTCAATTATTTTTTTACTGAATGCATTTTGTTTGTTGTTGTACTGTGTGTGATAGGTTTTTTTCGTTCGATTGACCTTTTTGTAGTAATGTTATTATTATAGGATCTTGATACTCGAGATGATTATTAGCAGTAGGTATTCGATTTATTGTATTCTTATATTATATAATATAAGAATATATAATATAAATATTATATATATATATATATATATATATATATATATATATATATATATATATATATATAATATTATATAATATTTATTGAGAGTATAGAATCAGTAGAACTAATAATAAATTAAATTCTAATTTCCTGAAGTAAGCAGTCGATAAAATCTTAACTCAACCTGAAAATTACAATTTGTACAGGGCCGACTGTACATAGAGTAAATTACATTTAGCCAGGGCCGACTGTACATAGTGTAAGTGACATTTAAACAGGGCCGACTGTACCTAGCGTAAATAACATTCGAAAATGGCTGACTGTACATAGTGTAAATTACATTCGAACATGGCCGACTGTACATAGTGTAAATTTAAAGCTAACCCAATTTCTATTAAGTTGCGGTAAACGAGTCGATAGCGTCGGACAGATTGAAATATAGCCTAAGCACAACATATAGTTAGATCCTAGATCTGGGTCTCGCCTATCTCCCGCAGATATCTAGGGCATATCTTCAGGCTACAGTACTGTTAGATTTTCGTTAGAAATTCATGAACAATTTAAAGCAAATTGGTAATTTCATCAATTACGTTCCAAGTTCTAACGGCGTTTGACGCCTCTATATATATATATTGTAATAGATATATATGTATGTAATATTTTATTCTATTTATGTATATTGTAACACTTACGCCGAAAGTATTGATCTTAAAAAACATTGACAACACATAAATTTTAGGGAATTTTCTCTCGTTAATGTTAAAATTAAAATTTGTTTCGTAAAAAGATTCGGAAAGAAGATATCATTTAAAAACTGTTTTTAGGTGAAAATTTTCAAGATGGCGGATTTAGCAGTAAAGTTACGAAGTGGCAGAGATTCAGTTTGAAATTTTTCACTTCGAAAAGAGGACATCAAAATCTATAAAGCTACCAATTTCCAAAACTCCTGCAAAACTTTCCAGGTAAAACTACCTTTTTGTCGCCCAAATGACTAAGGCTATCTGTCACGTCAAAAAAACGGTTGATATTTATACGCAGAAAATAATATTTAAATTTGGGGGATATTTGAATAAAAATTGTGTTTGAATTTAAAACAGTTCCACTCGAGTCACGAAACAAGATTTTTATTAGAGTCCAAAATAGACCTCTTAATACTTAGCCAAAACGAACCATACCATGACTGATGTAACAACTTGTTTCCTTTCAAAACTGATCATTCAATACACTAAATATTACCTAACCTAAGTCCTAAGGTTGGGACCTAGCCATGCAGGCCTAACAGAACATTTAATCCTCGGCCCGTCGCGTTCAATCATCCACAAACACGCCGCTAACTGATGGAGGGTACCAGGAGTTCATAACATGCAGAAGTTTCCGCAATAAATCTGCAAGTACCGCGGACTGCGGACGGCGTGTCATCGGTTTCCGCAACAATTGTTCCGGCAGATTTATGGTAAGGGCCCGTGCGGACGGACGACAGGACATAAAAGACATAGGCTAGGTATTGTGACTTGTGAGTGACGTGGTTATTGATCTAAAATTTTAATATTGAGATACAATGGGAGCGTTCTTTGGGAAAAAAAAATTTTGGCACATGCGCAGTATACGTGCGCAAAACTGCTGCGCATAAATTTTTAGCGCGCGCACATCTTAATGCGCATGCGCTCAAAGAACGCAGCCAATAACAATATAAGGCTGGGACCCTAAGTCGCTAAGTATGATCCGGAATCCGGCAGGCCGGAGAAAATTCAGAGTATTAAAAATACAACTGCGACAGTACAATAGAGCTGAAAATGAATACAAGTGTCGAGTCAAATGTCAGTGTCATATATTATGATAGCATGATACTCGCCACTTCGATTCTCAACTCTATTGTTTTAGTGCAGTGTTCTATTTTCAGTGCTCTGAATTTTCCCGGGCCCGCCGGATTCCGGATCATAATTTAGTACCAACCTAAGACCTATATTTTGTATGGTTTCAGTACAAAACTGTACTTTTTCGGGATAAAAAGTAGCCTATGTTTTAATCCAGAGCCTAAACTACTACCATACAAAATTTCATCGAAATACGTTCAGTAGTTTTTGCGTGAAAGAGTAACAAAAATCATCCATCCATCCGTAAATACGTGACCCACGGGAACACTGTACTTTTTCGCGATAAAAACTAGCCTATGTTTTGCGTTAACCCTGAACCTTAATTCTCTTATTTAACTTAGAGTTTCATTTTACTTTGATTGTATTATAAGTGAAGCTACTTGTTACGAGTATCATAAACTGATCTTGTGAAGTTTGGACCAATCAAAACGCATTTGACGCTGGTTTAATGTTTACGAGAATACCGTATAGTATATATAATAAAGAGAGAGTTTGGCTGTTTTAGCGTATCGGGACTTGATTGTAATTGTATTATTGCAGGTTTTATTAAGCAGAGTTGACCCTCAGAGCTTAAACTAATGCCACACCAAATTTAATCGAAATCCGTTCAGTATAATTTTTGGTTAAAGAGTGACACACATCCATCCAACCATCTTCACAAATTTTGACATTTATAACAGTAGTTGGATTATATTTAGCAATATACCGCGAAAAAATACCCACAACCTGCAAGCAAATGTGTGAGTGCACGCAATTTGCTTGCAGGTTGTGGGTATTTTTTCGCGGTATATTGCTAAATATAATCCAACTACTGTTATAAATGTGAAAATTTGTGAAGATGGTTGGATGGATGTGTGTTAATCTTAATTATATCTAAAAGTCTCCAAAACAATATGCATATATATTATTATCTCGTTTCGCTAAGGGCTACAAAGCCATTATAAAATCCTACAGACTGCGCTAGTTGAAAATTTTAGGATGCATCAATCGCCACGTGTGTAAATAGCCTTACTGCCTTCAGCTATGGAGTGATGCGTGTTGCTGAAGCTTCGAGAACACCTGGCGTTTGTGATTATATCTACGGGGTATAATAAGGTATTAGCATATCGAAATAAAGTGAATTCGTATTCGTAATTCAATAAAATTGCTCTTTGTTTGGAAGAATTTAGCTTGTTTCAATCATGATTCGTCCTTGTTAAGTTAGGTACTGATAAATATTAGGTACTTCTAAGGACCTGTTTCGCAATCTTCTAATAAGTGTCGGATAGGATTCGGAAGTTTTGTCGCTGCTTACTTTATATTATCGAGCAACAAAGACAAAACATACTAATAACCTATCTGACACTTATCAGTAGATTCTGATACAGACCAGAAATGATTTAACTTTTATTTGCAAATCACCATATTGTGTTTTCTGGATGAAAGTCTATATATTTTATTACATACGTTGGTGATTCCGTATGTTGCTGAGACCTCTCCTCGAATAGCTCTGTAACAAAAAAAAACATTTTAACTAAATCCTTTGAAAAAAAAAAACTATCTACCATCTACCAGAACTTCTTATATTGTTAATATCCTTTCATCTTTATAAAGAGGATTTTTTTTTTGCATTGAATAGGCGTCGAAACTACTGCACCGATTTTGACGAAATTTAACACAGATATAGAGTAGACCTCGGGGAAGGACGTGTGCTACTTTTTATTGCGGAAGAATGTACGGTTTCCGCAGGATTTTCTTTTGCGCGCATGAAGTCGCGGGTTACTTATATTTTTACAGAAAACTTTCGGTCCTTTAAAAGAATGAGATAGACGTAAGTGTATCTTGTTCGCACTTACTAATAAAGTGAATAACAAACAAACACGGAAATGTATGAGAGTTGTGCAGAATGTGTCGACACCGTGATTATGAAAACGTTACTTAGGTATATTTAAATGGCCTTTTGTACGTTGACAAGTGCCTTAATTCATAGGCTGTAGCGTTGCACTTAGCGATTTTATTAGTCATAATAACTTAAATTCACATGAATAAAACTAACTTTAGTTAAATTATAGCCCACGGGGTTCGTTCCGAACCAATCTAACAGCTCTTACTTATTTTCATCAGTTTGATTATAAGTAATTGACGACCTCTGTGACTCAGTGGATAAGCGCGATGGTGCTCTAGCTGAGGGTCACAGGATCGAATACCGTTGAAGGAAAAACAGTTTTTCTGTGATAGGACAACCCAGGACACTGCAAAAACTAGAACATGCCCTGCGAAACAGATCGGTTGGCAACCCTACCTTAAGTTAAGGTAATATGAAATCCGGATGCTTGTACCACACGTCTGTATGACAAGCCGAGCCTCATACACCAGCGCGTAATGACCCGACGATACTGCAGGTAACACATGAGTATAAGTGCATCATCGTCATCATCGTCGTCCCTAGTGCAGGTGTCTTCGAAGGATTTATAATATTGTAGCGGACCAATTAGCGCCACGATCCTGAATCCGCGCTAAGTTTTCAGTTTTGCTCTACATATAGAACATCTGAAATACTTACAAGTGGGCTTCGGCCTGACCGAGCACGCCACCTTGCTCGGTCGGAGATCTCCCTTTGGGGCTTCCACTATACCCACTGTCCATACTAGTTTACCCATGATCGACCATTATATTAATAAATAAAAGAAGTACTACTATAAGACGAAACTATAAGACGTGATTAAAGTTCTTATAGTATTATGGACTATGAAGTCTGAATAACTATAGATTTTCGTAATGTAGAAAAATCAAAAAGCTTTATGTGTGCGTTTACAAATTTGACATAAATCGGCAGTTTACCGGTCGATATTGCGACGAACTGAAACCAAATCCTATAAAACTAATGAATGTCACGAATAGAGTGCTTCTTTATCTAAAATTGGTGTAAAAAATACTAAAATTATGATTTTGAGCATAGCAAAAACAATTATCCATAACCTAGTCTCCCAAAATTTACAAAGAGGTCGTGTTTAGGATCATCATTTATTTTTCTGCTCTTGTGCAGCTTATTTTGGTTGTTTGAAAATACAAAAAGATAGCGGATATCAGCACATTGAAATTTTCTTAAAAATATTCCAACAATATTGGAAATTGATTTGGAAGAAGCATGAAAAAGTCTACTCGAAATTTTCACACATTTTGCTATAGGTATGATGACATTTAAATTATTTAGTATCATTAATATACTCAGAAATATTGAGGTATTACTACTTGGTAAATGTAAAAAAAATATATATTTTATGTGTAGTTTAATAATTAGGTACATCTAAAAAGTACAATAATTTTTTTTTCGCAAAATTAGTAAACAAAACCTATATCATTAGTTTACTTACATCATATACAAAAACATTCATTATTGTAAGTATGAATCTATCGGCTTCATACACTTTAACCTAAGCGTGACGTCACTGTTAGGTACCGGACTTAAGTATAGAGCGTTTTCACGAGACTTGCAAATTTTGGATACAAATCGCTGTAAATTTGAAAATATTGACTTTTAGTTATACTGTATCTTCTGAGAAGTTACTCATATTTAAGAGTACTATGTACTATTTATGCAATAAAAAAATGTAGTTATCCAGCCTATTATGCATGAATCTTAATGCGTATAGGCAAATAAGGATTATTTTATTTGGTCACTGTCTGGATTTATTGCAGTCAACATTTCTAGAGAAACGTCGGTCCGTACTAGGCCGCTGTCAAATAACACATTTTGTAGGCCATGCGGCAAAAAAAAAAACATTTATTTAAGGTCGCTTGGAACTACAAAGGTTATCAGCGACCACACAAATCAACCTATTTAGGCATTTCACTTGTATCCTCGTAATAAGGTTTCAAAGCTGTAGTTTCAAAACCATATTACGGGGATACAAGTGAAATGCTAAATAGCTTTATCTAAAGTAGACGATAGCTTCGTTATGTGTTACAACCTACAAGCTGAGCATTGGCCATATCGGTTACTGCAGCTTGTAGTGGATTATCGTGCGAGATTATCCTCTGAATATGGCGAAACCCAGAGTCAGTTTAAATGTTTAGTTATGCGTCGCAAAATAAAAGATTCTACTGACTACTCCGATTAATGCTCTTCATAACGCCAGTGACCTTGAGCGTCAAGTTCCATACTAATTTTATAGGCGACAAGGGCGTATCGCGCCGACCGGAGAGTATTAGAATCGGATAAAAAATCGCTATAAATATTTGAGACAAAATTTGCAAAAACTAAAACGGCCTTCCCCTGAGTCTTGTCTTACTAAAAATACTGAAATAATTTTCACACTCGTGTGACTTATACGAGTACAAGAAGAGAAGAAAGGTTTTAACTTTAAAAAAAGGGGTGGATTTAGCATATTTTTAAATCAATATTTAAATAAAAAAAGTAATTTATAAAAAGGCAGTCCCCGGCTAAATATAATGCAGATTAACATGTATTTTTTGGGATTTTTCAATACGACTATGACTGAGAAAAAATGTTTCAAAGAACTCCAATTTCAGTTCTATCCAGCGCACAATCCCTTTAACTATTTTTCGTTAAATATGCAGCTAGGGTAGGTACTATTTTCTGTTTTTACATTTCTATTGAGTATTGACTTTTCTAGTTGTCTTAAAGGTCTTTAAAGGTCTTCGTAGCAAACTTATTATGGGACATAGCATGCTAATTCTATTATGTGAAGGTTTGTGAGGATGGATGGACGGATAGATGGATGTATGGATTTTGATGAAATTTGGTATGGTAGTAGTTTGAGCTCTGGATTAACACATAGGCTACTTTTTATCCCTAAAAAGTAGTGCTAGTACAAAAGCTAGTACTATTATATAGTATACTAGATGTTGACAGCGATTTAGTACGCGCAGAAAGAAATCCCGCGGTGTCCGTACATTTTGCTGCGATCATTAAAATCCGTTCAGTAGTTATTGCTCAAAAGAGTAACAAATATCATATAAAATCTATACATTTTTACTTTCGTGTTTATAATATTTGTCAGGACTGCAAATTAAACGGGTTTTAAAGAACTACAAGGTAGGTTAATCTAATCTAATTAAATCTAATTAAATGTTTCTCGTATTTTACAAACCACAAAAAAAAAACGGTTCAGCGACGGACATGACGCGAAATTCTCACAGACTGACGATCCGTCATATTATTTACGGTCCCACAAAATTAAACCTTAACCTTTCTTAACAGAATTCAAAATCATATGAGGAGTATAATTCGTTAGATTTTTGAACAAACGCGCCTTTACGGTTGCAGTTTTAGAAAAGTATACTTCAACTATCTTAGCACAGAGTTGAAATTCCATAAACGAGGTTGACACTTAGGTCGATTCCATGGTTAACCGTGGTGGAGTCGTGCAAAAACGCAATGAGATCATCAAAGCAGTGTCATTTGAACGTGACGTCTGATATACGTGGATCGTGATCCATGCCGAGATAGCCGTCGGCAAATAGGTGTTCTCAAGGGAAATGGACGAAATTGTCGCGTGTGATCATAAACGTACATACTATAGACGAGGAATGTCGAGACAAAAACTATTTCCACTTAAATAGTCCCACTTTTGGGGTTGTTTGGGGCCATTTTGACATATGAGGTATGGTGAAATCAAGATGGCGTTTTTCTTGTATGAAGATTTGTTCGATCAAATGTACCTACGTCATAGCCTCTCCATCTTTAGTTTTTAAATCTTTGCGTGCGATTCAAAATGGATAAATATTTAGGGAGGAAAAATACAAGTGAATTAGATTTTAAAGGGAAATTAGTGGTTGCTTCATGCTTGCGACATCGCACGTGCAAAAAGAAATCCGTACCGTACGGTATCCGTAAGAACCGTACTTTTTGCTGCGATTAAAAGTAGATGATGTGTTAATTCAAAGCCTAAACTAAAATAAAGCCAGCCTAGCCTATACCAATATTCATCAAAATCCCTTCAGTAGTTATTGCGTGAAACAGTAACAAACATGCATCATACATACATCCATACATTCTTACATTATAATATTAAGTTAGGGCTAGCTTTTGCCTGCGGCACCACATTAAATACAGTATCCCACGAGAACACTACTTTTTCGGAATAATATAGCACGTTTTAACCCAGTGTCTACCCTATTGCCATACCAAACTTCATCAAAATCCGTTCAGTAGTTTTTGGGTGAAAGAGTCACAAACATCCGTCCATCCATTCATCCTCACAAACTTTCACATTTACAATAGTAGTAGGATGCTATTAATAGTCAATGATCATACCGTCCATACCTACCGTCGGAAATGACCCAGTTGTGGTCGGTAACGCTAGACGAAGGCTGCGGGTACTGGCTCGGAAGTACGTCTATTACACTTCCTAACATTTGTTCCTACGTATATTGTGGTCGAATGCGATAACTTCAACTGTACAAGATGCGCTAGTACTGCTTCTTAGGGTACTCAGCACACACCGAAACGCGACGCAACGCGATGCGGTGATGCATTTTAAAAGATAGCGATTCAAAATTGAATTTTATTCACTACACAAGACGATACACGTTTCATTGCAAGAGCGGCGCCGCGCTGCGCAGCCAGGTACGCAGTCTCGAAATTCGAACCAATACAATGAAACTTGTATCTAAGGGGCCCCATACACGGTCCAGCTTTCCTTCAGTTCGGCCTGAACGGATGCAAAATCGTATCGTATTTCAAGATCGCATCAGTCGGCCGTATGGACTGAAGCGATTCGTTCCAGTGTTGCCTGTTCGCAGTTAACTGTTTGGTAACGCTAACTGACTTTAAAGTTTAAACCCATAACAACTAAAGTTGTACCTTATACTGTGGGTTTTGTTGATTAAATAAAATGTTAAATATAATAACAATCCTACTACTATTTATAAATGTGAAAGTTTGTGAGGATGGATGGATATTAGTAACTCTTTCAAAAAAATCTTTCAGGCCAAATCCGTTCAGGCCGAACTGACGTCAGTTCTAACTGAAACGATCCGCCTCTCGTCTGTGGGAGTCTTAAGCGTAATCGTGTATATGTAGAGCGCGTGTTGCTACGCACTACATACATAAAAATCCACACACCGCGACAGCTCGCCTTACAAGGTAAGGCGTAGTTTGGTTACATGTGTGTGCGTGACACTATGTGATTACACGATGAGGCGTAGCGCGCAGCTTAGGCTATATGATCCGGAAAACGGAACGCCGGAGAAAATTCAGAGCACTTAAAATAGAACTCTGCGCTAATACAATAGAGTTGAAAATCGAAGTGTCGAGTTGTTAATTTAACATTGTCATTTGAATCAACGCTCGTGTATTCGGTTGTCAACTCTATTTTAATTAGTCCAGAGTTCTATTTTCAGTGTTTTTTTCCAGAATTCCGGATTCCGAATCATATAGTCCCAGCCTTAGACCGGCTTCACTTTGTGGTTCGCAGAACTCTATTATAACTTTTTTATTTCGTCTGAGCTGTGATAAAACTAGCTACTGACAGCGAAAAATAGTATTAACTAGCTTTTGCCCGCTGCTCCGCTCGCCAAAATACAGTATCCCACGGGAATACTATACTTTTTCGAGATAAAAAGTAGCCTATGTGTTAATCCAGAGCTTAAACTACTATCATACTAAAATTTCATCAAAATCCGTTTAGTAGTTTTTGCGTGAAAGAGTTACAAGCATACATCCATCCTCACAAACTTTCACATTTATAAATAGTAGTAGGATTCTTATTAGATTTAACATTTTATTTAATCAACAAAATCCACAGTATAAGGTATAACTTTAGCTGTTATGGGTTTAAACTTTAAAGTCAACAACAGTTAGCGTTACCAAACAGTTAACAGATAAAGTTAAAAATGCCTTCCGGCGTAATCGTCGTAACTCAATTAGCACTGCTCTTGACAGCTCCCCGGTAATTCACTTCGTTAAGGTAAAGGTTAATACAGGTTTAAAGTTTTTTTAGTTTTTTTATACGAATGTATTTTGTTTATTATAAAATGTGGTGATTGTGGGAGAGCTATGATTTGGCAATAACAAGCCGGCTCGACCGGAGAAATACCACGGCCAGTCAGAAAACCGTCTTGTGCAAAGTAAGTGAAGGGTACCGGGGTACAATTAGTTAAAGGACCGTAAACGCATTTAACTTGTTGTATTGTTTCAAACCTTAGAAACATTGCGTTTTGGAAAATGTTAGACCCTTCACGATTACAATGAACCTACGATATTTTATATAGGCTGGGAATGAAAATAGAACTCTGCGCTAATACAATAGAGTTGACAACCGAAGTGTCGAGTGTCCAGCTGTCATATTATATGATATTGACATTTTTCTCGACACTTGTGTGTTAGATTTTCAGCTCTATTGTATTAGCGCAGAGCTTTATTTTCAGTGCTCAAAATTTTCCCCGGCCTTACGGATTCGAGAACACGAAGAAATAAAAATGACTAAGTTCTTTCAGATTAAACATCAGAAATCTAAAACATTTTATGTAGTAAGTTGTATTAAATTTGATTTTATAATCTAAAAAAGTCGTACTTTTAATTTCGCTTTCAGTTTCAGTTTTGTTATTAATTCCCAAAAAAAAAACGAGGAAAATATTTCACAAATTGAGGTTAATACATTTATTTATGTATTCTAGTAGTATTGTTTTAATAAAATTAAACATAATTCTCGTTATTTACGTATAACTTGCTTGCTTTAAAAATACACATATCTTAAACATACATTCTGTTATAAAGTTAAAAATAAAAAGTTTACTACGCCTGGAAGGCAAAATTATACTAAATGAAGGATTTAAACTAAAAGGACGTACTAACGAGAACATTAAAATATTTCGCCGATGTTAACCGCCCAACTACTTAAAACACTTACACGCTTTGTCGTAAAATGCCGGCTTAACACGTTTTCAAATACTTAAAAACTATAATTAAACTGCTTAAGAGAAGCCGCACATAATTTCAATACATCTTGTAGAATAAAACGCATTAGTTTGGAACACCTTTTATGCTTGGTGTACACGCTAGGCTAAGGCTGGGACTATATGATCCGGAATCCGGAAGGCCGGGGAAAATTCAGAACACTGAAAATAGAACTCATAATCAATGGACTTGAAAATCGAAGTGTCAGGTGTCGACCTGTCATACTTTATATGACAATGACATTTGACTCGACACTTGTGTGTTCGATTTCAACTCTTCTGTATTAGGGCAAAGTTCTATTTTCAGTGCTCTGAAATTTCTCCGGCGTTCCGGGTTCCGGATCATATTATAGTCCCAGCCCTGCAGGTCGGCATTCGTTTACCGGTGCCCAAGCCTCTCTCGTGGATGCTTGCAAAGCTGTTTGCATAGCGTGTGCAGGCGTTATTATAACTGTACTGGACCCATCTGGATGTAGTTTGGAACTCCTATTAGTTTATGGCGTCGATTTATATCATATCTTCCATCTCCACACTAGAGTTGCTCGCGACTTCGTACGCGCAATGGGAAATCTCGCGGAAACCGTGCAATTCACCGCGATAAAAAGTAGCGTACTCGTATGTCCTTCCCCGTGGTCTACTCTACATATGTGCTAAATTTCATCGAAATCGGTCCAGTAGTTTCGGAGCCTATTCGTTGCAAGCAAACAAATATTTCCTTTTATAATATTATTATATTTTTATTGCGGAGAAATGTACGGTTCCTGCGAGATTTCATTCCGCGTGCACGAAGTTGCGGGTAACATTTACACTTGGTGTTTTTTCAGTCAGTGTCCAAATTTTCAGGCAAAATGCTATATATGCCGCTGTAACAGCAGAATTTTTTTTTCAAGTAGGAAAGTTGATCCCTTAGTAAAAGTTTCAGGAGTGAATTTATTTTTGAATATAAATTCAAGAGTATATTCACTCCTGAAAGTTTGGATAGTGACTGAAAAAACACCCGGTGTAAATAAATTCACTAGCATTAATATATCACCACAACTGTGTTAAGTTATGACTAAGTAAATCTTATTACTTACTTACTACTTATTATTGTTTATCTATATATATAAAAGGCAAAGCTGATTGACTGATGTATCAACGCACAGGCCAAACCCTTAAGGCTAGAAATTTGAAATCTTGCACACGTATTCACTATATGACGTAGCCATCCACTAAGGAAGGATTTTTCTAAATTCAACCCCCAAGGGGGTAAAATAGGAGATTTAAGTTAGTATGAACTTTTTATTCCTTGGACATATTTGCATGAAATTTCGTATGAATTGAGTACGGTAAGAATAATGAGTTATATATTTCAGCGTTTTCTAAAATTCAGCCCCTAGGTGGGTAAAATAGGGGATGAAAGTGTTAAACCTCATTTCACGCGGGCGAAGCCGAGGGCAAATAATTCTAGTAAATTATAAATGAAAGGATGTGTGTTTGTTACCCTTTCACGCAGAAAATGAATGTATTTTCTGCGAATCTAAAAAGTTTTTTCAAGTTGTTACTATGTTTTCTTGTCAAACGTAACCGAAGCTTAGATTGCGCAGGCGCAGGTCTTACGTCACTATCTTAAACAAATAAAGCTCTCGACACATGGGCTGTAGGTGACGAAACAAACAAATTACACGCATCAGTCACACAGGATAGTGTCACTTGCGACAGAGCCTTAAATAGGTTCGTGAGAAAATAATTTGCAATGAACACCATAAATCTTTAAAGATAAAGTGCCGCCTTGTATTGCAGATGATTTTATATTGTCCTTTACCATGGCCAACTTGTTGAATACCTAAGGGCGAGCGCTCACTTGAGACACGAACGTCTTAAGACAGTTTTGTTTCATATAGACAAGCTTGTCTTTTTTTGCTTACTACTAAAATACCCCATTCAATAAAAATATTTACTCAACGGTAATCCATGTCTATTAAGTGACTTTTCCAATGAACCAGACAAAGACTGCTACATTGATTAGCGTATCCGTTGCGTAATGCACTGAGATCCCAAGCCCGCCAGACTACCCTCATATTCTTACTCATAAAATGTATATCATATTGTATTAGTACCTAGTGTGTACAATGAACACGTGCATACCCGCTAGTTTGTGCCGTGGGCCAATTTTGATGTACAAGGCGCTAAAGTTGCGAAAAATTGTACTCACTTTACTTACAGTATCAAAATCAGTATCAGTATCAGTATCAGTATCAGTATCAGTATCAGTATCAGTATCAGTATCAGTATCAGTATCAGTATCAGTATCAGTATCAGTATCAGTATCAGTATCAGTATCAGTATCAGTATCAGTATCAGTATCAGTATCAGTATCAGTATCAGTATCAGTATCGTGTTATAGTATCAATCTTGTTTTTTTGTTTCAGAATAACGTAACGAACAAACTTAGTATGAACAGAGATATTAGAGTAAGAAGTTTAATGATTTTTTATATTTTACCATTGATTTTTGACCATTTGATTTTCCATTTTTATTTTTATGAAAAATACGACATAAAATAAGCAATCGTCGTGAAGTTCAGTTTATAATATTTAATTATCATTATTTTACTTAACGTACGTTACAATCATTCCAATGGTTGTAATAAAAGTTGTACATTTTTTTACCTGAGTATTGGCCCACCGCGCAAACTAGCGGGTATGCAATATACCTACGTTCATTGTACACACTAATGCTACTAGTCTGACGGGCCTGGGATCTCAGTCCATAAATATTTTTAGTAATAAAGGGTTACAACTTTAAGACATTTGTGTTGCTCCTAAACAGTTTCGTCTATGAGACGTTCTGTTTCAAGTGTGCTAATGGTCTATAAATAGCTCCCCACACCGATTTCGGTGACGGTGGCCGGTTTCATTGAAACCAGGCCAGTTACGCAGGAGTAATTTTATAGTGCCCAAGTGTACACAAGATCACTCTCTCTTCCTTTACTCTCATAACCCAGTGGGACGGATAACCGACACGACTGGCGAGAGATCAGGTGCAGGTCCGACTTTTTACATGCCCATCCTACGCATGGATCATCTTTCTTGTCCGACAATCAGGTGATCAGCCTGCATTGTCCTAACCAAACTTGGAAACTACATTTTTTGTTGTTCCAATGCGGGAATCGAACCCACGACCTCCGAGTCGAGAGCCAAGCTCTAACCACTAGACCACGGAGGCAGTGTGCTAATGGTAATCTTCTTAACGCTAATCTTCATAATAATGTATTTTGTAATGCAATAAACTGTCTTAAGACTGTCGTGTCTCAAGTGAGTTCTCGCCCTAAAGCAGAGCTTACACGTTAAAGTACTGTTAATTTGGGCTGTTGACCGCTGGGACCGAAAGGTTCTTGGGTTGGGTTGGGGTGGGTAGTTGTAAGACCACGAACTGGACGTCGAAGACTGGATGGCCTCCCACCAGGTGGACAGACGACCCTCGAAAAGTCGCAGGGAGTTGATGGGTACAGGCCACGAGCGACCGGTCGCACTGGACATCTATGGAGGAGGCCTATGTCCTGCACTGGACGTCACCAGGCCGAATCGACGATTTGATATAATATGTTGATTTGTTGACATTTGACAATGTTTTGTCCTATAAATATTCGTTTGTTCATATTTCGTAAAGAAATGAACAGTTTTAGGACGAAATATTGAATTACACTGATTTTATACTGTACAAGCATGTTTGATCCGACTACGGCGAAGTCAAATGGAAGGGTTACGATTTATGGGAGTCTATATATGCATGTACATTTGTATGTATGTACATATGTATGTTTGTTCCATCGTAGCGACTAACTACCTACTAATGATTAGATTTTAATGAATACGGTGTCAATAGATTCGTAATAATAGCCCGCGTATTATGCATGCTTTTTAACATTTAGTTATAAAACTACAGTGTAACTTAAGTAGTTAACATGTCGAATTTGCACATTTCGTGTATTTCGACACTAAACGAAATACCCGTTCAGGCGTTACGTGAAATGTCTAATAAATATAACTGAATGATAATCGTAAAATTTAATAATGGATATAATATTATGCGGTCATTTTAAATTCAACACGAAACCAAATTCAGGTTGTTAAAATAGCTTTGAGGTTATTGTTGGCATGTTTATAGAGCTCATTTCAGACTACGCTATACTATTGTGCTATATAGTATAGCAAAGAAGGACCTAATGCTTATTTATATAGCATGGCGTTTACATTACGCGATATTATCGCAAGCATTTATAGTATATAGCAAGCTCAGTATGGTTGTGTCGCTCGTTTCGCTTGCGGGACGGCTGGGGGTGAGGGAGGAGGAAGACGGCAGCGCGGGATACGAGTATAGCACAGCATGAACTCAGCGTATCGCATCATTTTATAGCGTATAGTAAGCCAATAATATTTAGTACAGTACAGTGTGAACGTGTCCATAACAATGTATGGGGCGCTATATTGTTGTGCTATGAGCTATATACTATATGCTTTTATATTATAGCATAGTCTGAAAGCCGCATGAGCCCCTACGAATATTTCGCATAACTTCTACAGTATACAAGTAAACTGACACTACTTTGTCTTGTCAAGTTCCGCGCGCCGTTCTCGACACTCGTGGACTGTACATGTCAAGTCGCATTGGCCTTAATGGGGCACATACGTTGGAGACATGTTAACGCTTAGACAGGGCCGAACTTTATGACAGAATATAAGTCTATGATCGCAGAAGGTACGAAAAAACTGCGAGTAACCGGTTCTATTCCCGGCCGAAACACTTTCACTCCATCTGTACACTCGTACTCACAAAGTAACAAGAGTTATCAATTGATAAATACACAAAAAGTAGACAACATCAATTTGTTTTTTCCTACACGACACAACGCGAATACTTAACATGCAAACCAATGAAAATATTATTGTTTTTATATTATAATGTCAATAAAAAAAAACGGGACCTCCGACAGAAGTGATGACTGAAACTAATCTAAGTTGAACTATTTAATATTGAAATTATTTAACTTGAGAAAAGCTTAGGTTACTACTTACATATGATAGAAAAAAAAAAAAAATTATAAAACAAAAAGAAATAAGAAGTATAAAAATATTTCGTCTGACCGAGATTCGAAACCAAGACCTATTGGTCAAATTCCAAGTAACTGCGTTACGCGTATCTGACATTAGTATTCGAAATTACTCGCATCTTATTTGGCGCCGTAACGCGTTACGTAACGAAGCGAAACCGAAACCCTCCCATAAGAAGTTATCACTTCAAAACATAAAACCCGACTACGTCATTTTGATGTAGTACCCAGTATCACTCTCACGACTAAGACAAATTTAATGATATATATGACTAGCTGTTGTCCGCGGCTCCACCCGCATAAATACAGTATCCCACGGGAACACTGTACTTTTTCGGGATAAAAAGTATCCTATGTTTTAATCCAGAGCTTAAACTACTGCCATACCAAATTTCATCGAAATCAGTTTAGTAGTTTTTGCATCAAAGAGTATCAAACATCCATCCATCCATCCTCACAAACTTTCACATTTATAATATCAGTAGGATAGTAGTAAGATATATATCAAGCACAAATGAGACCAGCAGTTTAGGCTCTAGAGCGTGACAAAGAAAATATACATACATACACTTGAAAAACATAATCCTCCTTATGTCGTAGTAGGGTAAAAAATGTATACAAATGCTTGTGGTTCTGTACCCAGAGAGTAAAATCGGGACCTCACTACTGAGACTTCGCTCTCCGTCCGTCTGTCACCAGCCTGTATCTATAGCCGTGACAGACAGTTGACATTTTCACAGACGATGTATTTCTGTTGCCGCTATAACAACAAATATACTAAAATATCATAAAATTAATATTTAATGGCAGCTCCCATACAATAAACGTGATTATTTTCGCCGTTTTTTGCTCGAAACAGGTAGACGCTTGAAATAATAAATATTCACTGATTATTCTGTTGTATATTCTCTTTAAAAATAAATAATATAATTGAAACAAAATAAATATTTCAGAATAGGCTCCCATACAAAGATCTTAATTTTTCGCTGTTTTTTGCGTGACATGAATACTAGTGCTCGATATTAGTACTAGTTATATAGAATGACGGAATCCTTCTTGCGCGAGTCCGACTCGCACTTGGCCGGTTTCTACACATCCTGTTAAATGCATGACAATGTTATAAATTTTTATAACATTTGCAATGCATTCGATTTTCGCAGAACAAAATAAAATCAATTTTGTCAACAGCCAAGACGCCCGGTCAAGAAATAAGACAATGAAATGAAAAATGAAATAAAAATGAAAACTCTAGAACTTGATGCCCAAAGTAACATAATGGGGAGTATGGATGGAGTTTTTCTAATTTGCTTTTCGAGTCTTTACATAAGCAGTAGATCATAATATGACCAAAATATCCGGAATTCATTTCGAACAACCTTACATTTTATATGACACAACGTCTCAATAAGATGTATCACATTAGTCTCTAGCGAAAGTGATATAGATCAATGTCAGAGTGTCATCGCTCGCGGTCCAGCCGCTCGCTCACTGCCAGTTAAGTAATATTGAGTAACCTGTGTGATACAAGCGTCATATTAAACGGTTTATGGTGCTAATATTATAGAAATAAGATTGCTTAATGCCGCGTAGTTTATTCATACGTAGATAAAATGTTACACGCAGGAAAAAGAAGCACTTATTTATTATAGGTACCTACACCTACTCGCAAAAAGTGAAGACTCGATAATATGTCATATTACGGGACAAGTTTTTATATAGTTTGTCTGTCCTTGGCTTTTCGTCTTTTTCTAAGGTTGTCCCGACGTTGGTGATCATTTGGTATCCTTTTTTTACGGCGTTGGAATTACGACTTTATTGCACTGATAATAAGTGTTACCATGTGGGATAAGGAACGATATATGTTTCTTCTCTTGTTTATAGCCAGGAATATATGCTAAAGTTATTAAGGGCGTCACAGGCGGCGAAGATAGTATAATATTTTATCTTAAGATGACTGGATCTATTTCATATAGTATCTTAGCCGTCTGTGATAGTTCATACAAACTGTATAACAAGCGAATGTTTTATCTTAACACTAGATGTTGCCCGCCACTTCGTGCGCGCAAAAGTTAATCTTGCCGAAACCGTACATTTTTCAGCGATAAAAAGTAGCTTATGTCCTTCCCCGTGGTCTACTCTATATCTCTGTCAAATCCATCAAAATAGGTCCAGTAGTTTTGGAGTCTATTCAATCCAAACAAACTAACATACAACCAAATTTTCCCCAGTATAAAATTATATTAAAGATTATAGATAAAATATTATAGTATCTTCGTCGTCTGTGATGCCCTTTAATCAGAGATTTAAACTCTCTGTCGCTTGACTGGGATAAGTCATTTGTCTGTCTGTATCTAATTGACTAGTAACACTACTATTTAGTATTGAGGTTGTATGTCGATCAGAAATTAGCGCCCACGTTGCTCTCCCAGTCTCTCGCTCGAGTCTAGCGGCTCATTACAGTGAAAGGCACTGTAGCGAGCTGCTGGACTCGAGACCTACTCATGCTGTAGCCTAAGCTGTAGCATAATGGCCAAGTACGTTTTCGTAACGTTATCGTAACGTTATCGTAACGTTATCGAATGTCAATTGTATGGGCGCTGTTATAATTTTCATACAATCCTCTTTCGATAACGTCACGAATACGTAGCCGTCAATTGTACCTGCTAACCCCACTGAGCAGAGATCATATGGGTCTCTGTTACCGCAACCGAAATTATCGGGTATCCGAAATAAAAAAATTATATCCGATATTAAAGCTTCGGATAATTTCGGATATAGACGGTGTAAAATAAGACATGTTTATTTTATTCGCCAGCCGTGCCGATTCACTTTTCAGGCCAAATGATTACCTAAACTTGTAAAATGCAAATACTTATTATTACATTCGTCTAATATCCGTAACCAAAACCAACGGATAATCCGAAATAATTTAATATAATTTTATTCCTATATCTGTAATTCGAAACCGTAACCGATATAATTTTAATCCTATATCCGTAATCCGTATCCATATCCAGATCCGAAATGCCCTACTACTAACATCATGCTAAGTGGCGCCTAACTAGTGCCTTTTAAGGACTGCAGTAGGTACAGTCGGTTACGAAATGCTTGTAAATTACTGTGTATGTAATTTAAGTGCTGGACTTCAGGTAAAGTTCGTAAGCCAATGATTACCGCGTTTGGTTAGTCAATAAGAAATTGTGACCATTTTGAAAGTGAATAGATGTAACCCGCGACTTCGTACCTGCCAAAAATATCTCGCAGGAACAGTTCATTTTGCTGCTATAAAAGTAGCCTATGTGTTAATCCAGAGCTCAAACTACTACCATACCAAAATTTCATCCAAATCCCTTTAGTCGTTTTTGCGTCCATCCATCCTACTTTCACATTTATAATAGTACTAGGATTTTATTTAATTTGTCTAATAAACAAAATATATTTAAGAAAAAAATTGTAACAGAACACTAATAAGTATCTGAATTAAAGGATTAGAACATAGGCAAAATACTGCTCTTCTTCAGAATACTTTAACACATGTGTAACAAAAAGTCTTGCTACATTTCTTCATTAACACATGTGTAACAAAAAGTCTTGCTACATTTCTTCATTAACACATGTGTAACAAAAAGTCTTGCTACATTTCTTCATTAACACATGTGTAACAAAAAGTCTTGCTACATTTCTTCATTAACACATGTGTAACAAAAAGTCTTGCTACATTTCTTCATTAACACATGTGTAACAAAAAGTCTTGCTACATTTCTTCATTAACACATGTGTAACAAAAAGTCTTGCTACATTTCTTCATTAACACATGTGTAACAAAAAGTCTTGCTACATTTCTTCATTAACACATGTGTAACAAAAAGTCTTGCTACATTTCTTCATTAACACATGTGTAACAAAAAGTCTTGCTACATTTCTTCATTAACACATGTGTAACAAAAAGTCTTGCTACATTTCTTCATTAACAATTAGGATGAAAACGGTAACTTAAATGTCAACTTAACACTTAAAATGTGACGAGACTGATAGTAATGGCGATGTGAAATCACTTTCGACACCGGCACACCGCTAATGCTTCTGATGACGGTTAAATATTAACCAAGATAATAATCCAAACGACTCCCCGTTCCTAATAGTTACTTACTTTTTTTATTGCTGATCCTCCTTAAGAGGAAACAGAAGGGCCACACAATGTATGGAAAATCATAAAAACGTAGTCTCCTGTTTCCTCCCTGGATAATACCGGTAGGGTAACAATTTTTTTCCTGGATTATTTTGAATATTTATGGATACTATTAGCATGTCCCTTTGATTTCCTTTTTTTTATAAATTAACTATTAAAAGAAAGATATGGACGTCCAAAAACTTAAAAAAATGGCCAGATTTTTCGCTGTGTTCCAACATCCAGAAAACAAACAAATTATATAAAAAAAATAAAAACATTTCACATAACACAGTTCAAGTTTTTTTTTAATTTAATGAAAAAAGTATCTACTTAAATCGGTTAAGTTTTGGAGAAGGAATCAGGGGACTACGAATCGTTGATTTTTTGTACTTTTAATAGGTATTTTCAGTTTAAGTTACAGTTGTCTCTATCGCACTCTCACATATTGATAGCTAGTTTGTTTGGGCACTGCGGGACAGCAATAGATTTTACAAATACCTATTTTTCTCTAGACCATGATGTTTCCTCTTAATTGCTGAATTTTTTGAGAGAAAAGTTTATAGAAATAGGTATTCTGACTGTCGCTTCTCAATACATTTTGGACAATGTGTTGTATGTCAGAAATAATCTATATAATTTTCAAAAAAAGAATAGCGACCATTGTAGGAATACTAGAAATAAGAACAAGTTAGAGATACCGGTGATCAGACTTAACAAAGTAAGTAAATCTTTTAAAGGTAAAATATAAGTATACACCTTGACAATAGAACCCCAGATAACGTTCAAAATCTTTCCATTAATAAATTTCAAAAAGTTATTAATGAACGTTTGTCTGCTAAAGCTTATTATAAGGTAAGTGATTTCATTAACGATTGCACACCTTGGGAATAAGATGGCTACCTGCAAGGCCGCTTCTATGTATTTAAGTATGTTCTATGTACTTATGACTTCTGTTATATAGATTAAGTTACTTCATTGTATAAATATTTTTTTGAAAATAACAATTTTCTCATCTTTTTGCTAAAAGGTGGTCCCGTGTGAGTTTCTTACCCCGGTTCGTCTCGCCGGGCTAGTTCCCGAACCGGTGGGAGGCATCATGTAGACCGACGTTCAGAAAGTGTATAAAAATACCAATTTTGAAAAAAAAAAATTTCTTCTTCTTCTTCTGGTCTTTTGTGTTACCTACTTCCAAAAAAATTTCTTGCTTTTCCTACTACTATTATAAATGTGACAGTTCGTGAGGATGGATGTATGGAAGGATGGATGGATGGATGTTTGTTACTCTTTCACGCACAAACTACTGAATGGATTTTGATGTAATTTGTAATGGTATTGAATTTGGGGTCTGGGTTCAAACTTAAAACATAGTCTGCATTTTATCCCGAAAAAGTAGGTACAGTGTACGGGATACTGTGTTTACGCGGGCGGAGCCGCGGGCAAAGTTAGTATTGTTATATAAGGTTTATCAAAATTAATTTCTTAATTTGATGAACATAATATATGTTCATCAAATTAAGAATAAATTACTGTAAAACTAGATGTCCCGACTCACATTGTTCTGTCGGAACTATGAACTGGAGTAAATAAACAACTGCTCCTAGTACCTACACCCACAACTACAACCTACAACTACACGGGTCGCGGTCGCGAGTCGCGTTCGCGCGGTCGGTAGATCGGAAGGCTTTAGAAAACATTGTAAGTTTTTGTTCAGGAAAATATAACTTGCCTCCTTCCCGAGCTCTATATTTATAATCTTCATTTTTTGGAAACAAATATGGATGCTTGCGAACAAAAATTGTTATTTCGAATATACATAATATATAGGCAAGGTAATGGCAGCACATTTAAAATTTTAAACAGCGCCTTACATCTGTCCAAATACCCATATCGTAAACTAGATGACATGTATTCGTGATGAGCGGTTAGGGCGGCATGTCTTGATGCAATTTGCCTTAACATATTCAAAGCATAAATGAATCTGTCTCATTTTGTTACTATTATGTCAACGAGTATGTCAATTACTCGACAATAAGTAACGGAAGTCAATGTGGCATTGACGCAGCCTTCGCGTGTAGGTTCCAATTGTTGAATCATCAATATTATGTATGACTTTAGAGGAAATGTGTGACTGTTGACTTGGTAATGAGGAAAAAGGGTGTGGCTATCCGTTTTTAAACAGACTTGAGGTCGCCCTAAAATCGAAATTTGCCCATAATAATTCATTTATTTAGTCGTGATATCATAAACTGATTTTTGTTGTTTGGGCCAATCAAAATACGTTAAACGTTGGTTTGACGATTATGAGGATAACATTTTGCTGTTTTAACGGATTGAAACTGTATTAATTATTAGACTTAATTAGCAGAATCGACCTACTGGTACTAAGTACCTTACTTACAGTGGCGAAGGCCGGTTCTCTTTCATAGGGAAGCCCCAGCCTGTATAATAGGTAGGGATTTGGATGAGGGTCTTCAAAAGGTAAGTGGTAAGTGAAGCCGATAAGAATGGAGTTATAGGAACCCTACGCCACTGGTACCTTTTATGATTTGTAGCACTGGCGTGTTTTGTGCCTAAAGTCTTCGAGATTTATGGCAAACAAAAAATACATAAATATAAGTTAACTTTAATAAACATCCATGATCTGACGGAGACATTGAAAAAGTTAAGATACTCAGGCTATGGAGGAGCTATACCAGGGTTACTAAAATACCCACATGACTTCAGAATATTGCAGGAGCATAAAGTAAATATCTTGTAAACCGAAGCAAGCAAAAAAAAAAGAATTGAAGCAATATAATTTTTTTACTGTTATTTCTCAGACGACCAGATCAGACGCTCGACCCATAAGGCGAGGGACCCCTTATGGGTCGAGCGTCTGGAGTCTCGCCACAAGGGTAACTTCAGTTCCTTTGTGGTGAGAGTGTGGGAATAGTGGCCGTAGCCCCAAAGGGAGATCTCCGACCAAGACGAGATGGTATGCTCGGTCAGGCCGAAGCCCGCTTATAGTCATTTCAGCTGTTGTTTATGTAACGCCGAACTACATAAACTTCGATAACGCGATTCAGGATTGTGGCGCTAATTGGTCCGCACACAAGAATACCGATGCATCTGTTGACCTTCGAGGTGGAGGAGATCTGGCCGACGGGTGTGGTCCACAAGAGGTTCCGGGGGAGACTCCGGAACGATGCACGCATCACTCGCCGACCACACGTGACAAAGAGTAGTTTTAAGTATATAATATGTATGTTAGTCTGTAAGGTATTTATATACATAAGGCCCATACCTGAAATAAAAGTTATTATTATAATAGAACTAGCTGTTGCCCGCGGCTCGGCCGCGTAAATACAGTACCTATCCCTCGGCAACACTGTACTTTTTCGGGATAAAAAGTACCCTATGTTTTAATCCAGAGCCTAAAGTACTCCAATACCAATTTAAACATTTCATCGATATCCGTTCAGTAGTTTTTGCGTGAAAGAGTAACAAACATCCATCCATTCTCACAAACTTTCATATTTATAATATTAGTAGGATGTAGGGCAACGTCTAGACTGTAGTATAATATTATTTTAAAATCCTACTACTATTATAAATCTGAAAGTTTGTGGGGATGGATGGATGTATGTATGGATGTTTGTTACTCTTTCACGTTAAAACTACGGAACGGATTTTGAAAAAATTTGGTGTAGTAGTAGTTTAAGCTCTGGGTAGGCTACTTTTTATCCCGAGATAATAACAGTGTTCCCATGGGATACTGTAAATACGCGGGCGGATACGCGGGAAAAAGCTAGTGTTAAATAAGCTACAAGAGCCAATGTCGGAATAAATATGTTAAGCAAAGATGTTTACCTAAACCCATTCCAAGTAATTATAGACATAAAATCTGCAAACTACATTAGAATATGCGGAAAAATGTTAAAAAATTGCTTAAAAACATGTTGGAATAGAAAAAAAACTTGATATCGTTGATCCATAGGAAGACACGAATTAACATGTCTTCTCGTATCGCCATATTCGTCAGAACATTCCAGTTATTGGTAATATACGACATTAGTTAAATGCTCGCCAATTTGATAAATCGGTTTTGCGCATGTATGGTGATATTGACAAATAAGATTGAAATGAAACTACATTTAAATGAGATTTTAAATTTGTGGCTTCATGAAGGAAAGAATAAATTGCAATAATAAATTAATTGAAACAAGGTTTATTTCTGTTGGATCTTTGTCTAGATAATATTAGTAGGTGTTGTCTGAAATCCCACGGCTCCACACTAACTTATTTATAAGAGCTTTCTAATTTAGGAAGAAAGGAAGGAGGCGGTGAATCTTTTTATGCATTTTTGATCCTGGCATCCTAAGATAATATAGCTGTTCGATCTTACTTAAATTAATTGACCCCGCTATCAGCTATCTTCCAGTTAATATTGGTCCTGCCGTTGCAGAGAAAAAAAATCTATTTGATTTTTTTGGTGTAGATACAGTAAGTATATACGATCAGAACATGCATTTATTGCAAAGCTGTTACTTTAAAATTACAAACAGACACTTTAATTTTATTTGTATGTATATACAATTTAGTTTTGGATAAAATGGTAACTTTTGAAATGTAATGTATATTGAACATTCGTAATTACTTTTAATCCAAATTCTCACGTAATTTTTAAATCATTGGCTAACGGTACTCTCATGACTTCCCCTCTTAAGGAACATCGGAGAAAGCTAGCCCAGTCGTGGTGACAGACACAATCTTACTTTCATCGCGACCCCGCCTCACGACGCGACCTCCCGACCTTCGGGATCCACCACATTGTTTTGCTTTAATTGTCATTGGCAATGAGTGTTTTAATCTGTTCAAGTAAATAAAATTTAAGTGTCTGTTTGTAATTTCAAATTAACAGGTTTGCACTAAAAGAATAATATCATAGTACATGAATCATGATACGGACCTACAGGATACACCAAAAAACCCCAGGGCCCAGGCCAATTTTAACCGCACTATCACTGGCAGATAGATGATGTTATAAGGAGTAACTCAGGCTACTTGTATCATAGGGTTCCGTTTCCATTAATAGTTCCATGCAAAAGAAGTTGCGCGCATCAGCTAGTTTTCAATAAAAAAAAAAGAATTTAGAAATTCATAGATTTCAGACATAGGCAAACAAGCAAATGCCAGATGAAATTTAATTTCCGACGCCCATAGATATGCCAGATGAGTTACAACTGCTTTGCTGTTAACATGGTTGTCCAGATATTGCTAAATACACCTACACCTATCAACCTATCTGGGGCCGGCCGATTTTTAAAAAATAAACCAAATAGGAAAACTGAACGAGCCAGAACTGACAAATTGAACACAGTGAACTGTTAGTATGGAAAAATTCGATCGTCGTTTGTCGTCATCGTCAAATTGGTAGTTTTCCCTCAAAGTTTCCAATATCTCTCACCGTTTAAACCTTCTCTGAACTTCCACAATTATTTCACGACAAATATGAGCCAAATTGGTCCATCCGTTCACGAGTGTTAGCGAGACATTGGAATTGCAATCCATTTTTTAAGGTTCCGTAACACACAAGGAACCCTTATAGTTTCGATCTGTCCGTCCGTCTGTCTGCCTGTCCGCGCTTCTAGCTTCTATAATTATGAATGTAAATTGACGAAATTTGGTATAGTTATGTATTGTGTATAGATCTCGGTTTTGGCATCATAAAATAATAATAATTATATATTTTAGTGGTGGCTCTCCATACAAGTGAAGTGGGGATGAATTGTATTTTTCCATTCTACCCCAACGTGTGGGGTATCGTTGAATAGGTCTATAACATGACTTTTTTTACAAAGTCAACCATTTTCGAGTAATCGGCCTCCAAAGTGGTTTGTAAGTTGGTTTAGCATTTCTAAACTAAACTACATAACTTGTTTAGGGCTATTTATATATAAAAAGAAGAAGATAAGTGTTTTACCGTCATCAAAAATATAATGTCAAAACATAGAAAATCTAACAAACTGTGAAAATATAACAAACTGTTACTATCTATCATTGGAACGCTTTGTAACGTATTTGGTAACGCTCATGTCGCGAGTTTTTCGTTACCATATTCGTTTTCGCTGAATTTCATTGACGTGTACTACCACGTTACACCTACGTAACCTTCACGTGAATGATCGTTACCGTATAAGGTGGAACCTTCGCATATGTGTCGAGGCGACCCGCCCGCGACGCATACTAATTGTATGGGTGCCATCATTGATTCGTATCATCGTACACAGAGCTAATATTAGCAAAAAAGTAGGTTGTATATTATGTGAATATTTGAGTGCCATCTTTGATTAATATAATCGCAAATTAGGTTAAATAGTATTATCTAAGGTGCCAAATTTGACTCATATACAACCTTGAGTGATGATGATGATGAATTCCAGGGCGATGAATACGGTGACTGCTACAGTTTAATTTGTTTTGTGTTCACATGACAGATCAGGCGTAATTTTTCTGTAAATGTTGGAAAACAAAAAACAACTAAATGTGTAATTAAAATTATTATACTAATATTATAAAGAGGAAACATTTGTTTGTTTGCTTGCATTGAATAAGCTCCAAACATACTGGACCAATTTTGACGAAATTTGGCACATTTTTATCGCACCAAAGTATACGATTCCAGCGGTAATATCCTTTTACGCGCACGAAGTCACGGCCGTCATATAGTATTTTATAAATATTAGCAACGCACTTGCGCTGCTCTGGTATTGCATTTTTGAGGTTTATAGGCGGCGAAAACCGCTTCCTTTCAGGCGATCTAACGCATTGTTTGCCGAGGTAGAATTAAAAAAAAAACCTCTCGTTTATGATTGTAGCTTACTTTCATAAAATACGAAATAATAGTACAGTTCGTCGCATGTTACGGTAAAACTTCAGTTCCGGACATTCCGCAACGTGCGCGGAATGCGTTCCCGTTGCTCATGTGACGTCACAACAATTACGTTGACGTGTAATTGAATGGCCAGTCCCAGTGTTTTTGCAGACAGGGCTGAACGGCCATTGCAATTAACTGTGAACTCTTGGATATAAGCTACTTTTACTATGGGTGAACTTTACTACTTGAAAAAAAACAGCTGTTTACAACAAAATGCTATCTATGCCGTAGCCCTTTTGTAGGAAACAGCTGGTTTAATTTTCAAGTAGGAAAGTTGATCTCATAGTAAAAGTTGCGTATATTCAAGAGTATATTCTCTCCTGGAAGTTTGGACACTGACTGTAAAAACATTCTGTATATAAAAAAATTCTTTTTTTCGCAACTCCAATGTTCGCTAAAACTCGAGAACGGCTGGACCAATTTAACTAATTTTGGTCTTGAAATAATAAACGGTGAGAAATATAGGAGGGGTATGTTTAGATTTCTAATTATTCCAGTTCAGAGTTAAGATATAACAACGTGTGTCGGGACACCCGACAACTAGTATAATATTGAATAAGCCTTGTAGAAACAAAACAGAACAGTACATAAAAAATCATTGAAGTGTTGTTTCAATCTCATAAAAAGTAATATTCTATATATTTGCCGTCAACGGTCAAGTAATTATAATTACTAATTACATTATACATATCATGCGTAAGCACACGTTCACCTATATGTATGTCCATATTATGCGAAGGTTATGTTTTTCCTCTTATTTAAAAAAAATAATAAACCTGTATTTTTTTTGGAATATACCTAAAAATATTCAATTACTTAAACTTTATATTTTAATATAATATTTATTTAGTTTAACGACTCTGTCATGCGCATAGCTATCTCAAAATAAAAGAATAGTAATACATTATATTGTTATGTTGCTTAAAAATGTGTTGTCTCATCACCGACCGCAACATCAGAGGAATTACACTCCGTGCCGAACCAATGAAATCTTACCAAATTAATGTGTCATTGTATGTCTTTGTTTCTTTGAATAAGTGACATTTAAATTCGTAGCATTATAGCCGCCCATGTTGAGCTATGTTAACAAATGCATCAGGGCCTATTGCTAAGTGACATGTCGCTTGCGATGCCTTCGAAACTTCGCCGTCGAAATTATCGAATGCATCTCGACTAAAGGCTCAGGCCCTGGTGCGCAATGTACACTCACATGATAAACTGTCGCTTTTTGAATGGATCTGGAATACCAACAAATAACGGTATAGTCTGCGTTTGATATTCCACATTGATCACGATACGAGTCATGTCAGTAACGATCCATGAATATATTCCAAAAAGTTGAAAATAACTGTAATGGTATGAGCGAGTAGAAAATGCATTAGCAACAGTGCCGTGTCCAGTCACGAGCACTATATTATATTGCTTACTATCGCGATAAGTTTGTAGTGAACTGTGAATCAGTGCATACGTCAAAGTTGACCAATTACGCATAAGCCATTTTGACATTTGTACTGATGAATCATGGAAAGCTTAACGCGTTTCCTACTACTATTATAAATGTGAAAGTTTGTGAGGATCGTTGGTTTATTACTTTCCCGCAAAAACTACTCCTGAAACCTCCAAACTTTCATTAAATTAGCTTACATATTACACAATAGGGACTATTAACTATACATTATTGATTATACAATATTATACAACCCTACCTTACGTAGTACAAGCTACATAACAATATGTTAAATGTATTGTATTTAGGATGCACTCGCATTAGACAGACATGTATGAATATTTATCCGATGTCTGTTTTGCAAATGCGGTAACTCTCGCCGATGCAAATTTTCTCGTGGAACATTACCCAGTGCTTTCACTGAATGCCCGGTTTCTCTTTTTACTGCAACATAAATTAGCAACTTTTACTTTGTCTAAAAGAGTTAAAATTACTTAACAGGTAATCTATGTATACATGGGTATGATAGAGTCATCATTCTTCCTTGAAATTGTTATTTTATTGATTAATTATACATAAAACAAAGATATTCTATTCTATATCTTCTATTATATTCTTCTATAATATTTTGTGTAGTGCTCAAAAAACCTACCTGTACCTACCCTGTTAACCTGTAACGGATGATGACGGATAACGAAGTTAGCGGGTTCGAATCCCGCCAGGAAACAAAAATAAAGTTTTCTGTGTTCCTGGGTCATGGATGTGTATTATATGTGTGTAATTGTGTATTTTATAGTAAAAATCTTAATAATAATAGTTTATAAAAAGTATTACATAAGGTTTGTTAAAATCAATTACGGAAATTTGGGTATAATCTACTGCTTATTTTATAGACGTTTGGGCAAAAATATTGTCATACTCAAAGTAAAAAATCATCTCATGTATGGGTCTCTCCGCTCAACACAAATATGAAGGAAGGTTTTTTTTCGAGTATGACTATTATTTTTCTGCCTAAGAGTCTTCAAATAAGCAGTAGGTCATATGCCCAAAATATGCGTAATTGATTTTACCGGACCATATATAATATTATATCCGTTGTCTGGTACCCGTAACACAAGGTCATCGGATACTTACTACGGTCCATAAATATTATATAAATAAATAAAATTATGACGCGTAGCAACTAGCAACGTATTACAAAGTTATTTTAACTATATCAAAATATAGAGTATTAAATTGATATTCATATCCACACGATGGCGAAATCCAGACGCCTCCAGCAATATTGACATCGATATTAAACAATTATAAATAGATTAGACACGAATGTATTGGTATTTCGTGATAATTGCATCCTGTTGTACAAGTTATGTTCACACGTATAATTTACATAATATGTATGCTACATAATCATTTACATACTCTAGAATTAGACTATAGACAGCTGTGTCTACTATGTTATTTAAAATCTTCGAAACTTTTTTACTATATGACAAGGCTCATTTTGGTAGCTGCACATGCCGAGGCCCACAAAAGGCGGAAATATGAATACATCGGTGATGGATACATATTAATTAAATATAAAAATAATAAAAGTTTCAAATAAAATATATTATACTAAATAAAATTATTTTGCGCTCTCTAAGGCGATAAGGTTATTAACCTCACAGAAACAGCTCTTCAAAGCTTTGCCTAAATAATATAATTATTATTAAAAGTCAATCAGCTGTGTGAGGTCAATGACCTCCATAGGGCCGTAAAGAACGTAATGTAACTTTATGATGTATTTTTTTTTCGAATTTTTTAGATTATTTTTCTGGCTTCAAAGCCATCGCGTTGTTCGGCAGTGTGAGAGTGTCCATGTGCAGTGCAGTCAGGAAATGTTGAAGACGTTATTTTCCCGGCAGTAACGAAAATTCTTAAGTATGCAATTTAAATAAATATTTCATTCCGATGAAAATATATCCTGTATAGATGAAATTGCATTAGTTCTGTCCAAACACAAATGACTCCTGTACCAAGGTGACCAGGCTGCGCCCACGCAAGTCGTGGGCGGATGACCGATGTGAACGTTAAATAGATACATCAGATTTATTATCTTATTACATATAGTACGCAATATGTATTAGTAATGATTTGCTAAGCAATTTGCAATGCGAAACATACCATGCGATAATTTAGATGTATATAATAGAGAAATAGGCAAAGTTGACTAAAAATATATATTTTTCGTCTACCCAATGTTAGACAACATGATAATAAACAATTTAATAGCCATTTTTGTAACGAAAATGCTAACAATTTAAATTTACATTAAGAAAGAAAGCGATACATCGGCCAGTGACGTCACTATGTGCTACCGCCATACCATAACATTTGTCATTAAAAATGTACGGCGGTAGCAGATTGTGACGTAACAAATCGTTTTCCGAGAAGGAGATGGGTAACATTTTGTAATTGCTTTTAATTTTTCATTTATGTAAATCTATTCAAGTATTTTAAAAAATAATTTGTAAAAATGTGACATTCGACAATAGGCAACAAACCTGTTGTATGAACTTCGACCCATGAGGGTCTAATTTAGCATTTTTTTAGATTTAGGTCTAAATTAGAAAAAAAAAAATTTGGAAAAAATGTTAATGATAATTACGCATACATAATGATACATACGGCCGAATACTGAAACGTTACTTAATAATAACAGCTGCTTAAATGGTTAAGTATATTGTAAACACAAAAGGGCTAACAAACAATTTGAGCGGCCGTTAATTTGTACCTACATCATAATTATATTATGAAAAATATATCTATATATATATACAGCCGAACGTATAGCCGCCTCCTTTTTTTGTCGGTTAAAAATAAGACAATAATGAACAGAATCGAGTTAAAAATGTCGCTCAATTTTTCTCCCCCAAAACCCCCTGCATACTAAATTTCATGTAAATATTCGTAATATATTAGGTCTTTACATATGAAATTGCCGTTTTGTATGAAAAAAATTAAACTGGACGGGAGGCAAAAAATTCTTCAAAGGCATTTTGTACTGCCTCTCGGGTATAGAATTTTTTTCCCGCCAAGAAGTTATCCAAACTCTGGAAAAAGAAGTAGTCTGTAGGCGCAAGGTCTGGTGAGTAGGGCGGATGAAGGAGAGCTTCCAACCCCAGTTCTCGCAACTTGAAGACCGTCTGCTGTGCAGTATGAGGTCGCGCGTTGTCGTGCAGGAGCAGCGGAGACGAGCGATTGAGCAATGCTGGTTGGAGATGTGCCAGCTTCTCCATCATTGTGTTTAGTTCTTCACAGTACACATCTGCAGTAATGCTCACCCCGTTTGGTAAGAAGCTGTGATGAATCACACCGGCGCCAGACCACCAAACAGTGACCAACACTTTTCTAGGGGTAAGTTTTTGTTTAGGGCATTGTTTAGGTGCTGAACCAGGATCCAACCAACTTGCTGAGCGCTTGCGGTTATCAAACAGAATCCATTTTTCATCGCAGGTAACAATGCGGTTCAAAATTCCTTCATTTGTGTGTCTGTTGAGCGGTGCAAGGAACGTCTCGACGCGTACTTCGCGCTGGCGATCATTGAGTTCGTGGGGCACCCATTTGTCAAGCTTTATTACCCGACTACGGCGAAGCCAAAAGGAAGGGTAATGATTTTGGCAGTCTATGTATGTATGTATGTATGTATACGTATGTATGTATGTATGTATGTATGTATGTATGTATGTTTGTTCCCTCGTAGCTTCTAAACTAGGTCCGATTTTAATAAATGAGGTGTCAATAGATTCGTAATGACGCCGCGGGTAACATAGGCTATATAATTTTTTTCAAAATTATGTATTTCGAAAATTAAACCTCAGATTCTAACATCTAAAAAAATTAAATCGAGATAATTATCACATGTTTGGTATCAAAAGAAAGGTCTTGGCAAGCACACTACAAATATTTACATAATTTGTATATACATTATATTATATCATATTGTTTAAGTCAAAATATACGTTTAAAATACAATTCGTACAACATTTGTCCAATTTTCTAACATTACGTATAATAAGACTATAAATATATAATTTACTAGCTGTTGCTCGCGGCCCCGCCCGCGTAAGTATAGTATCCCTCGGGAACACTACTTTTTCGGGATAAAAAGTAGCCTATGTTTTAATCCAGAGTAAACTACTACCATACCGAATTTCATCGAAATCCGTTCAGTAGTTTTTGCGTGAAAGCGTAACAAACATCCACGCTTTCACATTTATAATATTAGTAAGGATATTTTATGTTCCTTCATAACATTATATTTTTTTTATAAATATAATTTTTTACAGGCTATACATAACAAATTAAAAAAATTAAATAACACCTATATTGTCAAGCAGTAAACGAGCTGATGATGATGAATTATAGCTAAGACCACTCTTAATTATGTCAGCTTTTAAACAAAACAAACTAGATCAAAATCGGTTAATTGGTTGAAAAGATGAAATCAATTACTAGCACTTTTATTACATACTCGTTCGATAGATGTCACTATACGAGTCTTAAATTTTTCTGAATCGCGGTATCGTTGTGTTTAGAAGTTTATAATATATATTCCACTACAATTATTGTATAATTAGCCACCAGGCTAGTTATAGTCCGACTTAGCTACAGCGGTCTTAACCCGACCCTTAGCATAGACCCGTTCGAAAAAAAAAAAAAAAATATTGTATAAGATCAAAATACTATTAAAAGTGAATAAGTTATATAATAATTGCATTGGTGAAATGAATGTTGAATGATATCTATTACGTTTATAGAATATAAATTGTAAATAGTTATATTTTATAAATCGTTCTTCGAGTTCGAATCAAGTCGTCATTTACTGTGTATGCTATGGTTCGTTATAATTTCAGTTTTTCAGTTACTTTATTACCTTTAAGGTCCTTTATAATAAATAATATTAATTATTGTTTCCTCGTGATACGGTAATTACTTGATTTAAATTGTAAATAATATACGTATAGTTTTGTATTAGATTAATTTTATTGTTATAGTATATGTACGTCTTGTACATTTAGGTATAGTCTTTATTTTAGTTTAGTAGGTAAGTTAGTTAGGGTATAAAAGTATTTACTCTAGTTATGTTTGATTGGGAAACGGAAAAATATTAAATAAAAAAATAAGTTTAAAAAACTATAACCCGACTACGTAAAAAAAGGGATCTAAAAAGGCCGAAACAAGAAAATAATTCAAATAGAAATCCAGAAATGCATCGTTACAAAAATGGTCAAGGTAGAGCCGTGGTCGCACACACTGATGGCGTCATCTAAGCGTCAGTTCACACCGAGATGCGTGACGTCTAGGTATAAACTGAAACTGCGTATATCATCATGTACACATGCATTCCTCAAGATAGTTACAGACGGCTGCGTTTTGACATCGACTGTTCCGAACAGTAGGTGCGACCACGGCTCTACCTTGACCATTTTTGTAACTATGCATTTCTGGATTTTTGAATTATTTTCTTGTTTCGGCCTTTTAGACCCCTTTTTTTACGTAGTCGGGTTATGGTTAATTAAGCTTATTTTTTTTACCCTGCCAATTTGACGCAAATGGATCAATATTGTTTTGACGCTAACGTCGAAAGCTGCTGCTAATTCAGCCGTAGATTGTGTATCATACATCAGCTTCCACAATCGCCTTTAATTCGTCATTGTTGACCAAAGTCTTCGGACGACCGCGAGGTTCATTTTTCAGGTCGAAATTTCCAGAACGGAAGCGAGCAAACCAATAACAGGTGGTGCGTTGATTTGTAGTGTTAGCTCCGTAAACGTCGTTGATGTTGCGTGCCGCTTGTGCCGCGTTGCTGCCACGACGGTACTCATATTCCATAATTACTCGAATTTTTAACGTATCCATGATGACGAAAAAGATTGAAATGCGATGAAAATGTAACACTAATCAATAAACAAATGACTACTTTTGGAAAAAGAATTCCAAGTCTTTAAAATAAAATTAATTTGAAATTAGAATTCTCAGCCAAACAAAAATTATTTTGATTTGAAATGGTCAGTACTGCAGAACGGCAATTTCATAGGTAAAGACCTATTATTATGAAAAACATATATATATATATATATATATATATATATATATATATATATATATATATATATATATATATATACTCGGTCACAAAAACTTTTTCGTTTATAGATTTTTAGCATAGCTACAGCCAAGCGACGGATCTCTAAGTCGAAACCATGCCAACAGAGCAAGTCTTAGATGTACTACTATTCATGTACATCTTCTACGGCAACGCAGACAAAACAGCGATCGATCGTCGCGGCGGAAAAAATTCTAATAAGTAAAATAATAAGCATATTTTAAAATATTATAACTACTCACCAGTCAGCTTCAATTTTCACATATTAAAGGTTCCGGTTACTTTAGATTACTATATCCCGATGTAAATTACTAAATGATATGCAAGGAAAACAATATAATTTAATCGTGTGTACACAACCACACAGCCAGTTATACGTTTCATAACTTTTAACATGAAATTTTCGAGTTACATTATTTTTTTGCTGGTTTAATTGTTGTAACTCGGGTACACACCTACCATTAGACAGAATTTGAACCTTTTCACTGAATGACAATTGTGAGAACTTGTTATTTTTAATTTTTAACGGAACCTTTAATATTTTAAAATATTATAACCACTCACCAGTCAGCTTCAATTTTCACATATTAAAGGTTCCGGTTACTTGAGATTACTATATCCCGATGTAAATTACTAAATAATATGCAAGGAAAACAATATAATTTAATCGTGTGTACACAACCACACAGCCAGTTATACGTTTCATAACTTTTAACATGAAATCTTCGAGTTACATTATTTTTTTGCTGGTTTAATTGTTGTAACTCGGGTACACACCTACCATTAGACAGAATTTGAATCTTTTCACTGAATGACAATTGTGAGAACTTGTTATTTTTAATTTTTAATAAACACACATTTTCAAAACCTCACAGTCAAATAACATTGAAAAAAATATTGTCTAACTCACTAGTAAAAGCAAATCACTACAATTATTATAGAAACTCAGTAATAAACTGTTAAATGTACACACTTTCAAATGTTAAAATGAAAAATCTTTTAAGAAAATTATAAATAAACTGGAGCGATTAAATTGTAAACAATGCTTATCACATGAAATATGCAATATGGCCCCCGCGAAACACAAAACGTTTCTTCTATTTAAACAAATAAAACCTTACTAAACAAAAATGCATAATGTGCATCCGTGATTTATTAGATTTCCGACATTCTTTTTACTCGCTTTATAGGCAACGAATAATTTCCGACAAGCCAGTTCGGCGGTTTTCGGAAGGCATCGGATAGCCGAGGCCCGAGAGCCATCGCCTGCCGCGGGACTTTCCGCTATACATATAATCATGTCGATATTCATGGCTGTGGGCGTTTGCGAAGTATGAAAATTACACATACATGCGATGATTTGTCCTGCAGCACGCACCGGCATGAGATGAGTTGCTATTTATAAAATATTAGGCGTTTTTAAGTTATTATATTTTTTAAATTAATTTATTTACTATTAATTAATTATTAAAGTCATCTAAAGCGTACGAACGTTTTATTAAAATATCTGTGAATGACAAGTAAAGCACTGCATTTCTGCCTATATGGAGCGCACGCCCCTGATATACAGCCGAACGTATAGCCGCCTCCTTTTTTTGAAAGTCGGTTAAAAATAAGACAATAATGAGCAGAATCGAGTTAAAAATGTCGCTCAATTTTTCTCCCCCAAAACCCCCTGCATACTAAATTTCATGTAAATATTCGCAGCCGTTGCCGTATATATATATATATATATATATATATATATATATATATATATATATATATATATATATATATATATATATATATATATATATATATATATATATATATATATATATATATATATATATATATATATATATATATATATATATATATATATATATATATTATAAGATATTATGCGGGCCAATCATACAAGTGTGGTGATTGCTGAAATGAGTACTTAGGTTTTAAAGTAACAAAATAAGTAAAATAACACTTTAACGCAAGTAATAAACAACCTTACATTTTAGCTATTTTAAAAGAAAAAAAGTTTTCCAATAACTGGAACATAATATGCTAGTCATAAACCATTGCTCAGCACAAAATGGCCACATGAAGTGAATCGTGCTGCAACCTATGTATTGAAATTTGAAAACGTGCTTTCACAGTATATTTTAACAACACTCAGTACCTAGGGAGACCGAGCTTTGCTCGGTGTTTTAGAAGAACGATAAAGAATTTAATTTTTTTTTTAAATATAAAAGAAATAATAAGAATCACAAAAATGTTTATCTTACCGGGATTCGAACCCACCACATTCCGAATTTCCAAACAATGCAAAAGTTGTACGTAGGTAGGCATACCAAGCTGCCAATCAAACTGACTGACTTACTAAGAGAGTCGAAATTATTGATATATTGTTGCAAGGCAAAATAATAAAACATATATTGTTTAAAAATGCGCAGTTCCTAAGGATATGACCTAGCTTGATCGGTTTTTCTCCCTGAATATTAATTTCATGTTAATACTTGTAGCCGTTGTAAAGATACCGATTATATATATATACAACATCCTCTCGGTTAAAGGATAAGACAATTAACAATTAAGCAATTCTTCTTATATGTAACATTTTATTTCTATTGAAAACTGTCAAAATTAATGAATTTCTTATAATTATGATTCTACTAATGATTTTGTTTCATCTGATACTATGTAGCTATTCAATGATAGTATGTGACATAAAAAAAAATATAGAACCACTCGAAGTGGCCTTTTTAGACGAGCACGGTTAGCCTAACCACCGTAGAAATGGTTTCTTTCTAGGGGAGAATAATGAAAATGACAGATTGACAAAGGAAAGCTGTCATTTTATCCATATTATCTGTCACCGTCAGTATGTCTATTCTCGTGTAGACAAAACGCATTTCTATGGTGGTCATGCTAGGCGTGTTCCAGAACAATCTAGATTATATGATTCACGGAAAACAATTTTTCCACACGCCCCGTGACTAATCCTTCACACGTCACTGCTGCACACGGTGCACAATAAACGAGTACATAAAACGCGCTGCTCTTATCGCAGTACCACAAGTATCACAGAATTCACTCATATCAGGTAAGCGATTTCGATTTGTTCATTATCAAATATTAATATTGTTGTAAATTAGTTTTTTCCCGTGACTTGGTTGGTGTAGAGAGGAAATCTATCTTTACTACAAACAACATTTATTTGTCGGGCATAAAGTTTAACTTTAATTTTTATCCACCTTATAATGTTTGTATATGCGCATACTTAGTCGCGGGCAACATCTTACGATTGCATAATCCCTTAATTAAACATCATAAATTCATTGCTTTTGTTCTTATAGTACGAGTACTATTAGGCCATGGAAGTTACGAGTAGCTTCCATGTAGTAAACGTACAGACTTGTTTCACATTTATGATGTTTGGAATGTATTATCATGTTTATTACTATTTTTGTTAGCTTTATTATCAATATTATCTAGCTACTATTTTTTGAAGCGGGTTCAAAGATATATCTAAATTGAAATACTTCTTGCCATTACCTAGTCTTACCATAAATACTGAAACAATGAAAAAAAAAAAAATCTTTTGCAAAAAAACTTTTATTACTTTTACAGTGTGTTAGTTTAATACATAAATATTAAACGTTGAGGCCGGTTATCAATAGAAGCACGCACTCTTTCCATGGGAAAATTCTTCACTGCCAATCGTACGGATTGTTTTTTGGACTCCAAATTATCATGGCGTTTAGAGCAAGCCGTACTCTCTAAAACTGACAATAAATCATAATCCAGCGGATTAAGATCGGGACTAGACGACGGCCAGTCTTCAGATCTGATGAAGTCTGAAACGTTCGTTTCCAACCAAAACTGCGTAGACCGAGCTTTATGACCCGGCGCCGAATCTTGCTGGAAGTACCATTCATGGTTATTGAACATGGTGTTGTTAAGGGGCTTCACTACCTTCTGAAGAATGATATCTTGATACACCTGTGCCGATGTTTTGATACCGTTTTCACAAATGTATGGCTCAGTCACTCCTTCATAGCTAATAGTTACCCCACCAAACCATCACTGAAGTCTGATAGTGCCCACGTTGCACTCTGTCCACTGATTGGGAAGCTTCCTTAGAGCTTTGAGCATAAATACGGTCAATTCGTTTGTTAAAATGTTCCTCAATTGTAAAAAAAATCTTATCCGTAAGCAAATTATTTCTGTGACCTCCCTTTGCGTACCGCTTCAGTAGTTGTTTCCATTTTACCACCCTATTCTTTTTTAAATGATCAGTTAAGAAATGACCAGTACGTCTCTTATAGGCTGCAAGTCCTAAGTCATGTTTTAAAATATGCGACATGGTTCTAGGTGCTATCTTCATCTCCCGAGATAAAATCTTTTGGTTTCGGACAGGATTTCTTTGAATTCTTTCCCTTACTGCTTTGACCACCTTTTTCGTACAAACACTACGTGGACGGCCAGATCTTCTTCTGTCACAAACAGAGGAGTCTCATTGTACCTATTAATAGCCCGGTACACAAACATTTTACTAATACCAAGCGTATGGAGAGTTTTAAAAATTGCATTTGGCTCCATACCTACTTTGTGTAATGCAATCACAGCGGCTCGGTTCTCTTTAGCACCCCACTCCATTTTAATGTCGCATATTATATGATTGTTAATATAGAGAAATCATAGAGTTTTCTCATAGAGAAAACTCTATGAACAATCATATAATAAATTAAATATAAAATATTTTTATGTTAAACGGTTTTATTACAATAAAAATAACGTAGGTAATGTACTAAAAGCTAAAAAATAATTCGGTAAGTCCTAGCTACCAGATCGCACCAATCTTCTCATCAATCTGGGGTATTGATCAGACAAATAATAAAATCGTTGGGCGTTGCGTATCTTGAGTTAATATATGATAGTTTCACGCGCCCAACGATTTTATTATTTGTCTGATCAATACCCCAGATTGATGAGAAGATTGGTGCGATCTGGTAGCTAGGACTTACCGAATTATTTTTTAGCTTTTAGTACATTACCTACATTATTTTTATTGTAATAAAACCGTTTAACATAAAAATATTTTTTTTATTTAATAAAAAAAAAAAAAAACTATCATATATTAACTCTAGATACGCAACGCCCAACGATTTTATTATTTGTCTACTCAATACCCCAGATTGAAGAGAAGATTGGTGCGATCTGGTAGCTAGGACTTACCGAATTATTTTTTAGCTTTTAGTACGTTACCTAGTTACATTATTTTTATTGTAATAAAACCGTATAACATAAAAATATTTTTTTATTTAATTTATTTTCAAGTTTTTAGTTTTGTTGTTTCAGAATGAGCTCTATTCTACTAATCAAGCCCTTTCATTAGACACCTATATTGAGGTAGTTGTGGAAAATATGTAATCCGCCATTTTGTGGCGGCGGCCATCTTGAATTTTATTTTTTGTAGTGAGCTCTATTCTACAAATAAAGCCCTTTCATTTGATACCCATATAGAGGTTGTTGTGAAGTAATATGTAATCCACCATTTTGTATCGGCGGCCATTTTGGATTTACAGTCATAAATATTTTTTTTATTGTATTGTCATCAAGATTAGGAGTGGGTACCAAATATCAGATCGATCTGGTGTCAGGAAGGGGGTAAAATTCCAATACAACACAAAACAAATAAATAAATAAACTGGCCAAGCTAAATAAAACTGTTTAAAAATGACAAATTCCAAATTCAAATGTCATATTTTGTTTATTTTTAATTGTAACAGTATTTATGGCCAGACTAAGTATAATGATACATTTTTTTAGTTACAGACGCTGCAAATTTTGCCAAAATGCCATTCTGTAAAATGACTACTTACGAGAAACTTCTTTTCGTTGATGGCACAGATGGTATGCGGTGCGGTTGTACGTGCAAAAATTGTGTATGTCTTGGCCTTAATGATCACGCTCAGCGTATAAACTGCCAATGTTGTCAAGAAAATTGCGAATGTAAGAATAGGACCAACAAGGCTGATTGTCAATGCGACGATTGTCAATGCAACAATATGACGAACACGGCATGCAGTGCTTGTAAATGCAAGATGAATAGCAGGTCACGTGATGATTGCAAATGCTGTATAAAAAACAACACAGCATGTAAAGAATGTCTGTGCAACAGGAAGAACGTTAAAGCATACAATGACGGTCAATGCAACAAAAGGAACAAGGTTTGCGATGTCAACGAAACATGCAAGTTATGTAATAATTGCCAATGCAACAAGAAGAAACCCTTTGATGATTATCCTTTCAACAGTAAGAAATCGTGTGATGATTATCCTTGCAACAATAAGAAAGATTATGATGATTGTCCTTGTAACAATAAAAAAGTGTGTGATGATTGTCCTTGCAATAATAAGAAAGCCTGTAAAGATTGTCCTTGCAACAATATGAAAGCGTGTGATGATTGTCCTTGCAACAATAAGAAAGCGTGTGATGATTGTCCTTGCAATAATAAGAAAGCGTGTGATGATTCTCCTTGCAACAACAAGAAAGCGTGTGATGATTGTCCTTGCAACAATAAGAAAGCGTGTGATGATTGTCTTTGCAATAATAAGAAAGCGTGTGATGAATGTCCTTGCAACAATAAGAAAGCGTGTGATGATTGTCCTTGCAACAATAAGAAAACGTGTGATGATTGTCCTTGCAATAATAAGAAAGCGTGTGAAGATTGTCCTTGCAACAATAAGAAAGCGTGTGATGATTGTCCATGCAATAATAAGAAAGCGTGTGATGATTGTCCTTGCAACAATAAGAACAAAACATGCGATGATTGTGAAAACGCCAAGAAGAACAAGGCATCTAATAATTGCCATTGCAACAATAAGAAAGCGTGTGATGACTGTCCTTGCAATAATAAGAAAGCGTGTGATGATTCTCCTTGCAACAACAAGAAAGCGTGTGATGATTGTCCTTGCAACAATAAGAAAGCATGTGATGATTGTCTTTGCAATAATAAGAAAGCGTGTGATGAATGTCCTTGCAACAATAAGAAAGCGTGTGATGATTGTCTTTTCAACAATAAGAAAACGTGTGATGATTGTCCTTGCAACAATAAGAAAGCGTGTGATGATTGTCCTTGCAACAAAAAGAAAACGTGTGATGATTGTCCTTGCAATAATAAGAAAGCGTGTGAAGATTGTCCTTGCAACAATAAGAAAGCGTGTGATGATTGTCCTTGCAACAATAAGAACAAAACATGCGATGATTGTGAATACGCCAAGAAGAACAAGGCATCTAATAATTGCCATTGCAACAATAACAAAGTATGTGATGATTGTGAATGGAGCAATAGGAGAAAAACATGCGATGGTGGTCAATGCGTCAATAAGAACAAGGCATGTGATGATTGTCAATGCAACAAGAAGAATGCATGTGATTATTGCAACAATAAGAACAAAATATGCAATGACTGTCTATGTAACAAGAGAAACAAGCCATACGATGCTATCGAATTCAACAACAAAAACAAAGCATGTGTTGATTAAGAATGCAACAATAAGAACAAAAAATGTAATAAATGTCCATAAATGTCCGCAAATGGGTCAAATGAAATAAAACATTCGATATTTTAATTGCAATAACATATTTAAGGCTAAATTTATTGTTATTGATAATGCAACTTTTAACAATAAATAATTTATACGCATCTTTAGTAATTATATAATATTTAGTGACAATGTTGAGTGTTGCACATAATAAGTTAGTATCTAAGTACTCGTATGACGTGTCTTACATACAGGTGTTAGTGTAAAAAACAATAAAAAAAAATTATAAGCTTTACCTTGTATTTTTTTTGTTTGAAGATATGCACATTATATTATCATAATACAATTTAGAAGAATATATTAAACTATATTGATGGTCTGATATCATATTAAATAATAATAATCAATTTGCCTTCTCAAATATCAAAACCAGTTTCGACCAGAATCGCTTATGTCGGAAATGACCATAAAGCACAAACAAGAGCGCTCTTTTGTTGAAATAAAAAAAACAAACAAAAATAAAACTGAATAAAGAAAGAGGTTGAAATCATTATAATAATATTTACATTTTTTTAGTTTAATTTAAAATCCCTTTACAAGTATTCAATTTTCAGCATTATATCTATGAAAATTGCCTATAATATTTTCAAGCACCCAATTTTTTATTAATATTGGTAATAAACAGCTTGTATTTAAAAAATATAATATAGTCGTGACCACTTCGTCTATAATCCTCACTTGTTTTTTATCAATCTAGAGAATATGCGCAGTCTATAAATTGTCAATGAAGAGATTAAAACCTTTTAAGTTGTCAATTGTGACACTTCTATCAGGTGTTTTAGGTCCTGGGTGGTCCCCATCTTAATGTCTTTTTAGACTAAAGCTGCATTAACCCTCAACTAAGATAGTGATTTTTTTTGTTACTCGACTGACATTGCGGGGTAATATTTTAACCCAAACAAAAACTAAAAAAGGATATAATCGTTAACAACACTTATTTAAGATAATATCTTTATTTTAGGGACTAAAAAGCAACTTTTTTACATTTAATGTAAAAAATTGAAAAAAGAAAAAAAACATAATTTGCTTTACAATCACTCTTCAACGAAACTCTTAATTTTAATAGTAGGACCAAAATGCTTTACCTAATCGAATATCCCTGAGTTGAGCTATACTATAATAGTAATATATAGATAATCTCTAAAAGTAACAACATAATTTTTTTATAAAATCTTACATAGTAGGGTGTAAACTTGCCCCACAGGTCAAGTGGATAATTTTACGTGCTACGTGTGTAGTGTCTAGCACGTGCACTGCGCTGAGAATATAATGTGTAACAAAAATATATTATGTACATAACTTCTCTGGAAAAAAATATAGTTTTATGCAACTGGGTGATAATTTATCCCACGATGTCAGTTAAGGGTTAAGATTGACCTACTAGCACAGAGGCCACACTGTTTACAAATGACAGCTCGAGCACCGGCGAATGTCAGCCATGTTGACGTAAGCCTAAGGTTGACACCAAAATAATTTTAAACGTCGCGTCAGGCAAACCTACTATAAATGTTATGAAATTATACTCTCAATTATGTCAAAGCACGAAACGACCGGCGTTCAGCCCCGTGAACGAAAGTCCTGGCTGGGAAAACTCACGCCCCGCCCGCCTCCGCATTGGCCCAGCCACGCACACACAGCCGAAGCTGTCATTCGTGTAAGTCAGTGGAATGACGATTATTTACGTTAGTAACATAATATATTCTTTGCTACCAGAACACACTGAGTACAGTAGACCATATTTCAGTACTGCTGCAGAAATGAAATTAATCATTATTTTTTTTTAAATAATAAAAAAAAGTTATTTAAAAATATAATTTAAAATAATAAACGAAAGAGACATTATAGAACTAAAGAGCAGCTGTAATTAAAAAAATATATTTACCAAAACAGTCAATGTAACTGCTGCGACTAGTCATTGAGGGTTTTTAAATTCGTGACATCTGACAGCTATTTGACACAACAAGAAGCGTCGGTCTACCAAGGGCCGCCTGGTGACAGAACAAGAATCGAAAATTCTTATTGACCGTTTTTGATACCACTTACGCCACCAGGTGACGCTTTGTGTGCGTTGTGTCTGCACCCTAGCGGAGGAAAAATATCAAACAGCCACATTAAAAGCAGTAAGCACTTTTTTAAAAAACGGTGAATAGTGATCACTCAGATTATAGTAATTAATAAAGACCCTACCTTAACTATACATACTCGTATAAAAAACTGAAGTGTCTGTTTGTAATTTCAAATTAACAGCTGTGCACTAAATGCATAATATGATAGTGTATACGGCATCTACACCAAACAATCAATACTTAAAATTTTTGTCTGTCTGTCTGTTGTCTGTTTGCTCCGGCTAATCTCGGCCTGACCGATTTTGACCGGAGAGTGACTGGCAGACAACTAATGTTATAATGAGTACCTAACTTGGGCTACTCATCTTAGGGTTCCGTTTAAAAGATAGGGTTCCGTTACCCTTAATAGTTCCACGCAAACGAACCTGCGGGTACCAGCTAGTACATAAAGTGTAAAAGGACTTTCATCTCGCAGATAAAATCGCATGCGTGCAATTTCAGCTTAATACCGTGTACTTTTAGTACCGGTAAGGTTTTTGACCTTAATTTGTGCAGTTCTTGTGCGGTCTAATGCCCTAAAAATACCTCAGCAATTGAACTTACTACACTCAGCTAACTGTTTCGGTTATCTCAATCTGGATCCGTTAACATCTGGACCGTGACAATGCAAATTGTACCTAAACACCTGAGCAGTACATTTCACTCTTGTTGATAATAATTATATATTTAATGTTTATTATCCCAGCAAGAGAAAATAAATCGAGTATTGAAAGAAATCTTAGATCGAATAGAGCAAGAGAGGACAATATTTTGAAATAAATATAATAATCACTGAAGAATTGTATTTAAATAATAAAAAAAATTACACAACGGATAAGTAAACAACGTTGCTATATTTTTCTATCAAGTGACATTTCCAACGTATCAGATAAAGACAGCAACGTTGTTTAAGTTATCCGTTGTGTAAATAGTTTTATTTGTAAGGGGGTTATAGTGTTTCCAAGAAAACGTTCCAAATCTTTCCATTAATAAATTTTAAACAGTTGATAAAGAACGTTTGTGTGCTGTAGCTTTTTATAAGGTCAATGATCTCATTGACGATTGCACACCTTGGGAATAGGATGAAGATGAGAAGCAAGGCTACTTCTATGTACTTATGCATCTAGACTTTTGTCATATATACTTTACGAAATATTTGTTAAATTTAAATAACAATTTTCGATTTTTGACTAAAAGGTGGCCCCGCGCGAGTTTCTTACTGATGCCCTTGTCGCAGGACTATTGTCCAAACCTGTAACATCCTGTAGGAAAATTCTGTTACCTAGGCTTTTTAATCCTATATGGAAATGGTTTTATATATTGTTAATGGTTTTATATTTTTCATATCGAATATATAAAATTTCGATAGATATATTATATAGTATGGCCACTGTGTAGCAAGTCGGAAATGTGACTATTGAATGTTAAGTTCAATATAAATTACTCGATTCGAGCAGTGAAAAGGTCAATTTCACTCAAAAATAAGGAAAAGGTCAAAGTAATTCATTGAGTTGAAGTAAAAAGGTCAGAATCATGCTCACTTTTAAAAGCTTTTCAACAACTCAGAGTAATTTCTGTAGAATTTCAGTGAGTTTAAAGCGACCAATGCCGAAGACAACGCCTAGTATTTAGTACGGTCGAGGAAATTTAAAGTTTAGCAGTTTAACAAATGAAATGAATGTTACTATTTCCTGATTAATTTGTGCGTATTGACATCAGATTAGGGTATGTTATTATTCGTCAAATTTTACTATTCCAATAATTAAATTAGAGGCTAAACATTATTCGAATAATTCGAATAATATTAATAAATAATTATTTTTTTTGTTTCAAAGGCACATCTAAAACATAAACACTAACAATATAATTAGGTACTTTAAATAAGACTAAGTGTTGTGTTTACGTCAATTACAGATATGCACATTATTATACAAATATGTATAATCATAGTCAAAACTATAAAATAACTAATTAACGCGCAATAAATAAAACTAATTTTTTTTTAAAGTTAACGTAAACGAAGTAAAGTTAGTTTAAAGTAAACGAATTCACAAATAACAATTAAGCTAGAATTAAATAAAACGAAAAATACATAAAAATGAGATTTGAATAATAATAATAATCAAGTTATGAAATAAAATTAAAGTATAATGTCACTTATCCAGTATAAATTAAAAAAATAAAGATTAAATAATACGTAAAAATAATAATAATAAACACATGTTAATAATATTTTAAAATTTATCACATAACAAATTACAGACAACAATCAAAATTATATACACGTATAAAAACTTAAAATGTCGCTTTGTTAACATATTAAATACAGAGAAAAATATAATTACTTTTTTTAATACCTTCCTCTTAAAAGACGTGCGTTGGTCATTAAATATGTCTAGATCAAGAATCCTGTGCCAGTCCTTATAAGTAGCAGGGAGTCTAACTATAGGGCTGTTTTGTCCCAAATTGGTTTTGTATCTACGGGTATTAAACACACCCACAGGTTTACGTCGGGCGTTCAGTTTAATAATAATAATAATGTATTAAATAACGTCAATTTTCCATTTTATGCAAGATTTTTTAATATAAAAATATTCATTCGTATTATTCGAATTATTCGAATACTGAATGAATCCAGTCATATTTGAATAATAAAATTGATGAATATTCGAATAAAACGAATATTCGAATATGCGGAAAAAATTCCATACATCAGACGATTACCGTCTGATGTCCATACGCACAAATTAAGAGGTCACGTCCATCTGGCCCCGTACTAAGTATCCGATGAACTTGAACGTGAAGTATGTTTAATACTTTTATATTACATATTATATTTTAAATTGTTATTATATTATACACATATTTAATAAACATCCATGCCCCAGGGAAACAGGAAAACTTTGTCTGTTTCCTCAGCGGGATTCAAAGTCGCGATCCCCGGCTGGAGCACCGACGCGCTCAACCACTAAGGCGCAGAGGCGTCGTCGACTGCTAAACACTCATTTTCATAGACTGAGTTTGCATATCTATGTAACGAAATATTTAAACTTTTGACGATAGCACGTCATTTTTAAACAAACAAATTTTACTATCACCGATCAACATTCATTTTCCCCGATTGTACATAACATATCGGTAATATAGTGATTAGCATACAATATTCTTGTCTGCGGCATACTTATGCCAAGCTCAACTGGAGTGCGTGATCCCTCTGACATACAAACATACCGTGTGACTCTACAAATAAATACATATTATGTTAATACTAGTTGTTTCATAAAACGTTACTTTACGGAAATCTATCGTATGTTTATCGTGCTTTAAATAGCATACCTATTACTTACAAGTTATACTACACTTCATACCACGTAGGTACTGTCAGGGAATCTAATTCATAAGCAGGTTGGCCGTTTTAACATTTTTTTTTGTATTATCATAATATTCTGATTTCTGATATCAATCTGACATGTCATTTACCACAGGCTAGACGACTGATTTTTTTTACTGCATAAATGAATAGTAACAAAGTATTAAATATGAGTAACTTATTATATTCTTATATAATCTAACTATAATCTTAAATATGAGTAACTTCTTGAAAACTAAGTAACTCTAAGAAGAAACAGTATACAAAAAAATCTATATTTTCATAGGTACAACGATTTGTTTACAACATTTTGCGAGTATCGTGAAGGCTCCATACAAAAGTTATTATAAAAAGGCGCTGAAAAATGTTTTGCGATGCGAAAACCAATCAAAAATCAAATCATAAACCGACTATGAACAAGATATCAACTACCCAATATAAAAAAGCACACACACACACATTCAGACAATACCATCAATACACACACGTCTCTCCGTTCGATAAATCAACGGCAACAATTACAGACTTCCATGGCAAGTTGCAATTAGAAACTGTCATTTGCAACACCTAACTGTGACGTCACTAATAAGTATTAGGTACAAGTGTATGATAAGATCGCAAGAACATATTTGTAAATATCTCCGATAGTGCGTTTAGGTTCATGCTAATTACCATAATGAATGTTTTTGTATATGATGTAAGTAAACTCCTGCGTAACTGGCCTGGTTTCAATGAAACCGGCCACCGTCACCGAAATCGGCGTGTATGTGGACCGTTATATATAAAAAATACAAATAAATAACATAAAAACATACGTACTAAACTACAAATATTGCATTATTTACGTTTGTCAAGTAACAAATAATACCTCAATATTTCCGAGTATATAAATTGAACTAAATATTTTACATGTACAGTCATCTATAATTCATCTCCCCAATTGTATTGCGACTGCATGCCATCATTATAATACAAATAAATTACGACAACACTCCACATCATACTATACAATATACATGCTTCCCTGGTAGTAGGTACATAGTTGCAAACTTTTATCATATTTTATGAGTTGCTCACGCAGGAGTGTAAAACTAAAGGAGTAATCAAAACCGACCACGTGCGAGTCGGACTTGCACACGAAGGGTTCCGATATGTAAGAACATTAGTTTAATTGGTTTTTAATTTAATTGGTTTCTAAAATTACATTAATATGGTCTCGTCTTTGGCAGCATTTTGCACGAAAATGATTTTATATATTTTAAAGCTAACAAAACTTTCGAATACAAAAATACAGGACATCCAAATCCATCAAGCACATGCCCGTGTAAATAGCAATCGTGTAAGTCGTCTGTCCGTTAGTCAGTATGAACAACGGCACTTTAATATTGACTCAGCACGGCATCGAACCCAGACCTACAATTAAGCACTTCCCGCAGAAGTGACACATAAATATAAGGTTTGGTAAAATCAATTACGTATATTTTGGGCATATCATCTACTGCTTATGTAAAGACATAGGCATAAAAATAAATTAAAAATTTCGAATAAAATATATTATACTAAATAAAGCTACATTGCGCTCTCCAAGGCGCTGAGGTCATTAATCTCACAGAAACAGCTGACTTTAAAGCGAAAGTAAAGTCTTTACCTAAATTATATCGATTCAATCAGCTGTGTGAGGCCAATGACCTCCGTAGTGCCGTAAAAAACGTAATAATTTCGAAATTTTTAAATTATTTTTCTGCCTAAACGTCTTCACATAAGCAGTAGATCATATGCCCAAAATATCCGTAATTGATTTTCATTTTACTAAACCTTATAATATATCTATCATTCATTTTTTTCAGCACATTTTGGGCTGCTGCTCAGAAATCCAATTCTCGTTCTCGTTATTAACTTACACTTTATTGAATTATAAATGCATCGTCTTGATATCAAATAATATCAATTGATAAAAAAATGTATATCATAAACAAAACTATTAGACAGTACAGTTTTCATTCACATTTCATTTCCCGTGATTATTTTAATTCAGATCCGTGAAGAAGTGGAGATAATCAATATAATATTGTTAATAATATTTTATATGAATATTCGTTGAAATGAGCTAAAATGTATAATAATTTATCCCACCTCCTGCAGATATGCGACCTGTGTCATTGTAATTTATGTGGAATTGCGCTTGGATTTAGCCTAATTTTGTGTTTGGTTGCCGTAGCAATTTGTTTCATAGATTAAACCCTTCTTGGAGTATGGTTTCCAATTAAAGCGCGTTTGACGTTGATTTGATGTTTATGAGACTGCCATTTTGCAGTTTTGACATATTGACTTGGGACTAGCGACTCTCGTGGTCGCCTAGTGATCGAGGTAAGTCCTGCAAGGGCTGCTGCGTCATAAGTATATAAACTAACTAGCATTTGCCCGCGACTTCGCCCGCGTAAAATTTAAATTAAAAGGCTTTTTCCGTACTCAATTCATACGAAATATCATGAAAATATTATGTCAAAGGTTTATTTATACAAACTTTTGTCCCCTCTTTTACCCCCTTTGGGGTTGAATTTAGAAAATTCCTTTCTTAGTGGACCTCTTTGTACCTGTGTCATATGAGAAATACGTATGCAAAATTTCATAGCGGACAACAGCTAGTAATAATACTCAGGTCTAAATTTAGTATGGCCACAGGGGCGACACTCTCTACAAAATAATGACAGCACGAGCACCGGCGAATGTCAGCAATGTTGACGTAAGCCTAAGGCAGACATCGAAATAATTTTAAACGTGTCGCGTCAGACAAATCTATCATAAATATTATGAAATTAAACTCTCAATTATGTCAAAGCACGAAACGACCGGCGGCCAGCCCCGTGAACGAAAGTCCTGGCTGGAAAATACTCACGCCCCGCCCGCCTCCGCATTCGCCAAGCCACGCACACACAGCCGCGAGCTGTCATTCGTGTAAGTCGGTGGAATGACGATTCTTAAGTTAGTAATATATATTCTTTGGTATGGCTCAATGGTGTATGATGTATCGTGTTCTATAAAGTGGTGATAAGATCTGAAACTGGTTCTATAGGTGAACCCTGTTCGGGCTCGTTTGAGAATACATTTATAGTGTTTTAAATCTGTAATTTTTTTATTTTATTATGAAAAATAATAAAAAGGCTTTTAATTAAAATAATAATTAAAATAATTAAAAGGCATGCAGTCGCATTATTTGTATTATAATGATGGATGGGCATATTTAAAGAACAAGGAGCGTTTATTTACACAGTAATCGGTAAGCAAGACAATATCGGGTTTTACATTTGCCAAGGGACATCCTCCAACAACTACACCGGTGTTGTTGGTGCAGTCACCAACAACACCGGTGTAAGTCCACATTTCGACATTGTGACTTTGGCCATAAGGTTCAAAAGGAAATCAACACACCTACCTGCTGTATTTAGCTACAATATCCGAATCGAATTGGACAACAGTTCACGATGCGTGGGTACACGGTACATAAAAATCAGCCGTGCTCGGAATAATTAATGCTACCTACAATTTGTTGTTTACATTGCCCAATTGATTTTCAATTTACCATAGCGCTCGACTTTGTTCGAAATAACAGACTTTAATGCCGTTAGGCTGAGACTATATGATCCGGAATCCCACGGGCCCGAAAAAATTTCAGAGCTCTGGAAATATAACTCTGCGCTAATACAATAGAGTTGAAAATCGAAGTGTCTAGTGTCGAGCTGTCATATTTGACATTTGACTCGACACTTGTGTGTTCGATTTTTACACACAAGTTAGCACAGAGTTCTATTTCTCAGCGATCTGAATTTTCACCGGAACTCCGGATTCCTGATCATAATATAGTCCCAGCCTTATCCTTAACGGGGTCAAGAAAGACGGCGAGAACGCTCGCGAAAGTCATCCCTCTCGTAAGAAATCTCAGCGTGAAATGGAGGAGTCGAAGAGGCATTCACGGATATCATGGCTTCTCAGCCAGAACTCTACTAATTCACGTAATTAATATACATTTTCATAATACTTTTATTTAGTTTTAGTTAGTATTTTATTTTATTTAGTTATTTTATGTTATTAATCTGAAAGTCTACATATAATAAACATTATTATTCACATATACTTAATAATGAATTATAAATGAATCGTCTTGATATAACGAACTGATTTTTGGACTGTGGACCAATCAAGACGGCTTTCACGCTGGTTTGACGTTTATGAGAATACCATTTTGTAGTTTTAACACATCGGGACTAGATAATATATTAATGCAGGATTTAATTGACAGAATCGACCTTCAGAGTTTGGATGTGCCTAAATGGATAAGGTTTCATTAGATCCTTCTTTTAGCAATCGATCTGAATCTAGATGTCAACAGATTTTGTCGTACTTTGGTATTCTAAAGTCTCGAGCCTAGACTAACTACTAAACTTAGGTAAGAGACCTTTATTGGACGAAATTTTTAAACCATAGACGTATATACTAAGGACAAGGCATGTCAAACATTAGCCAAAAAAAAACTTCACACAAGAAAATACTACCGCCATCTGTTGAACACCAATCGATATACAATGTTCATATTGGAACTAAACGTTGTACGACGTACGTCCTATCTTTTAAAATACCTTATGTATTTAAATTACAACAAATAATTTTGTTCTTCTTTAATACCAATAAAGTTACATCTCGTCCGTCCATTTCACTTATTTGTCGTAATTTTGCGGCCGTTTACAGCGCAACACAGACCTCTATATTGTCAAATGTTAAACTCGGTTTAACAGAGCAATGGGATGGGCTAATGCCCCATGGGAGCACTTGAGCACAGTAAGGACGTTTTTAATTTTTAGCCTCGACATGTCCTGTCTCTACTATATACGTCGATGTTATAAACAGTACAAAAGGTTGATGGTGATGATGACGATGATGAAAATGATGAAAGGTAGATAATATAATGGCAGAATTAAGGCACGGCGTGAGAAGTGTATCGCGCCCCACAAGGTTAATGTTACGAAAACGATCTGATACACTGACACTGCTCTTTGAACTAAATTTGACATCGACACCAGACGGCAGACACACCGTATTTACACGGGCTTGTGATATGGCTCACCACAAATTCAATGCAACCACCAGAAACTCCTTTGATATGATCTCGAGAGTATCCAAGTGTCATATTATATATAGCTATATCGTTGTTCTGTCAGACATGCTTATTGCACACAATATGAAGAGAAGGCCTCACAGATAACCGGCGTGAAATAACACGGTGAGGATTATGGGGACCAGCAGGTCTAAAATGGCATCATCTATTCAATTTCAGTAGATGATGTATCATAATATCATAATACGATTCACTTTAATGTGGCCATTTTAGACCTGCAGGAACGCATTTGCTCAACACCAGAGGAGTCACAAGTGTAACTCCCTGGTGTTGCGAGTGTCCATGGGCGGTGGTAATCGCTTACCATCAGGCGATCCATCTGCTCGTTTCTAGCAGGCCTAGCATGCGCACCCTAAAAACACCGAAGAATCGACACAATGACAGATTGAAGAAATATTAATACCATTCGGATTTTCATCCATTCCATCTCTTCTTTTTTTTTTTTATATTTATTCGGATCGCCATGATAAGCCCGCTGGTCCATTACAAAAAACACCACTACATACTTTAATAATATAGGTTTAATACATAAGCATGTCAGGATATGTTTAAAGAGGGTTTCGTAACTATAAATGCGCAATAGGTTTTTTCAAATTTAATTGAAAATTACTGTCCGATTTCGCTCAAAATAATTTTCGTAAAGAGTGTTTGGCATGATCTATCAGCGTGGAAACTTATAATTATCTAACACTCATAGTTTAGAAATACCAAATATTCACTTTGACTTAATGCTCTAATTAAAATAGTTCACTTTATAAAAAAAGTGTATGAAATCTCGTCTTTATTTGAAAACGGTACCTAAAATATAAGATTATTATTTATAATGATGCCAAAAATAAAATCTATACGCAATCTGTAATTTTACAAAATTTAGTCAATTTACATGCATAATTACAGAAGTTATCAAAAAAATAGTCAGACAGACGGACGGATAGAGCGAAACTGTGAGGGTCACTGTAGCGTTAGTTCCTTCCTTGTTCCTACGGATGCTACGGAGCCCTACAACACTTTCGTCCCAACAGAACTTGAAGTAATTTGAACAAATTTCGAGTAATAAATTTAAAATAAATCCAGCTGTCAAAGTAAAAAATAATTGCCTTAGTATCTTGTCGACCTTCTCATCTCGTACTACCATGCGAGTATTGTGTCCATGTGAGGCATTATGAAATTTACCTGAAACAGAATAAAAATTCAAATTTAATGAACGAATAAAACAATAGATACCAAATGCATCCCTGTCAAAAACAGTAAATTTTAACAGAAAATTTTGTCACCCGTCTTATAAGAATAGAAAGATAAAAAAAATATATATGACTCCAAATACTTTAAATATTTTTCTAAGTAGCGCAAAATTCAATTACTCCAAACATCTACCTTAGAAGTAGGTAGAAAAGATAGGCTTAGAAGTACTTAGAGATGTTCAAAGACTTCACGCTAGACAAGGCATGGAAAATCTATTAATGCTCCATTAAAACAGCTGAACAATAAAACCTGAGCTTTATTAATAAGTGGCAAGGCCGTTTATTGTTCAGCAGCCGGTAAAAATGTAAACTCGTAAATCTCATGTAAACTAGATGTATGTACATTTTAATGTCAATATAAAAGTTAGTAAGGAACGTTTCAAATTAGGTGTTTGAAATAGCTTTGGGGAATATTGTAAGTCATCAACATATTATAAGCCCCTGTAGGGCTTCTGATGATGATTACAAACCAAAAATAGAAATGCTGTCTTAGATAATAAATAAATAAATCATCATCGTCAGCGTTATATCAACTGTTTATTAAAAGTCAATTGATCATTAGGTTATAAGCCCGTTGACATTTTAAGCTTTATTCTCAACCAGTCTCGTTTAAATTTAACTCCTGACACACCATATTGTGGGCATAAACCAAATAAAAATTTCGTCTGAGATTGTGGGTTTTTTCTCTCAACAGTCAACACTAACTATATAGTAATATTCATTACACATTTTAATGTTATTTAAATGAATGCTTATGTAGTTAAAATGTTTAATATTCACTGATTATATTGACCGCATTATAACTTGAATTTTATTACGAAGCCGTTGAATTCCGACTGTATATTTTACTGGCGCATCTATGCGTGAAAAAGCGACTCCATCCATTATTTTCTTTATGTACTGCCTTGTTTCGGCATTCTGACCATACGCTAAGCTTTGGCTAAGGCTTAGCCGCTAAGTACGAAAGAATCCTATTTTTATGAAACTTATCCAAAAAAAAATTAAGCTCTACGTGGACAATTAACAATGAGGAAAAAAAATTGTTTAAAAAATCGGCATGCCCTTACATGCCGGTACTTTGAAGCGCCAAGTGCGAACATAGCCTAATAAACACGTGTGAACGTGACTGCTCGCGTGCTTTTTCAGCCGCTAGGTGCGTGCTTGGCCTAATCCGGGGAAAACAATGGCTCGCTGGCGGATTTCCAGCACTCACCATTGTTCTCGCGACGATCGGTCTGCAAATAGATGGGACCGTTCACTCCGATACATTGTTGTTTAATAAGTCATCATCATTATCACTTATCAGTTCACGGAATCGCCTGATGGTAAGCGAAGATAGCAGAGGGACTCGTCGTAAGAGAAATTCTTATGACGATGACATAAACAGTACCTCCGCTTAAAATTTTATAAATTGACTAAATAAAAATAAATAAATAATTATAAAACTAAAGTTATTCAATTTTATCGAAGAACATTAGAAACTAATATGGATATAGTAGAGCCCCTCTGCTATCTTCACTAAATAAATTCAATCCTTAAGATATAATTAATAATAATTTAAGACATTTTTTTTGCTTGATAGTTGATACTCTGATTAACAACTGACTATGGAGGGGGTGGGTAGGCGACGTTGAGAGGAGTCAAGTGCGTTGATAAGCTTTTTAAGTTTTTGTCTTTTTGAGCCTTTCAAAGCCTTTTCAGCCCGCCTCCTCCATAGTCATTTATTAATCAGAGTATCAAATCACATACCAAAAATGTGCCTTAAATATATTATTCATTATATCTAAAGGATTGAATTTACTTTGGCCTAAGTTTAAAACACATTGGAATATTACTTTAGACCTCACAATCGTTAATTCAATCCTAAGACCATGGAAGAATTATAGCTCATAATAAACGGTAAGAACTAAGACCATGCCAAAGAATCTAGCTGGGTCTTTAAAAACACTTTACGAGAATATTTATTACCTTTTATCGATTTATTTATGGCTAGATATTGTTCCCAACTTCGTGCGCGCCAAAGGATATCTCGCAGAAACCGTACATTTTGCCGCGATAAAAAGTAGCCTATGTCCATCCCCGTGGTCTACTCTATATCTCTGACAAATTTCATAAAAATCGGTCCAGTACTTTCGAAGCCTATTCAATACAAACAAACAAACATACAAAGTAGAAACCAACCTTTCCTGAATGACCTGATGAATTGTGTTTTCGTAGAATTTTGTACACAAATTAATAATAATTAATTTATATTAACTTTTTGTAGTTTAAAACCACGTTTAAGATAAAAATCTGGTTATACGTTGCACATTAAAAACGGTCTTGTAGTTATCACACTTTGATTTATGGACTAGTTTATGGCATCCTTCACCCAGATACCCCATGACTAAACAGCGGTATAAGATTTATAAGTTATAACAGTTTAATGGTGGTATTTGGTGATTTCCATGAAATCTATTTATATAGGTGTGATTACGGGCTATAGTTGTACCTTGTTTGATTTAAATACTTTTGAGATGCTTTGCTTTTCGTTATTCGAAAATTTTATAATTTTTTTCCACAGTCCTCATTCAGCGTTACGGATTGTATTTTGATCCTCAAGATGAAAATGTGGTGTATTTAAATTGAATTAATGTATCGTTTTTTTTGACAAATAACACACTATGGGGGAAATTTTAAGGGTGTAGATGTCTGATATACAAACGACAAAATTAAAGGATCACGCTACATACAAGTTTGGGCCAAGATATCAAGTTACCGACCAACAAAACAAAGCAATGGCCTTGAAGAGGAAGTCGAACTGAATATTTTTTACTATGGCAACAATTCTCTAGGGTCACAGGTTCCCAAAATTATAAGGTGAGTTTTTGAGTTGACTCGTAATCCGAAGTGTAAAGGTCAATTCACACCGAAACGAAACGATACGCGACAAGGCGCTCCATTTATAAGATAGCTTTTCAAATTGAACTTTATTCATTACGCAAGAAGATACACTTTTCATTGTAAGAGTTGTGGCAAAAGTGGCAGCTCGCTGCACAGCGCATGTGCAGTGTATGACTGATGTCATAAGAAACGTATATTTTTGTGCAAATAAATTTCAATTTTGAATAGCTATCTTAAATATGCAACGCCGCGTATTTTCGAGTATCGTTGCGGTGTGAACTGACCCTTATAGATTAGTAAGTAATAACGTATTGAATTTAGTTTATCTGAACCAGCTCTGCCCACTGAACGCCTAACAAATTTGACTTATATTTAGACTGTGAAGGCGTTTGTAGTTAACTCTGGAATTTCAAATGTCAGTTAAATTCTACACAAGTGACTCGGTTGAGGGTTCCGTAGAATTTAAATTATAAAGCTTGTAAAGAAACTAAAGATGTTATAGGTACTGTTTATATTTCCTTTTACGAAATACAAAATTTTGCAGCTAAGGGTGAGCTCACACCGATACGAGAGGATACACGACATGGCGCTGTATTATTTAAATTAGTGATTAAAAATATACTTTATTCAGAACACATTAAGAAGATACAATAGACGTTTCGTTGGCAAGAGCCGCGCTATGCAGAGCGGTACAGTTTGACATCTATTGACACTTCATTAATTAAAATCGGATCAGTAGTTTAGGCGTTACGGTGGATCAAACATACATAAAGCGCCATAATCATTACCCTTCCCTTCGGCTTCGCCGTAGTCCGGTAAAAACAACAAATAATCCCAATTCTCGTATTTAACTTACGGCCTAATACTAATGGAATGTTAGTTGGAATGGATTGTTAAATTAAACTTGAGCAGTGCTTGTCATTTCGGCTAGCAGAGAAAGCGACAGCCTGTGAATAGGAGGGCTCTTTTGATAGCGTTTCGGTAATCGGCCGTTATACTTTCAATTTACATTCATTGAATTATAAATGAATCATCTTGATATTATCATAAACTGATTTTTGGAGTTCAAACAATCAAAATGTGTTAAACGTTGATTGCTGTTATAACGAGACTGCATCGTAACTGTTAATTGCAAGATTAAATTAGCAGAATCGACTTACTGTTCTCAAGATTATGATGAAAATAGCAAGTAACAAAGTCGCTCAGATAAAAACTTGGAAAAATCTTTAAATCTACAGAACCCTATAAAAGTTTGTAACGTTCTTGGCGTGTTTTAATAACTTTTCTTTACGTGTATTTAATGAGGTGTTTCGTGTGTTGTATGTAAACAGTTGTGATCAAAATAAAATATTAAGACTGTATATACATTTTAACAACAGTTTCCGACGTAACTATTTAGTACTTTTTACTGCAGAGCTCTCTAGTCTAGTTACTTCGGTGAAGATGTTAAAATATTATGTTGTTTTATCGAAAATAGATAAACTATTCGGCTGAACTTTAAAGATTTTTAATTAAAGTAAATACTTAGGTTCTTATTTATTTCGTGATAATATTATCTACTAGCTTTTGCCTGTGGCTTCGCCCCCGTGGAATAGTGTTCTTGGAGAAAAAACTTCTTCAGCAAATAACTCTACTGACTGCAATATACTTCTGTACACAATATTGAAAATGTTTTTAGGGTTTCGTACCCAATGGGTAAAAATCACCTCGACCCCGGCCGGTCCAACCGCTATGTCCTTGCATTTTAAATCTGTAATATCTTCGAAAATATTAATTTAAATTACATGCTATGTATTAAATGCACAATGTAAGTATTTAAGGTACTTAATTAGATAAGGATTAATGCTGTATTGCTTAAAATCGCTTCGTAAGTAAGCCATTATTTCTCGTAAAAAGGAAAGGATAAAAAATGGTTAATGTGGGTTATCCCTAAGAGGTAGACATATACCATTCCTGACTTTCTTGTAGATCTCATTAAGGTATACAACACTGTAGTACAGTATTTTGATCTACGAGTATCTTATAGGGTTCAGCCAGCGTTTGCAATGTAAGCGCAAAAAATGTATTTATATACGATATTAGAAACCTCTAAAATTATCAGTGTTTCTCTACTATATTATGCATGGTATATACATATAAACCTTCCTCTTAAATCACTCTATCTATTAAAAAAAACCCGCATCAAAATCCGTTGTGTAGTTTTAAAGATGTAAGCATACATACGGACAGACAAAAAAAAGCAACTTTGTCTCATTCTATGTAGTGATAGTGAAGGACGCTTCCACACTACGTCAATCTGGATAAGTGGGTACCATGGTCGTAGTCTAAAACTTCTCGAAGAGCTTGTGTTAATATTTTTGTACTAATACACATAACATAATAAGTATATTAAAGTTTTTCAGTATATTATATAGGTACATATTTAGTACACATCCATGATCCAGGAACATAGGAAACTTATTGTTCCTTTGGCGGGATTCGAACCCGCGACCTCCAGCCTGAGCATCTATGTATATGTACACTAGAAATTTTGTATTAGAAGATAGATATATGTATTATAAATGGATTAATTTAAAGGTTAAACTTGTGCCACGTGGCAACAGAACCCCAATTCTCGTAATTAACTTAGACTTTCAATTTACTTTCAATGAATTATAAATGAATCGTCTTGTTATTATAAACTGTTTTTTGGAGTTTGGACCAATTAAAACGCGTTTGACGCTTATGAAAACACCTGAGAGACTGTTTCGATGCATGCTCATTATTATTGTAAGATTTAAATAGGATATTTTCAAGGTCCAATTATCTTGGACATTTCAAAAGCTTTTGATACGGTCTCTATCCCAATATTATTAAACAAACTGAAGCGATCAGGAGTTAGGGACTTTCTATTCTAGGGATTGTCACAGAATGGTTGCGATCTGTTTTGACTCTAAATATAAGCAAAACTAAATACATCACATTCTCCTTAAGAACAAAAAATATAATAATATGCAATACATCGTAATTTCCCATGAATACTCCAATTATGTTTACTCCAGCTGTGATTGTGTCAGAATTGTAAGGACTAATACAATTAAGTATCTAGGTGTGGTTATTGATAGTAAGCTACCCTTCCATGAATATATCAACCTGTTAGCTACACGAACACGCAAACTAATGTTCATGTTTAAAAATATGCGTCATGTTGCCTGCAAGAAACTTATAAGATCCGTTTTCCTCGCACTGGAACAGTCACAGCTAAGTTACTGTATTTCTGCTTGGGGCGGTACAAATCAACTAGGTGGCGCTGTACAAATCACACACAAATTCCTAGTAAACGCCAAACGCGCTCACGATCGAATGCGAAAAGAAAAACTCACACTTAGCACTCTAATACAATTTCAGATTCCGTGATAAATATAGGTGTACATTTTTTTAAAAACTTATGTTGAAACTGGAAAGAGCTCAGAGGGCGGTATTGAAAGTTGGTTTTTCTTTGTCCTTCTTCCGCCCAACGAACGACGTTTATAAGCTTAATAATTACTAACCGTTCGCCAGCTATATAGCCAGAATATATATTCTGCAGACCATAATCAGGTGGTTGGTAAATGGTGGCAAAACTTGGAATACGGTCCAACAGAGAACTTACTTCATTAACACACACACAAATGCGCGCACGCACACATCTCCACATTCATAAAAAAAATTGAAGGGCTTACATACGAACACTATATTGATAATAATTTATTATTGTATAAAAATAGATGTAAGACTAAATTTTGTTATTCTTTCCTCATCTCTTTATTGTAATAATTTCAGACCTGGTGATCCGTAAGACAGGACGTAAGACATTATAGGTCATAACCTATAATGGCTATATTGACTGCAGAGCATTTATGTAATTATGTATAATTGTAATCTGTATTGTGAGGAGAAATAAACATTATTTAATTAGCAGAATCGACCTTCAGCATGTAAAATTTTAAGATTTTTAGCGAAATTTGATCTCAAACTACTACTACTAAATTTAATCATGCTAAACAGCTGTGCTAAAATATTATGACTAATTAATAAACGAGTCAATGTCCTCTTATATTAATAGAATCATCTCATTCTAGGTGTTACATTTCGGGTCAATTCACATCGAAATATACGATACGCGACATGGCGCTGAATTTTTAAGATAACTATTCTTGATTGAACTTTATTCATTAGACAAGAAGATACCTACACGTTTCATTTTTATTATGCAGTGAATAATTTTAAATTTTGTAACTATCTTTAAAATGCAGTGCCGCGTATCGTCCCGCTGTAAACTGACCCTTAGATGCAAAATTGCTGGGCAAGTAAGGCTTTGCCTTATTCAGAAGGTCGCAATTACATCATCAGTCGGTATAGGCTTGCGTGGGTTTCGTCGTAGGCATCTGAGCGCTAAGTGTGAGTTTTACTTTTCGCATTCGATCGTGAGCGCGTTCGGCGTTTACTAGGAATTTGTATGTGATTTGACCTAGTTGTCGCGTTTACAACTAGGTGGCGCTGTACAAATCACACACAAATTCCTAGTAAACGCCAAACGCGCTCATGATCGAATGCGAAAAGGAAAACTCACACTTAGCACTCTAATACAATTTCAGATTCCGTGATAAATATAGGTGTACATTTTTTTAAAAACTTATACCTTATATAAATTAGGACCACGATCCATCTGGCGTAGTAGGTACAAGGTACGTATTGAAATTCCTTTTTTCTGTTTTTTTTTCCATCTATTACTTTTAAAGTTAAAATCCATGTTGTTATGTTGCCTGCGACTTCGTACGCGCAAAAAGAATTATCGCGGGAATCGTACATTTTGCTGCTATAAACCATACCACCATACAACCACACCGATGGACACTGGAGAATCCTGCCCAATTTTCCATCAAGAGCGGCCAAGTTTCATACATATTATGTGGTTTTATAGTACGAGTACTTAAAAATACTTGCTATATAAAAAAAAAAAATTAGGACTTGGAAATAAAAAGTTATGAATCTCCGAATAACAGAGAATTCATGTGCAAAATACGTAGGTACTTGTCTGTGGTGATCGATCACGATCACCATTTTTGTAAGCAGCGATGAGTTCTTTGTACATGAATCACATTTTGCTAAGTACCTTTTAGATAGTGGTCATAGTGTATGCAATGGCCATTCCTATAAGGTGTTACATAAATGTGACAAAGGCTTTCGACTGAGCGTGTTGGAACAGTTAGAAATAATTAAAGAAAAGAACAACAATAGACTTGCATTATTGAATGACCAAACTTGCTTGACTAACCCCCGGTTTCTGAAAGGCTAATCAACGCCAAAATTAAGTAATCGGAGGTCAAATCTCTTGTCAAGTGTAAATTGAGTTGCAAAAAGCTTGATCAGTCGTTTGATTTGATCAACGTGTTAGTTAACAAAACTAATGTCAAACGAATGGTCAAACAACATGTCAAACGCTATTTTCGGTTTCGGGAAAGCTAATTATGGCGTAAATGTGTCATGTCAAGATGATCAAATTTTTCACTAATTCGCGTTTCAGAAACGCAAATTGATTTAACAAACCTGTTAACTCAACAACGTGTTAGTTCATCAACTATTTGATTAGCCTTTCAGAAACCGGGTGTAAGTCAGCGCTCATTAACCTGTTTGGCGCGGGTACTCGTAGCCAGTAGGGTATATAAAGTGGTGGTTTGGCTGGCGGCATTACTAACGAACTTTGTTCGTAGGTCCACTTCCTGAGGATGCTCCGGGTTCGGGGGGAAACGCGCGTCGAGTTTTGCAACCTGCATGGTGGTGTGGAGCCTTGCACGATCTTGCTGACATTGTTGTTTGTGTGGTGGAGGTGTTTGCACGATCTTGTTTCTGAGACCTCCCTCCTCCCACACTGTGAGAGGAGGGAGGTGCTTTACGCATGCTTATACTTGCGCTCACACATTTGTTTGCAGGTTGTGGGTATTTTGTCGCGGGATATTGCTAGATATATAATATTAATTAAATTGTATGCCATGGATTTTCGCGAAGTAGCGCCTCATTCTATTAACTACAATCAATATTTTTTGTGTCCACCTATTTTCATTACCAGGCAGTTAATGTATGTACGACTTGCCGATCTCCTTTCATCAAAATCCGTTCAGTAGTTACCTATTGCGTGAAAGAGTAACAAACATCCATATATCGAAACTCGCGTTTATAATTTATAATTATTTTTTTATTAATATTAATAATTAACTACTTAAAGTTAACTAAAAGGCATACGAAATTTAAACATTATTTGATATCAAGCAGTTGTCGAGTTTTAGCAAGACATTTCACAGCATTGCAAATTTTATAAAACTATAACGAAACAACATTCATTTATTATAATTTAGTCATAACTCATATCACACAATTTGTAAAGAAGAATGATTTTACTGCTAGGAAGCGACGTGTTCATATGACACGATTCACACCGGCTTCATGTTTAATTAAGATACAATAAATATGAAAATACAGTTTAAAACTTTGTAACCTACACCATAGATTGATCACTAAGACCTAGGTATCTACTTGTATTTATTTACGGACACGACATTTTTTTGGCCAAGGTACTGCATTTCTTAAGATAGGTCTTAAAATATGTTCTGCAACTGATCTTACATATACAGGCTTTGAAGAGAACCAGCCGTCGCTAATGTTAGGAAGAAACTTTTTTAATAATGAATTTATGGATCAAAATGAGTAAATTAAAGTACCACACCGGTCTTCTGATGGATTCAATAAGTTGTTGAATTCCACAGAGATCCATCCATCTGTCCATCGCGTACTGTGTCATCATCATTTGTTTTTTTCCTCTTTTGGTTTTTTCTTTGCGTCACTCTGTTTACAAAATGGAAAACTTGAAATATCGTATTATTTTCGAGTACGAGTTTCACCGTGGCACCAGTGCTGCAGAAACGGTTCGAAGGATTAATGATGTGTATGGCGGCGGTGTCGCAAAAGAAAACAGTGCGTTTTTGGTTCCGTTTTCGTTCTGGAAATTTCGACCTGCAGAACAAGCCCCGTGGACGGCCGGAGACCAAAGTTGACAATGAAGAATTGAAGGCTATTGTGGAAGCGGATCCATCGCAAACCACGTCCGAGTTAGCTGCAGGCTGCGGTGTTAGTGATAAAACTGTTTTAATCCACTTGAAGCAAATTGTGAAAGTGAAAAAGCTTGAAAGGTGGGTATCTCATGAATTGAGTGCAGCAAACCGACAAACGCGAGTCTACTGCTGCGTTACATTACTCAACCGGCACAATAATGAACGGCTTTTTAAATCGAATCATTACCTGTGGTGAAAAGTAGATCCTGTACGATAATCGGAAACACTCATCGCAATGGCTGTACCCTGGCGAACCAGCCAACTGCAAATAATAATGGAAAAGCTAGCTGTTAAATAACCGAGGTTGGTCATTCGCTTTGGGCCACTGCTGCTTCAGGACAACGCTAGACTATATATTCTCGTTACTTCTCGTTCTAAATTTTTTATCATCAAAAAATTCTAAATTGTAAAAAAAAAACATTTTGCGACGTGTACGGAACTCTAATAAAAGTAACAGTACCGCATACCTGATATTGTGAATGCGATTTGTAGTCACGGTGGATTAACGGTTTGGTTTAACTTTTGATGTTAAAAATTTAACATAACAACTTATTGGACTACTGAACATCTACTTTTGAGGCGATAAAAGTTATATTTCTACTTTATTAGCAGGAGTAACTAAGTGAGAATTGGTAGGTAGGTACCACATATTAAAGAAAGAGGACCGTCCCTCTTTCTTTAATCTGTGGTAAGTACTTAATACTGTTTTTACTGTTTTACTGTTTAGCTGAAACAGCTACATAGTTAGCATGATTGCACTACTACAAGCATACGGTGTGTCCACGATGGTGTGGAAAAACTGTGGGTCGTTGAATGGGATTGAAAATAAATCTTAAACAAGAATTGAGAAGGCGATCAAGTTTAGTAAGTTTGTCGGAATTGAGATCGAAATAGCACACATCACCATAGTCTATGGTGGGAAAAATAAGTGACTGGACGAGCATTGTCTTGACCGGGAGAGGAAGGAAATTTTTAATATGATAGAGGGACCGGAGAATGCCAGTGACCTTACAAGAAACATTTGTAATATGAGTTTGACAAGTAAGAGTCGAATCGATGTGTAAACCAAGATCCTTGACGCTTGGACTAAAAGGAATAACAGAGCCGTTATAGATAACGGGTGGAAGGGTTCCAAGGTCCACTTTGCTTAAGTATCTAGGACTACCCAATAAAATGGCCTGACACTTAGCGGGATTCACGGTTAGTCCAAAAATATTACACCAATCTTTAATGGCATTAAGATCTCGATTTACAACTTCGATGGCAGTTGATAGGTATTTTAGTTCTGCCTGGCTATAGAGCTGTAGGTCATCAGCATACAGATGATACGCACTGCGAAGTATTCTAGTAACAAGATTTATGAAAATTGAGAAGAGAAGGGGAAAGAGAATATCGCCTTGGGGGACGCCAGAGTCAAGATATTGCCAATTGAAGGACGAATTAACTGTACAGACTGCTGAAGCCCTCTTAGATAGGAAGAAATCCAATTTAGTGCTTCAGACGAGATCGAAAGACATGAGAGTGCTGCCAGTAGGATGTCATGATTGACATGATTAAATGCGTTCGAGAAATCTACCAACACTAGGACTGGAATCTTAGAGTTCTCGAAGCCTGTTCTAATATCACCTGTCACTTTTAACAGTGCTGAGGTTGTACTATGTCCAGGTCTGAAACCGGATTGAAGTGGAGAAAGTAAATCGTTTTGGTAGACAAATCTGGATAATTGCCTATGGACGCAGGCTTCAAGAACCTTCGATATGTAGGGAAGGATGGATATAGGGCGGAAATGTGTAGGATGACGGGTTGGTGATTTTCGGAAGCGGAAGTACAAAAGCTTTGCGCCACAAGGTTGGGAATTCAGATGATTTGAGGGAAAAATTAATAATATGGTTGATAGCAGGCAAAAGTCGGACTTGGATGGAAGTAATCATACGACGACAAATGTCATCACATCCCGTAGCTTTAGAAACAATAGACTTGATTGTTTTGTCGATTTCGTCCGAAGCAACAGGAGAAAACTGAAGTGGTACTATATTGGGACGAGGTAAGCAGTTTAAATACCTGATCGATTGTAATTTAGTATAACCATCTAGTGCTATCGTGGTAGAAAAATGGAGATTAATATCGTCAGGACTAATAGTACTAGGCAGTTCAAGATCATGTGACTTGCCTACACCAATGGTTTGAAGTAACTTTCAAATATTGGAAGAGGATGAAGAAGCTACAATCTCAAAAATATGGCAGCGTTTGGCATTACGTATCATCTGGTTACAACGATTCCTAGTAACTTTAAATGCTTCCCAATTAGTCACGCATCGGTCTGTTTTAAATTTAATAAAGGTACGATCCCTGCGCCTCATCGCTACCCGAATTTCTTCAGACAGCCAGGGTGCTGGTTGGTGTTTTAATTTTATTTTCTTTATCGATGTATGAGTGTTGTACAACCTATTTATGATCTTATTAAAAATTTTGATTTTGTCATTAACAGTTAATGCACTAAGTAATGGTTCCCAATTAATAGTTGCTGCGTCGTTTCTTAGCCGTTCCATATTAATCTTATTGAAACATCGCTTATATATCATTCTAGGATGAGGCTTAGGGGGTTTTAAGATATAGGAAATGAATATAAGGTCGTGATGAGAAAAGCCAGGAGCAGGGAGTTGACCATGGGATTGGACCAGAGAGGGATTAGAGATAAGTATTAAATTAATCTCCGAATCCAACGCCTCTAAAACAGACTATAGATCAGAGAGTAATCGACAGAAAGACCACTCCAAGGGCTAATTTAGTACCTTTGATACAGATCTCAAGATCTCTTTGATCTCTTTGATACAGAAAAAAAATCGGTTGTCTGTAAAGTCGGTTTACTGACGATAGTTGAACGTGACAACGTCATGTTTATCGAGGTAACGACGCATGAGTCATGTTTAGCGAGGTAACGACGCATGAGTCATGTTTAGCGAGGTAACGCTTGAGTCATGTTTTTTCGTGCATGCAGCCGGCTCCATCGAATTATAAGACGTTATCACGTCAAAATGTATTCTGCAGCATATATCGGAAGGGGAGGAGGCTATTATTTTATAGGGAAAATCTCTACGGAGATAGATGGCTACTCCACCACCACGCCGATCGATCCGATCATTGCAGATAAGAACATAGCCGGGCAAAGCATAAGATGTGGAGAGAAGATAAGATTTGAACCAACTCTCAGAGATCAGGATGGCATGTACGTTTCTACCAGTGAACACTTCGATTAAATCACTAAAGTGACTTGGAACACTTTGCGCATTAATGTGACAAATGTTTATAACACGATTATTTAGCAAACTAAAGTTATGAGACAATGTTTCACCTAACGTATAAAAATTACTGTCATCAGTGGATGAAATAATTGAATCATTGGCAGAATAAAATGACTCGGTATCCGACATAGATACCTACAATTAAATAAAATAATATAAATAAGATAATAAAATACAATATATATTATATTTATATTAAATAATACTCCTACGTTAAGCAGGATTTACTTTAAATGAAGCGTAAAAACAAAAAGAAAATACACATTTTAAAAAATATAGAAAATATAAATTTTCAAATTTGGATCGATTTGGATCTTTCTACGAAAGATGTAGTACTAAAACAGTACCAAAGAGTAAATAATAATATCTATGAATGAATGTAATATCATTTATTATGATGTTGATATTATAATATCAACATAAAATAATATAACATGTATATTACATATACAATAAAATAATTTGTCAGGTACATGTAATATTACCTTATATTATAATATCTGCGTATTAGATGTATAAATTTAGTGCACACAAAATGTTGTAAGATATATTAACATTCTCACGAGTATCACACACAAAAAACATTAACTGATCTTAGATGTTATCCCAATTGCTGCAGAGATTTACTACCAACGACACGACACCATTCAATACGACATTTTTAGAACAATCTAAAGTAATTCGAGTAACATTTTGTGGTTGGCATCGGACATATCCGCTTAATATGAATCATAAAGTGTATTGAATATAGATATTAACTTAATTATTCCTTACGTTAAAACAGCACAATAGTATTCTCATAAACGTCAAACAAAAGTTTAGTACGTTTTCATTGGTCCAAACTAATCAGTCATATAGTATATAGTCATATAGTCATATAGTCATATAATAAAATCAGTTTATGATATCAAGACAATTCACTTATAATTCGTTGAAAGTAAAATGAAAGTCTAAGTTAAATACGAGAATTGGGAATCTGTACTGTATATTATCTACACATCTATATATATAAAAGAAAGTCGTGTTAGTTACACTATTTATAACTCAAGAACGGCTGAACCGATTTGGCTGAAAATTGGTGAGGAGGTAGCTTAGAACCAGAAGACGAACATAGGATACTAAAGTGCCCCGCCGAGTCTGTTTGTATGTCCGCGATAATCTCAAAAATTACTGAAAATATTGTCATGCATTTTACATTTACTGAGAGAGCGATTCCTTAGGAAGGTTTAGGTCGATAATCATTTGTTAAGGTTTTGTGTAAATTGTTTGATTTATGACGATAACTTTCATAAATCATATGGTGGGATTGTTTCCCTTTTATAGGTCTACAAAAAAGTCCGCGATGGCACGGATAGGTTACTTTATCTTTAGTATCTTTTAAGGATAGGTTACTATCCTTTCAGTTACCCTTTCTAAGATTTAAAAAATGATCATAAATAATGTGGTATTTTCAGAAGCTTATATCTAGGAGATATCTTAAAATTATAAAGTGCGTGTTAAAATTTATTATAAAGTATATAAATCTACCCTGTGCTATTACTATATTACAGGTATATTTGCTAAAGAAGGTTTTTCCACGAACTCTCTGCCACGCGGGCGAAGCTGCGGGCGAAAGCTAGTATAATAAGTATAAGTAAAATAAAGACGAAGGATCTATTTGTGTGTTTGTTTGTTTGCATTGAATAGGCCCCGAAACTACTGGACCGATTATGGCGAAATTTGTCATAGACATAGAGTAGAGCTCGAGAAAGGACATAGCCTATTTTTTATCGCGGGGAAATGTACGGTTCCCGCAGGATTTTCTTTTGCGCGTACGAAGTCGCAGGTAACATCTAGTAATATATTAAAAGAAATAACTATTAAGTCGTATCGTACACTGTTAATAACCTCCGTTGGAACACCCATAGAATGTTAATTTTATATGAAACGAGCGGACCCCACAGACGTCCTGCCGGGCTGATTTGTGAATCTAAACCAACCAGGGCGCCACCCAAACACATACAATAAAATTAATTCAAATCGGTCCAGTCGCTTAGGACATGCACACGTACAGTAGAATTATATATATAAAGATAAGAATGAATAACTTAATATGTTTGTTATTGTAATGGACCATAGCTTCTTAATTTAACTGGCATTAGTGATTACGTTCCACAATCCACTTGTCATCATCATTAATGTCTATGGACGCTTCACACCATGTCAATCCGGCTCCGTGCTAAGTACTCGAAGAACTTGTGTTACGGGGACCAGACAACGGTAAGTATACATATTTAATACTTTAACACTATACATATTACATCATTTATTTAAGATTTTTATTATTTCATACACATATTTAATACACGTCCAAGAACCAGGAACAAAGAAAAACTTTTTGTTCCTTCGGCGGGATTCGAACCTGCGACCTTGCGCAACAACACGCTCAACCACTAAGCCACAGAGGTCGTCAATTCAATCATTAAGAACTTGGTGCACTCAAAAAGAGTGGAATGAGCTTTAACGCTGGATCCTGCTACTATTATAAATGTGAAAGTTTGTGAGGATGGATGGATGGATAGTTGTGACTCTTTCACGCACAAACTACTGAACGGATTTTGATGTTTGGTATGGTAGTAGTTTAGGCTCTGGATTTAAACATAGGTTACTTTTTATCCCGGAAAAGTACATTCCTGCGGGATACTCGATAGTATTTTTACGCGGGTGGAGCCGCGGGAAACAGCTAGTTGTTTAGTAAAAGTGATGTCTTTAATTTAAATGTAATTATTTATTATTCGTAGCCATACCATCTTTGATAGTAGATAGTTTTTGATGTGGCTACGACTACTAAAACTATTTAATATCATAGATATTTATTAGATTATATATCAACCATCACACGGTTCCTACCATCATACAATTAAATACTACTAATGCTATAAAACCTATGCAACCAAGTATGTAATACCAGGCTCAGATTAAGATCTACAGCATAGATACCCGGCTATTAGTAAAAGAAAGAACATATATCATTCCTTATCCCAGGGGCGTGCGCTCCATATAGGCAGAAATGCAGTGCTTTACTTGTCATTCACAGATATTTTAATAAAACGTTCGTACGTTTTAGATGACTTTAATAATTAATTAATAGTAAATAAATTAATTAAAAAAATATAATAACTTAAAAACGCCTAATATTTTATAAATAGCAACTCATCTCATGCCGTTGCGTTCTGCAGGACAAATCATCGCATGTATGTGTAATTTTCTTACTTCGCAAACGCACACACCCATGAATATCGACATGATTTTAAAGCGGGAACTCCAGCGGCAGGTGATGGCTCTCGGCTTCGGTTCGGCTATCCGAACGCTTCCGAAAACCGCCGAACTGGCTTGTCTGATTTGAAGTGGAAATTATTCGTTGCCTATAATCCGAGTTTTTACTCTTCTTTTTAGAATAGTCGGAAATCTAATAAATCACGTATGCACATTAAGCATTTTTGTTTAGTAAGGTTTTATTTGTTTAAATAGAAGAAACGTTTTGTGTTTCGCGGGGGCCATGTTGCATAATATTTCATGTGATAATCATTGTTTACAATTTAATCGCTCCAGTTTATTTATAGTTTTCTTAAAAGATTTTTCATTTTAACATTTGAAAGTGTGCACATTTAACAGTTTATTACTGAGTTTCTATAATAATTGTAGTGATTTGCTTTTACTAGTGAGTTAGTCGATTTTTTTTAAATGTTATTTGAATGTGAGGTTTTGAATATGTGTGTTTATTAAAAATTAAAAATCTTTTTACTGAAAGACAATTGTGAAAACTTGTTAAGTTTTCACAATTGTTATTCAGTGAAAATATTCAAAATCTGTCTAAAGGTAGATGTGTACCCGAGTTACAACAATTAAACCAGCAAAAAAATAATGTAACTCGAAAATTTCATGTTAAAAGTTATGAAACGTATAACTGGCTGTATGGTTGTGTACACAAGATTAAATTATATTGTTTTCCTTGCATATTATTTAGTAATTTACATCGGGATATAGTAATCTCAAGTAACCGGAACCTTGAATATGTGAAAATTGAAGCTGACTGACTGGTGAGTAGTTATAATATTTTAAAATATGCTTATTATTTTACTTATTACAATTTCTTCCGCCGCGACGATCGATCGCTGTTTTGTCTGCGTTGCCGTAGAATATGTACATGAATAGTAGTACATCTAAGACTTGCTCTGTAGGCATGGTTTCGACTTAGAGATCCGTCGCTTGGCTGTAGCTATGCTAAAAATCTATAAACGAAAAAGTTTTTGTGACCGAGTACTTCGCCGCATACCCAGTGTCATAATCCTGTGCACGCCACTGCCTTATCCCACATGCTAACAATTATTTTCTGTGCAATAAAGCCATAATTCCAACGTCGTAAAAAAGAATACCGAAAGGTCACCAACGTCGAGACAAACCAAGAAAAAAACATGAAATTACTATTAATTTTCTTTCTCTTTCACTATGTGGTTTTGCCATTGATGTTTTGTGAGACAGATAGATGATAGTTACGGCTTCGATTTTAGTGCTCCTTCCATGTTTATTCTTCCAAGTGTGATACTATCAAGCCGTAGTGCCACAAAGATTTCAAAACTCGAACTAGGCTATGACGTACATTTGACAGAACAAACCTTCGTACAATAAAAAGTTACGCCATCTTGGTTTTCACCATACTTCAAATGTCAAAATGGCCACAAAAATATTAAAAACTGGGGCCATTTAACTGGAGACACTTTTTGCTTCAACATGCCTCGTCTATAATACATACGTCTATGTAGTACCATCATAAACTTCGTTTTTAATCACGTACACTTCTTATGGTCGTTTCGGATTATTTTATTTTTTACAATCTTGAATCTGTTCCAATAAAAAAAAATCTGCTGTTTCCTACAAAATGCTATCTATTCTATATCTTCGGCCTATTGTATGAAACAGTTTTTTTTTTTAAGTAGGAAAGTTGATCCCATAGTAAAAGTTGCTTATATTCAAGAGTACATTCACTCCTGAAAGTTTGGACACTGACTGGAAAAACAATCTGTATAATCGTAATCTGGTAAACGGTGGCAGCCTGCAAGTATTACCATGAAATTTGGTATGCAAGTAGTTTTGAGGGAGAAAAATCGATCTAGCTAGGTCTTATCCCTGGGAAACTGCTTATTTGTAAGCATATGTTTTCTCTTTCGTCTCGCAACAATATATCAATAAATTAGATACTGTTATGTCAGTCCGATTGGCAGTTTGTCATGCGTAATGCTTTGTTCGAAAATTCGGAATGTGATGTCTTCGTATCCCAGTCAGATAAATATTATTGTGATTATTTTTATTTATTTAAATTTATCAGAACTCCGAGCCAAGCTCGGTTACCAAGATACTTATCATTTGAATGTCTAAAGACGTCATAATAATATTATCTCAAGCTAAAATCCATCAAGCCGTTTTAGGTTGTAGGACGTGTTTAAAATACTAGTGGACATTTACATACTCTTGAACAGCATTAACCCTTCTTGGGCGGTCGGATAAAAACCTCATTAACCGTTCTTATTGTGCAGTTTTGCAATAGGCGTGATACTGCGATCGCCATATGTAATAGTTACGTAACCTAAAGCAAGTATCGCCAACATCGATCTGCAGATTCTCATTTATCTGGTTCTGTAAAAGGTACCTAAGGTTCAGTTCACACCGCGAAGATACGAGACGCTACGCGGCACTGCATTTTTAAGATAGCTATTCAAAATTGATCTTTATTCACTACACAAAAAGATACACGTTTTATATGACATCAGTCATACACTTGCACGTGCGTTGTGCAGCGCGGTGCAACCTGACATTCGAACTCTTAAATTGAAACATGTATCTTCTTGTGTAGTGATTAATGTATAATGTTCAATTTTAAATAGCTATAATAAAAATGTAGCGCCATGTCGCTTATCGCTTCGTTTCAGTGTGAATTGACCATTATTCATGACTCGCGACCCGCCCCCGCTATGCACGGGTGCAATGTATTATACAGAACCCTTCCTCTTGAATCACTCTATTTATTGCTAAAAACTGCATTAAAATTCGTTGAGTATTTTAAAAGAACTAATCGAACAGGAAAGGAAGCGACATCATTTTATACTGTGTAAAGATAGTACTAAGTACTAAAGATAGATATTTTATACAGTGTGTTTCGCCTCCATGTTAAGATATTTTAACAGAATATTAGGTTTTTAGGTTTAATTTTATCGACAAAATACCCCCCGTTTGGGGGTCGCAACAATCACCCCCCGAGCTACAAGCAATTGAATAATAAATAATTATATGCCTATGATATTATATAATCTTTTATTATTATATTTTGTGGTAGGTGTTCAACAAGAACGGACGCGGTTTTATGTAAGTATAAAAATCTTTTTAGGCCTGCAGGCCTAGCACGCGCACCCTGGAAACACCGAAGAATCGATAAAATGACAGATTGAAGAAACATTAATACCATTCGGAGCAAAACAGTTCTTATTGTAAGGGCAGCAAGGTCGATGCATCTTCGTTATGAGAAACAACATTTCTTTTCTTCCCGAGCATGAGCTCACAAAATGTCCTCTTTTGACAGCTAAAAGTAGAAACGTTTTCTTATTTAAAAGTCAAATAGTCTTACAATAACGTCAACTAATCCACATCATGGCGGTCCAAGACAAATAGTTTATTTACGTTCAGTAATTTACTTGAAAATTTGATCACTTTTGACAGAAGATTTCCCGGCAGCCATTTTAAAATATGGCTATTTAGAAATTTTGTTTCTAAAATAGTTGACTTTGATGAACTTGTTACTAGTTTGAAGAACTATTTTGCAACGAACCGTTTTAGAAAGAATATTTCTTCTTTAAAATTATTTCTTCAGATCGCCATGTTAAGCCCGCTGAAAGTCTATGGCTCGATTAGAAGCGCATTGTCAATCTATTAATAGCTAGTTAAAGTTTAGTACGAGACATAAGTCGGTATATGAATTAGTAGTCGGTACTTACTATCATCAGGCAGTATATAAATATAAAAAAATATATAAAATTTCCTACTTACAACAAATCACAAAATTAATTACTTTAATATCATAAATACTAGTTTTACGCGCAATTATTTAATTAATATTCTACCTTATCCTATGAAAAGGTAGTAAACGAGTGAATTTAATAATAATAAATTTATGTGGTAGCTTCAAAACAAATTCCTTATTTTATTTCGTCGACTCACACAGTGCCATTGGCCGCCTGCATCATCATCATCATGTAACATGAAGCAAAAACTTTCTGTACAGTTTTACGAAAATTGTGCAATTTTTCTGGTAAAATAAAGGTTATGTTATGTGCAAGGTGTGGGAAAGCCATTTTTTTTAAATAATTCTAATGGAATACATAAAATAAATAAAAATAACAACAACACACACTACTTTAGATTATTAACACAAAACCTTATCGTTATTGCATTCAACACTTGATAAAAATATTATATAATTTATTACCTTTCTTTTAATTTTTTTTTGGTAAGGGCTAATATTGCAACAGCGCGATGTAATTATGTTTCGTTGGACTTGTTGTTCTCACAAAAAATATATTTTTCGCGATTTTATTTTAGCACTTTGTCGACGTGGTAAAAAAAAAGTAAATGTTGTGACAGATTAGCAAACGTCAACTTGTAACTATTCAAAAATTCTTTCTAAAATTTGTATGGTGTGTCTTGTGATAACCCAAGTGTGTTGTTTATTTTATGCATTCGTAAACATTATACGTATACAAAAATATTAGCTTTCTGGTCACCTTCCTTCACATAAACTTTAACTGTACCAAATATCATACTCCTCCGTTCCCACAATTCTCGTAAGACTGTACTGAAAGTTTTTGCTTCATGTCTCAATATATAATACTAGCTGTTGCCCGCGGCTCCGCCCGCTTAAAAACAGTATCCCTAGTAGTACTTTTTCGGGATAAAAAGTAGCCTATGTTTAATCCAGAGCCTATACTACTACCATACCAAATTTTATCAAAATCCGTTCAGTAGTTTCTGCGCGAAAGAGTAACAAACATCCATCCATCCATACATCCATCCATCTATCCTCACAAACTTTCACATATTAGTAGGATGATAGTTTCTGAATGCTGTAGGTACTAATGTGTAGCTGGCTTCAGAACAGTAGCGTCACAATGGCAACCGTTACGTTCCGGGTCAGCGGTCGCGGTCGCCGGCATCTGCCACCTGCCACCTGCCGCCTGCCGCCGGTTACGCAATTAGCTTACGGTTGTATCCGCGTATTGCAGATTGTTTAGATGGAAAAGATAAACAAAGTTAATATAATGCAGTAGTGGCAAAGGCTCTCCTTCATAGACAGGGAAGCCCTGGCCTGTATTATAGGTAGGGATTTGGATGAGTCTTCAGAAGGTAAGTAGTAAGTGAAGCCAATAGGATTGGAGTTATAGGAACCCCACGCCACTGTATGAATGTAGTGTGGATGTAGAGCTTCGAACAATAATTATAATCGAGTTTTTAATTTAACGGTGGCTACTAATGGCTGATCGTGGTATCGTTAACTTTCTGATCCTTGGACTGAGGTTCACGTGATGTAATAATAATAGTATCTATGGACGCTTCCACACCACGTCAATCTGGTCCTGTACTAATTATCCGAAGAACCTGTATCACAGGTACCAGACAACGGAAATATATTTAACATTTTTATCCTACTATACACATATATAATACACAATATCAAAGAGCCAGGCACACAGACAAACTTTTTATCCATTAGGCGGGATTCGAACCCGCGACCTTCGGCTTAAGCGCTGACGCGCTAACCACTGAGCCACAGAGGTCGTCGATGTGCTATGTCTATACTCAACTCAGTTCAAATCGAATTCAATCAAACCTAAACAAAAATATTAAATTCGACCAAATAAATGTGTCACTGTTTGTCTTTATTGCACGGTAAATATGTAAGTGCCAATTAAATGGGTAGAATTATTTAAGTGTACTAGTGTGTTTTTGTTTACAAAAGTTTTAAGAGTCTGTTCAGGGTGCCTAGTACCTAACATTTGACAGCGGCGTAAACGTAACGGTAATGAATGAAACTTGTATGGGCGCTGTCAAGATTTTGACAGATTGTCATGCAATTCTCATTCGAAAATGTTACACAGGAGTATAACAACCCAATTGGTTGTGAGGATATGAGATGTTTGGTAGATAAAGATCTATTTCCTTATTTTACAAGCCAACATTAAGGTAGCTGAGTAGTTAGCGTGCAATCTTTCGCTCTACTTACTAATAAGGGTCAATTCACACCGTAACGAAACGATACGCGACATGGCGCTGCATTTTTAAGATACCTAAGAAGATGCACATTTCGTTGTAAGAGTTCGAATGTCAGGACGATGCGACTTGCACCGCGCTGCACAGCGCTGTGCAGTGTATGGCTGATGTCATATGAAACGTTTATCTTTTTGTGTAGCGAATAAATTTTAATTTTGAATTAAAAAAAAAACTTAAAATGCAGCGCCGCGGGACGTCGCGTATCGACGCGATGTGAACTGACCCTAAAACCAGGACCTATTAAGGCTCTACCATCGAAAAGGTGTTTAGAATTATGTTTTTAAGCTTAGGTAACTAAGGCATAGTCCTTACTACCTCAAATTAATATGCGATCTAAATAAATCAGTTGTTTAATATCTATCCTTAGAGATAGATTACTTATTTTAGATACCTATAGATAAATTATTAATTACTTTATTAATTTTTAATCCAAGTTTTGTTTATTTTTTTTATACAATTTATTATATTATATTACTAAAACTAGAAATAGCGATTTATGTGCAAATCGTAATAGGTCAATAAATTTTACCCATCTTTACCCAAAACCGTACGTAATGGTAAATATTACACAGATTACGTAAATTGCTTACATCATACACAATATGACCTTCTGTAACATAGATGCATAAATTATTTGATTTTATAATTTAATATTTACATAATATTCATTTTAACCGTGGACTGTGCGAAAGGGAAAGTATGAATTTATCCTTACCTTGATCTGAGCAATATTTTGACAGCTGTATCACGTCAGTAAACAACACTCGTTTGCAACTAGTTTTAAATTAAAAAAATACACTGTCAGTCTTTACTTAATAAATTGAGTTTTCACTGAACGTCCGTCACTGGCACGTTTTCGAGTTCGATTTTTGAAACTGCGATGTTTATGAAATGCGCAGGCGCACAGCTCCCTCCTTTGAAGTCACGCGCAGCACTGAGGAGTGCCAGCAGCCATTTTCTATGGTGGGAGGCATCTGTGTACATTTAATGACATTGTTAAGGAAAATTATGTACTTGGTAATCTAAAACGTAATGCGTGCATAGATTGTTTATGATTGGAAAGGTGTAGTTAGTTGTTGGTCTTTTCTAAAATGGTTTTTCTACACTAATATTATAACGAGGAAAGATTTGTTTGTTTGAGTTAGAATTCGCTCCGAAACTACTGCACCGATTTTGATGAAATTTGGCACATATATAGATTGAGTACACCACGGTGATGGATATAGACAAAATGTATGGTTCTCGCGGCTATTTATTTTTGGGCACACGAAGTCGCGGCCAACATCTAGTGCTATGATAATATTGTTGTAATTTAAATTAATTCTAAAATCTGTTTATGTAAAAGGACTGACTGACTGACTGACGTACAGACGCTCGCATGGTAGAAACGTGACATTTGGAGTCATTTTAATTTACAATGTAGTCGCAAACTACGAAAGGATTTTGAAAAATTCCATCCTCAAAAGGATGAAATAGGGGTTGAAAGTTTGTAGGAAAAATCTTCGAATCTGCAACGATTTCGATGAAAATTAAGAATCATGGTCTTAAATAAGTTTAATTAAATGCGTGTTTCAGAATTTATTAGAACTCACCCTCTGAGGTTGTAAAAAAAGGGTTGAAAATTTGTATGAAAAAAACTCGATTTCTATAAAATTTAATAAACAGAAATCATTAGAAACGTATTTCATCGTTTTTTAAAATTCGTGCCCTAAAGGAGTGAAATACAACAAATGGTCTGATTGCGTCGAATTTTGCTACGCAGCAGGCCTAGCACGCGCACCCTAGTAACACAGAAGAATCGACAAAATGACAGATTGAAGAAACATTAATACCATTCGGAGCAAAATAGTTCTTATCGTAAGGCAACAAGGTCGATGCATCGTCGTTATGAGAAACAACATTTATTTTCTTCCCGAGCATGAGCTCACAAAATGGCCTCTTTCGACAGCTAAAGTAGAAACGTTTTCTTAATTCAATGTCAAATAGTCTTACAATAATGTTAACTACTCCACATCATGGCGGTCCAAGATAAAAAGTTTCTTTACGTTCTGCCATTTACTTGAAAATTTGATCAATTTTGACAGAAGTTTTCCCGGCAGCCATTTTAGAAATTTGGCTATTTAGTAATGTTGATTTCTATTGACGACCTTGTTACCATGGATCAAATAAAACTGTCTTGCAATTTCTTTAAAATTATTTTTTCGGATCGCCATGCTAAGCCCGCAGATAGTTATTACGACGTAGAAATCCGTTAAAAAAGGATTTTTCGAAATACATTCCCCACGGGTGCAATAGGGATTCACACGGACAGAGTCACGCTCTAAAGGTAGTTAGTTGTTTAAATTATATAGATATACAGTAATCATTAAATTAACTTTAAATTATTTTTAAGACGTGCTTAACAATGGTTCTAGTTTTTATCGTTTTTAAGTACTGACTGTAAAAAACATAACCCGCTAATTTTGCTAAGTGCTTCAAACGAAACCAAAATAACAGGAAGAATTATTATTTTTAAACAAAAATTAAAACCAACTTCCCAAGTACAATGCACAAAAAAGTATGGAAAAAAACTTATTTTCTAAATAATTCCCCTTTTAAATTCCTCTTAAATTTTCCTATTTCTCTACTCAATCTTCATAATTTTGAAGTCGGTACCAGGGGGTGTATTATGAGGTCTTGTAGCAGTATTACTTTAACATTACTTTTAGATTTCGCGCAAATTAAAAATATCTTTTTGTCTATATAAATAGAGATCATGTTTGCTTATACGAAATTCAAAAGTAATGTTAAAGTAATACTGCTACAAGACCTCATAATACACCCCCAGCCCGAACAACATCCTGATAAAACAATATTTTATAGAACTCACGTTCAAGTTGTCTGATACCGATTGCAAAATTATGAAGATTGTGTAGAGAAATAGTTAAAAGTTAAGAGGAATTTAAAAGGGGAATTATTTAGAAAATAAGTTTTATTTCATACTTTTTTGTGCATTTTTACTTTGAAAGTCGGTTTTCATTTTTTGTTTAAAAATAATAAATTGTCTCTTTCAAGTTATATTATTATTAACACATTTAAAGACATATATAAATACAAACAAGCCTCCGCTATTGTCACTCTCTCGGCAAAACAAACTCAAGCGTTATTTTATGCCAGTTTTCTGAGAGGCCGTGGTATTTCCCCAAATAAGCATTACTGATCTGCGGACATACTAAACAATCACCAGTGATGATTTGTATAGTCGTTTTGTTTATATAGATATTATAGATTGTTATAGTCGGCGGCAAAAATGTAGCAGTAAGCATTAAATATACTATAGTGATGATGATGATCACGAATATAATTTTGGTAATAGCAAAATTTCAAAGACATTGATATCGGTGCACAAAACTCTGATGAGTAGTTAGTAACTGTATGTCATCATAATAATATGTTGGTGTTTCGTGTGAAGATGGTGGTGATGATGATGATGATTACTGTAAGTGATATGATGGCAGTTCATTAAACAACGCCGGAATCACCAAACATGTATCTATAAGGTTTCAGGAGTTCTGTCCAGTACTTTTGGATCCAGGGTATACCTTGGTGCAAAATCTTACTATTTGGTAGCATATGTTTGGACTACTTCAGACAAACTCGAAATCACTATATGTCTCCATATAAATTTCAAAGAGTTTCCTCGATTCCTCATCCCATCATCAGGTCTCCACCTTAGTGACTAAAGGACCAATTTCGATATACCCTTTACAAAAACAAAAAAAAATTGCAAATAGGTCCATAAACGGCAGAATAATGTTCAAAGATATCCCTGTCGGTGTAAAATACTATGAGAAGTACCTATTATATCATCATAATGTGATGATGTACGTACGTTGTGATGATGGTGGTGATGATAAAGGAGTCAGGAGTTCTGTTCAGTGTTCTGTTTAATTTGGAAAAACACGAAATCATTCCATTCCTCATGGATTCGGTAATAGCAAAACCTAAACCTTTTCGTTCACTTATTGTGTTACGGAAAGGACATGGTCCAAAATCCATACCAAAAAAAACCCAGACAGCACAGAAATGGTTGCCAATGTGCTCACATTAAATCATAATATTCGATGTCACCAAAAGGGTAACGCCGAAATACTCCTGGAGTATTTCGGCGTCACCCTTTGTGTAAGTAAGTTATCTAAGTTATAAGCGAGATTCGAATTAGGCTATTGTAGGTGGGTAGATGTAGGTTCGTGGGGGGTGTTCTGTGTTAGACAGATCCGGGACACTCCCCTAATAGCGGCTGATGGCAATCCGCATGTGGTTTTAGTGGGTAACCCTATGGTCGGAGTCCCACATACCCCCGGGGCACCCAACCCAGGAAGGGCATAAAGCCTTTCCCCTGCGAGATCAAAAAAAAAAAAAAAGTTGTAACGGAGCTTCGTTTTCACCTGGAGGCTGTACAATTGCGGAACTTTCGCAAGAAATCGTACGGTCTCTCGGCGTACGCTTTAGTATACCCACTATTTCAACGCTAAAAACTACACCTACACATATCAATATATGTAATACATTACAACCACGTTTTAAATGTATTTCGGGAACTGTGGTTAATAAGATACATTTCTTATATCTAACACTTTTAGATACACAATATGCAAATATTGTTAAATTGAAGTTTAATATTAAATTACATAATTTACTGTTAATTGTATAAATTGTATAATTATCTAATACAATAATATTAAACATTTCATTATTACTAGTAATTTATCACTTCATTATTACGTGATTGATAATAATATGTCTAATAAATAAAATTAATTACATAGGGATTTAATGTCAACATAAAAACTAAAAACAGAAATCATGTCAAATAATTTTCTTTATACTAGTCCATCTTAATTAATCGATTAAAATATAATCATTATTCTCGTTTCCTTACAAATAATTCTACGTTTTTAGCAATTCGTTAATAGAATAAAAGGTTTTACTTTTAAGCCACTTAATAATTTCCTTTTTAAATTTAATACAGGGCAAATCTTTTATTATTTTTGGTATAGAATTGTATACTTTAATGCACATAGGATGGTATTGTTTATGATATAATGTTATTCTTGGAATAGTGTCGAGTACCAATCTGTCAGCTTTTCTATTGCTACAGGAGTAAATATCACATGCTTCTGAGAAATGTTTATAATTTAGCTTCACAAAATTGGCTAGCTCAAATATGTTTATGCTAGGTAATGTAAGTATTCCTAGTCTTTTAAAAAGTGGTCTACATGATTCATAGGGTGGCCTACCACAAATCGCTCTGACACATTTCTTTTGCACTATAAACACCTTTTTAATTATTGCTGAGTTTCCCCACAGCATCAGGCCGTATCTGAGTACTGATGCTACGTGAGCATGGTACGCCGCGAGAACAGTCGGTAGGGCACATACTTGTCTCAGTCTGTAAAGAGCGCAGACAAATCTATCCAGCTTGCTACATTTATGCTCTATATGAGCCTTCTAATTTAAATTTTCTTCAATATATATACTACCGGGAATTTAGTTTTACTTACTTTTTGTATTACTTCATTATTGTACTTAATATTAAAATTAATTGTTTTATTTCCACGATTTTTAAATTAAATATAATTAGTTTTGGTTAAATAAATATTAAGATGTCTCACGTCTGTCATCGAGAAAAATCTGATATTATTCTTGGTCGTAGCTTCTTTACCCGGCGTTATTCGGGATTGCGGTGACATCAAATAAGACTTGAACTTTGAAATTTTGGTTAATTTGTTTCCTACCTATAGGCTAAGTTCCCACGATTTTTTTTTGGAACTGTAATGAGACCTACAATAGAGTTGAAAAGCGTGTAGAGCTGTCAAATTTGACATTTGACACTTAACACTTCGATATTCAGCTCTAATGTAATGCGCGACGACAACAAAAACTCTCGTGGGTGCGAGCTCTAAAGAAATTTCCAGTTGCAAACAATAGATATAAGCATTAAGTATGCAGGTGCTATATAGTTCTGTGACTGTTATCTTTCACCGTGAGCTGCGCAGGTATTCCTTTCTGGAAGGCTAGCAACTGACTACTCTGGTGTCATCAGGCGATCCGTCTGCTCTTCGCCGGTGAAGACCGTCCAGTGTAGGTGTGTGTTATGCTGCAGACAAGTAGGTATTTCTATCAGCTGACAGATTGATGTCGTAGCAATACAGAATGCTCATTTTGATCTTCTATAACTCGAGGGTAATAGGGTTTTGCAATAGAATCGAATAGCATGGAACAAAATGTTTTCTATTACAATTTAATAATAATTTAAGATTGCTGTAAATTTTATGTTCGAAAGTATGTATTTTAGGTCCCCATATTAAAATTTTAAACCATAGAAATATGAAATTAAATCTTCAAAGTTAGGGAAACAATAAAAAAGTACACCCTATGGTATAATAGCCTGTTCAGAGTTATTTTACAAACGAGACGATACGCGACGCGATTGACTGATACTAGAGTGCGATATGGCCATAGATAATACAACATATTATATAATATATTCTAGATTTATATATCTAGGTATGAGTTATCAATTTAACAACTTTTCTGTCCGTAGCGACATCTAGTAATGTTAAGTGGTATTATGCATCACTAATAGCACCGGTGACTTTCTAAAAGTTCAGCGTAATCTAGCTAGATGGCGTATTCACGTGCAATTAAACGACGAATTTTGACTAAAAAGTACTAGAGAATGAATAGCAGTCTAGTAACACTTGTAACACGTCTCGCGTTCCTGGTCCTTAATTAATAGTTAATCCCTCTTGTGCGTCCGGTAACCTCACTCACAACTTATGCTATAATACACGCCGATTTTGTAAACCCCTGGTATTTATTTAGTCGATCCGCTCCATTCGTGCTAATTTGCCAAAACGTGGCTCTCTCACATTTATGAGAAAATAGAGTATCGTAAAAGTATCACTGTCAGTTAAATGTGGAAACGTTACTGTGTATGTACTATCGAACAAGTTGCCAATTTTACTAATGCTATGTACCAGTAAGTTCGCGTAATATAGGCTATACGTAACGTGTATGTTGCGTATAGTGCATAGCGTTAGTGAAGGTTAAGACTTGAGTGGGACTGTTATTACTGAAACGACTATTCTCCATGAAGGTTTATTAGTGACTGCCTCGTGACTGCTATGTTATATCAGCTACAAAACTACAAGCTAACAAACTTCAGCAATAACATTTCATGCCGTCACAATACAAAATTGACCTACATCACAAAGTTTTAGGCATAACGCGAGTTAAGCCACACAAGATTATGGTGTACGGCGAAGTAGTTATAGCTAAGTAACGCTTTCGTCCATCGTTTTTCTTTCTCATTTTATCTTCTGTTTGTCGTTGTTCTGTATGCTGTGTCACATGTCCGTCGAATTTAAAATATCTTGCATTATAAAATTTCACACATTTTTATTGTTAATATATAAATGTCGCTATTAATTAGGTTTTAGATTATTGCCCACAACATGCCACGTCACAAACCACGCTATTTGTAGCCAAAGAGAATGTAAATAAACTACGTAATATTTGTAGCATGTGGTCTGTGGATCTGTGAAATGTCACTTTGTCGAAATACTCATAGACTATAGACCTTTTGTTTTTTTTTTATTTCTTTTGTTTTTTTTTTTTTTTTTATTCCATATCTAAGGCGTAAAGCCATTACTCGATCGCGCCATAATTTCTTGACAGTGTTGAGTATGTAAATGTTGTTTGTTTTTATGTGGTAAAGCCACTCATAGGCCTTTGCAGAATACCAGTGCAGCAGGCTTGCTTGCTGTGTGTAGCTGAGCTACGAGAAATTTTCGGCCTCACACAACATATGAAGTGATGTGACGACCTCTGTGGCTCAGTGGTTAGAACATTGGCCCTCAAGCCGGAGGTCGCGGGTTCGAATCCCGCCAATGCAACATAAAGTTTTCCTGTGTTCCTGGGTCATGGATGTGTATTAAATATGTGTATAATATAGTAAAAATCTTAAATATAAGTATACTCACTATATAAAAAAGTATTAAAAATATATCCGTTGTCCGGTACCTACCCGTAACACAAGTTCTTCGGATACTTACCACGGGGCCAGACTGACGTGGTGTGAATCGTCCATAGATATTATTATTATTATTTATATGATATACTATAATAATGTGCCTAATTTTATTTTATTCTTTTGTATTTCATTTTGATGTGTGTTGTGTGATGATAAAATAAACGTATTCTTTTCTAAGTATGCACAACATGAGATAGGCGAACAACGCGGAAGCCAAGTAGCTACTTGAAAATTACATTAAAAATGAATTTGGTGTTTGTAAGGTTGGTATAACCGTAAAGAGCCATGACGTTACACCAAATTCAAATTCATTTTGAATATCAATGCAGGAACGCAATTTCTACACTTTGGCTGTATAAAAAGTTTTAGGCGTTATTTTTGACATACCAACTTTATGTATATATATTGCTAGATGTTTCCCGCGACTTTATACGTAATACATAACGTATACGTGTATACGTTATGTTTAGATATATTCGATAGTACGTGCAGCGTGGTATTCTAAGTTAGAACACGGGTACTTTGCGACTGAGATACGAAATTTAAAAAAACCGGCCAAGTGCGAGTCGGACTCGCGCACGAAGGATCCTTACGAAACAGCAAAAAACATGTTGTTTACGGTAATATATCATATGTAAAAAATTCAACTGTCTAACGGTCCAAGAGATAGATCCTGGTGATAGGCAGACGGACAGATGGACAGATGGACAGACGGACGAACAGCGGAGTCATAGTAATAGATCCCGTTTTTTCCTTTAGGTACGGAACGGAAAAAAATGTATAATTAAGCTTTCTACTAACTGTGAAAGATCGATTGACAATTAAAATCAACGTGTGTCAAAATTGTACCAAACGCACGGGAGTGTGACTTACGCTAGGAACCCACGGAGCGGGTTTCTGGTTTCTCCCGTGCCCGCCACGGACGTCGAGGTGCGGTTTGAATCTAAACTCACGGGACCGCGGTTTTGCGCGGTCACGCAGTCGCCGCGGTTGGGACTGTCGCCCGCAAACGTGGCGGGCGGAGATCGCAGGACGCGCGGCTGCAAAAATGCAAATACATATATACAATAGAATTTCGCCCGCAAACCGAACGCAGAGCGCGTGGGCTCAAACCGTCGAGGCTGAGTTGTGCTTTAATTTTTTACAAACGGGCAGTAGCAGTAGAAGTTGCGGGCCGCAAAACCGCTCCGTGAGTATTGCGCTAGTGTTTGGCTAAGAAGCCTCACACTACCGTGCGTTTGATACTTAGCCATTAAGCTAAGATAGTGTTACGTAATTTTTATTAATTTAAAGTATATTTTAATCATTTCATACTCCTAAATGTTCATACTCCTCCGTTCGCATAATTTTCGTAAAAAGGTGTACGAAGGTATTGCGTCACGTATTCATTTAAATTCATCCTGCTACCAAACATGATGTCAATTATTTCACTTAGGCTTTCAGCTCAATCTTGTTTGGGGTCTGTATAGTGCGTTGCTGAGGTATGATTTTTTTGCAGTCGGGTTTATTTTTTATTATTAAATCGTGTCTAATTACTAAAAACATAAGGTTCACTTTACAATATTAAAAAAGAAGAATTAAAAACTAGTTATGATAACAAAATCAATTGTACCATAAAAGTAGGTAAGTACTAAAAAAATAATAACTACTCCAAAACTTAAAATGCTACAAAACAAAGAAATCTCCCAGGTCGTCCCCACCAGGCAGAGTACCTAGAAGGCTCAAAGAGTTTCCTCGCTGGATTGTGATACTTATTCTCTGGGCCAGGTAGGTGCCGGCTCTGGGGTCTCGGGTGGCCTCAATGAGTTTTTTGGAGATTTCTCCGAAAAGTTTGTGCGCACCCAGACCCCATGTACCTAAGGTTTCAACCCCAAACGGTTCAAATATGAGATCCCCACTAAGGTTCTCATATTTGCGCCGCTTGAGGTTTTCCGCCTGATTGGCGGCCGCACCTGCAGAACTCGAGGTGCCCTGGACATGGGACGGAGCAAGTGTATCGACGCAAGTAGCGTCCCATACAAGAGCCCGTCCCACTCTACAAGGGACCAGGGTCATACCGTCTGGTCTCTTGCCATCGTCGCGCGCCAAACCAGAGGCTTCCAGCACAGCTGGCACTCCGGCGGTGACAAGAGCCCGACGGATGAGATCGTTCAGGCAGTGATGTCGGGAGATGCGGCCGGCGCTTCGTTGACAGGACAGCCCGTGGTGTCCGAGGCTGTCCACATTTGCACCACAAACACAGCGATGGGGGACGACGTGGGGGGTGCCAAGATGCAGGGAAGTGGCTAACCGGAAAGCTGTTCGATCCAGCAATGTGCCCGTATTGGGTGACGGTAATGCTTGTAGCCAAAGGCCCGACTCCCACTTCTCCGCAGCTAAGAGGCGAGCCTGCTCCACAGGACTGAAGGACGTATTAAGAAGATTATTCCGTACCAGTCTGCAGAGTGGCTCGTCCCAGAGCCTTTGGGAAAAAGTATTGTCAAACAATTCGCTACAAGCACTAGTTACGCTCCAGGCGTCCTTGGCCTCGTCCAGAAAGGTAACTGTATTGGAGTAGGATGGGTGATGTAGTATTTTGGAGATAAGACTATGGTTCGCGTGGACTGAGGACAAGAAGGCCGGAAGCGATATGTCAGAGGGCTTTCGAACACCCAGGCCACCGAACCTAACTGGAAGCGTTGCCTGAGTCCATGCGCGGTCATCGAAATTTGTATTCAAAATAGTGGAGAGCGTTTGTCTTATGGTATCATCCAACTGTTTGAGAAGTTGAGGGAACTTCCACAGTTGACAACACCGTAAGACATATGTCAATTTAGGTACGAAAATGCAAAAACGGATTAGGGTAAAGGCCATGTGACAGTTAATTTGGAGGAGGCGGTCTAAAGTTTCATTAAAATTTTGTAATTTGTTATCTAAGAAGTCCGGGAAAGATTCGTCTAAAATAGGTGAGCCCAAAAGGAAGAGCGAATCCTTGTCAATGACAGACAGTTGTGGAGCTATTTCTTTAAAGCTGGATATAATCGCGTTTCTATCCCCACAACTGTCTGGCACAAAAAGTTCGCACTTACCTAGGTTCAGCTGCAGACCTATTTTTTGGAACTCGCGGATCAGAGTGCGGAAGTCTGATAGTACAGTGGGTGCATCGCTTCCAAGGGTCCCATCATCCAAATACCAAACATTACATTTTGAATTTAGAAGCTCGATGACCGGGTGTATAGCAAGGCTGAAGATTGCTGGACCTAGAGGGTCGCCCTGTTGGCAGCCCACTTCGGATGAGATGAGGTGGTCTTTGTAAATGAGTTTGGTGGGGTCGTTGTAACACTGGAGCATAAATGGTAAATATAATATAATATAATATAATATAATATAATATAATATAATATAATATGTAATATTTTTATTATTTATTTTTATAATTGCAATCATAAATATTAGCTTTACCAAAGTTGTAGAAACTTAAACTATAGAGGTACTGCAACACGACGCGTTGAACTCATCTCTATGAACAATTATTGTTCGTAGTATCAAAATTAGACGGTAGATGGCAGTGACGCGGTGTTCCTATAGCTCCATTCCTATCGGCTTCACTTACTCACCTTTTAAAGACCCTACCTATTATACAGGCTAGGGCTTCCATATGAAGGAGAACCAGCATTCGCCACTTGTAGATGGCTTATGTATAAAACTGTTATGTTTATTTCCTTCTTCGAACCAATGTAAACGATTCAATAATATTGTAGGTACAAGGTACACATTATTCTTGGGATTTTTTAGTAATAATTTGTTTACAGAGACCGATTTCCCAAGTTATGTAAATAATAATTATTATAGCTTTGAAGATTAAAGAAGCTACATTATTTTTATTGTATGATTCTTTTACATTACATTTATCGTGGAAGTGTTCACAAATAATAAAAATAATATTAAACTCATCTTAAAAAATATTTTTTGATTAATATAATATGTTATGGAAGCTAAATATCGAATAAACATAAATTAAATAAATAGGCATATATATTTCGTATATAAAATAGGCCCATTGCCTTGATCAACTTATGTTTCCGGGAGTGGTTTTCGATACTAAGAAATTGAGATAAATTAATAAAAAATTATATTGAGTGAGTGTCGAAGGTTTCAACGACCGGTTGGTAGAAAGTCTCATAAATTTTTCGTTCCATCGGTAGCTTAAATTCTGGTCTCCACTCTCCAGTATCATTTAACTGGTTAATATTTATCGATGCGTTCAGTTTATCTGGTTGGTTTGACTGTTCTATGTTCAGTCACTTTTTTCAGCCAAAAAACATTGTACGACGCGTGGACGCATAACATTTGCTCATAACCTTGCCCAGAAATATTTAATAGCCTCACTTACGAATTCCTAATAATTTTATAATGCAATATTTTATACAACTTTATGACTGCCTTGGGTAATGTGTTACATAACGTTCACAAAGAAATACAACAATTTTATTTTGGCCCGTCGAATACATTTTAAACAAGTTATTTTTTCTGTAGATAAAAGACAACACTCTCCAGAGATACCAAGTGTTCTTTTTTTAATGGAATAGAAATTTGCTACTATAACTTTATACTGATGGGTAGCTATTTTAAATGCGAGCGTGTGTTTCTTTGCTAGGCGGCTACTTTTGAGCGCAAAAAATACGATTGTATATATTTGTTTATTTATTTTTAAATCATAACATAAGTACATACAGATTATGAAATCTTATTAATACAGTTTATGTAACTATTCAGTAGGTAGGGATAGGGGTTCGGTCTACGCAAACGAATTATCGGGAAGGAACTATTGTTTTATTTTTATATAAAAGAGGACTTTAATTAAACCGGAATACTATTTTTAAAGACACATTACACTTATCTGAGATGTTCCTCGTTGTTATTGCTGCATAAATTGCGTGTTTTCTTGCTTTTGTATACAAAAAAAACACAATGATGAGTGCATCGTTCCGTGTACATGTACAATATCGACAAAGTTCCAGCTCGACCAGTTTCTCTACATTTTCCTTTGCGCTAGGACGCCTTAAAATATTTTATTTTTTAACGCACAGGCTTACACACTTGTACCATTAGATTAGTCGCAATAGTGAGGGTGACACTACCCTCTGGGAACATTAAAAGTATTTGACGTCACGCCGTCGCGGGGTTTTTTGTTTTTCTTTTAATTAATAGTATATTTTTTATTTGCGGCAGGATTTAGGATTAATGGAAAAGCCAGATCCCTTCGACAGTTAAACCCATGGCGTTATAACGTGGCCACAGGTGGGTTCATGTACATTTTAATAACGGTAGGTATGGTATTCGAGTTGTGTGCTCGAGAAGAGCATTTATTATTGGGCTTCCTATATTTTATTCGTGGCAGTATTTTCTAACTGCTTAAACCATTAATTAAGTACTCCGACTTGTCGACCTCCGTGGCTTAAGCTGGAGGTCGCGGGTTCGAATCCCGCCGAAGGAGAAAAAGATTTTCTATGTTCCTGGGTCTTGGATGTGTATTAAATATAGGAATAGTTTAACAGTATTAAATATATTTCCGTTGTCTGGTACCTGTGATACAAGTTCTTCGGAAACTTAGTACAGGACCAGATTGACGTGGCGTGGAAGCGTCGGTTTTGCAGTTCCATATCATTGAACTTGACCGGACACACTCGAACTTAAGGCCAGATGTTATCTTTGGACCAGTTCTCATAAGATATCATTGTATAATAAATACATGAGTGGTAAAACGGTTTTTATGTTTGCCTCAGATTAAATAAATGGACGCATTCACACCACGTCAATCTGGTACCGTGGTAAGTTCTCGAAGGACTTGTGTTACGAGTACCAGACAATGGAAATATATCCAATACTTTTATACTATACTTATATTTAAATTAAATATATTTAACACACATCCAAACCCAGGAACACAGAAAAATTTTGTTCCCTGGCGGGATTCGGACAAGCAACCTCCGGCTTGGGCGCCAACGCGCTAACCATATATATATATATATATACCCTGTGTATATTTATACCCTGTGAATATATATTTGTATGACGGATGTTTGATCGACTCTTTGTAGGAGGTGTGCGTTGCACTATTTTTCTCCTGCAAAAGATCGGTTACTAGAAAATAGATCCTACTTCTATACTACTAATATTATTCATGTGAAAGTTTGTGAGGATGGATGGATGGTTATGGTTATGGATAGATGTTTGTTACTCTGTCACGCAAAATCTACTGAACGGATTTTGATAAAATCTGGTATGGTAGTAGTCCAACTACTGCTCTGCTCTGCTCAGCTCTGGATTAAAATATAGGGTTTTTGTCCCGAAGGAGTACAATATTCTCGTGAGATACGCTGATATTTACGCGGGCAGAGACGCGGGCTAGCTAATGTATTATAAAGCGGATTAAAAATAGATCGATCGAAAAATGAATTTAATGTTTCACTTCTCTCATTTTACATAACTGAAGGCTGCGATAGATACCCTGCCGCACCTCACAAACGTACACAAAAATAACAAGCCAATTAAACCATTATCCTTCCATCATTTTAAAAATTTGCCTTTGTACAGGGTCAGATTAAGTTAAGTTATAGTACCTGGGAGACCGAAATTTGCTCGGAGTTTTAGTAGAACGATAAATAATTTAAAAAACACAAAAATATTTATCTTAACGGGATTCGAACCCACCACATTCCGAACTTACAAACAATGCAAATATTATACGTAGGTACGCATACTAAGCCGCAAAGCAATCGGACTGACGTAAGGAAGTCGAAATTATTGGTATATTGTTGCATAACGAAAGAAAAAACATATAATTATATTGTTCAAAAAATGCGCAGTTCTAAGGAGGAAAAAAGCCCTAGTAGGTCTATTTTTCTCCCCCAAAACTCCCTGCATACTAAATTTCATGGTAATACTTGTAGCAGTTGCCGAGATACCGATTATATATTAAGATAGTCTCGTTTAAAGTATTAAGTAGGTCATTACATATGAAATTGGCGTTTTGTAAGGGAGGAACACAAAGTCGATTTTTTTTAAACAAAATATATTTATTTAATCAAAATATATACCATTGCTATCTATGCACTTTTGCCATCTCATAGGTAGTTCATTGATTCCTTTAACTAAAAAAACCATTCGGACAGGAATCAATAAAATCTTTGAAGGCGCTTTGGACTGCCCCATCGGAGTTGAATTTTTTCCCTTGCTTCTTGCAAGGGAAAAAATTTCGAAATCGTTATCCAAATTTCGAAAAAAATGGTAATCTGTTGGAGCAAGGTCCGGGGAGTACGGTGGATGTCTTAGAAATTCCAATTGAAGCTCCTCTAATTTGGTAGCCGTCTGTTGTGCAGTGTGTGGTCTAGCGTTGTCCTGAAGCAGCAGTGGCCTAGAGCGAATGACCAACCTCGGTTGTTTAGCAGCTAGCTTTTCCATCATGATTTGCAGTTGCTGGCAATAGACATCTGCCGTAATCGTCTGGCCAGATTTAAGAAAGCTGTAGTGAACGACACCGGCACTAGTCCACCAAACGCTCACAAGTAACTTTTTTTGAGTCAATATTCGCTTGGGGTAGGCTTTGGCTGGTTCGCCAGGGTTCAGCCATTGCGATGAGCGTTTCCGATTATCGTCATACAGGATCCACTTTTCATCACAGGTAATGATTCGAATTAAAATCCCTTCATTATTGTGCCGGTTGAGTAATGTAACGCAGCAGTTTGTCGGTTCAACACTCAATTCATGAGGTACCTTATTACCTTTCAAGCTTTTTCACCTTCCCAATTTGCTTCAAGTGGATTAAAGCAGTTTTATCACTAACAGCGTAGCCTGCAGCTAACTCGGACGTGGTTTGCGATGGATCCGCTTCTACAATAGCCTTCAATTCTTCATCATCAACTTTGGTCTCCGGCCGTCCACGGGGCTTGTTCTGCAGGTCGAAATTTCCAGAACAAAAACGTAGGAACCAAAAACGCACTGTGTTTTCTTTTGCGACACGGCCGTCATACACATCATTAATCCTTCGAGCCGTTTCTGCAGCACTGGTGCCACGGTGGAACTCGTACTCGAAAATAATACGATATTTCAAGTTTTCCATTTTGTAAACAGAGTGACGCAAAGAAAAAACCAAAAGAGGAAAAAACAAATCAATTACGGTCTTCGAAACACAAATGCATGAGTAAATAGCGGTATAAATTTGAATTTGGAATTCCAAACCAAAGAAGATATATTTGAGATCAAAGTGGCCAGTACGACAAAACGCCAATTTCATATGGAAGGACCTAATATAAGATTAAAGAGGATTTTGTTTCATTTAATTGAAAATACTGTTGCTTTTAAGTCACAGACTACAAAATCGTTACGTTACGTCAGTAACTATTAATCTGTCGTTACGTGGCTATCAGAGGTCATGGACCTTTCATTTGAACTTAATACACCTTTGCTACGTGAAAACTTACGCCTAGTTTCAATATGACATCGATTACTAACTACAACATTAAACTAGTGGCCGTGTAGTAATCGAAATTCGACCACAATTAATTTAACTACTACCTAACCCCCGACTCAAAAAGAGGCTTGTTATAAGTTTGATGGGTCTGTCTGTCTGTATGTGCGTATGTGGCATCGTAGTCAGAAACGGGTGAAACGATTTTGATATATTTTTTTGTTTGTTTGAATGGTGATATGATCAAGAGTGTTCTGAGCTATAATTCATCATCATTAGCTCGCTCACTGCTTGACAATTCGCGGGATACCTAGAAATTTTTAATTTTGTATAATATTAAGTTTGAACTTTATGAGGGTTCTTTTGCCCCTTACAAAAAAAAGAAATTATATAAATGTTGTCTATAGAATGTGAAAGACAGAATGAAAATTGTGTCTCAGGTGTCAAACCCACACCTACTGTTATTATAAAAACGCATGGTAGTGTTAGTTATTTATCTGAGGTAGTGTGTGTTGTTGGTATTTTATGTATTTCTAAGCATTATGTAAGCATTATTAAAAAAAAAAAATTGTGTCTGCACGTCTTCCTCCACATAAACTTTTTAAGTGTGCCAAATTTATAAAATTTGGCACACTTAAAGTTTATGTGGAGTGTGGAGTCATACCCTCCGTTAGCATAATGTTTGTTATAAGGGGTAAGAAGTTTTCGCTTCTCGTATTAATATAATATAATAATGATATTATTTTGAATTTTATTAATGCGAGTGTCTTCGCTTTCAATAATTAAAGGGAAATTTAAATATATTGTATATTTTCATGTACCTAAGTACGAGTAAAATATTATACTTTATTCTGTTTTCTTAATCATGTACATGAATGTATATTAGGGATTTAGGTAGATTAAATTCCTTCACGTAAGGAGTATTTAAATTACTACCATCTTATTAGGGTTCCGTAATACTACTAGGAACCTTTATAGTGTCGCTCTGTCCGTCCGTCTGTCTGTCTTTCCATTCGTCCGTCCGGACTAACTTCTGTAATTGTATTCGTCCGTCCGGACTAACTTCTGTAATTGAATACACATTGTTCACATTTAGTACACTTATAGATTGCGCGTAGACTTTACTTTTGGCAAAACAAAATAATTAAAAAAAAATTTTAGGGGGCTCCATACACGCGAGGGATATCGTGTGGGATATAATCGAATAGGTCTTTTTAAATAAAGGCGATTTTTCATATACGAATTTTTTATAAGTGAACCATTTTTAACAAATCGGCCTCCAAAGTGGCTTACAAGCTGCCCCCACCACCTGCCATTTCTTAACTATAAAAGGTAGAAACTTGTTACTTTAAATGCCGATAGATGGCGCTAAACACTCTTTAGAAATATTATACTTGTAGCAAAATTGGACAATAACTGAGTAATTTGAAAAAATCTTATTGAGCGTTGACAGTTCCGGAACCATCAACCTGACATGTTCTTAGTCTCAATTTTTTTGACCTTATAAATGTAACCGTGAGCCGAAAACCTTGGGAAATTAACTAGAATTTTTTTGACTATACTGTCCTCTAAACCGTGCTTCAAGATCTACATCTAAATATAGTCGGCAGGAAGGTCACAAAAACTAGTAGAGTACCTTTGTAGCAAATTCTAAGCCATTTATAGTTACACATTAATAAATTATTAATACACAGAACTTCTTGCACTTTCTCCACTTTATTATGTTCTGCATTAGGTTATGCTTTTTCCCGTGGATCCGCTTAAACCGTTACTACCATACCAAATAGTCGTTTTTACTCGTATTTTAACAAGAAAAGAGTACAATTAAATAAAAAAAAAAAAATTTTTTTTTGTATTTTCATGATTATTTTCCATTTCTACTGGTCTTGCTCCACTGGTCAAGGTATTTTTGATGATTGCACAATGCACATACATAGGTGCAGTAAATCAAATTCCTAATTCCTTTCTGGAATCGTTGTTTTTCGTACGTCATCTATAATTTCCGAAAAAACGATGATTGCCGAGAGCTATTAAGAACTTGGTCGTACTGCACTGGTAGCAAATAAAAAATTCTTGAGTGTTAGCTTTTACACATAGGTAGGGTAGGTATAAAATAAGTACTTTTCTTAATATGTCAAGTTCAAAAATAATTTCTAAATTATAATTGTTTATAGTAAAAAAAATTATGCATTCAAAGCCGGGGTCAGATTGTAAGGATAACAAAGTAAATTATGTGAAGTTTGACCGTGGGTTGATGTAATTATCACATAAAATTATTAAATAATAAAACCTTTAAAAGGAATTTCAAGACTATTTTCTTATGTTGTATGAAGGTGTATCATGCTAGGTTTTGCCGAACTTCCATGGTCCTTTGAGCCGGATATGAACCAACGAGGTTCAAATACGGCGCGATGGACCAAAAAAGGGGATGTAGGAGCTGCTTACTCAACGACACCTTTTGGTGATATTGATATTTGACAGATGATTGATATTTAAAAAACGTCCTTGATACGATATTGATATTTATTCACACTAATGCTAATTTCGAAATGATTATGAGTACGCGGTTTGGTTGCTTGATGCAAAAAAACTTGACCCTTTTTCTTATTTTTATCCTAAACGATTGATAAATAATTGTTCCGATACCCAAAAAAAATAAAAGAATATTATTTTATACCATAAAATATATATAAATATAAATATATATAAAAACCCACAAAACCTTAATTTAAAAATTCGCTTTTTAAAAGCAGCCGAAAACGCCCCTGTAATAACTTGTGCTCTGACGTCATCCTGTAAACAATCACTTGACAGCTCAGTGCACTAAGCACGGTTGAAAACTATAACAAGTGACGTTGATTTGCTATTTTACTATTACTATGACGTCACATCATGGCCGACCGCACCAGGCACAGTTAATATTGTTATCGTCAGTCAGTCAGAATTAAAAAATAGAAAAATATATTTTCAAATTAAGTTTATTCCACCTTGTTATTTTATTTCGTGATTTCGCATTATTACGTTTTCCTAAGCCTACTAAAGGAAATACTGCAATGCAATGCATGCAATGAAGTATGAGTCAAGTAGCCTATTATGTAGAATCAGCATTGTACGGGCTAGCTCGTACAGCACGCGTTTAGGTCTTTCGTGTTCCGCATTTCTAGTCTTAAATCTTAAAATAGGTCCTTCCTCCGTCTAAATGCTAAACAGTTGGCTCCAAAAAGGTAAAAAAATTCATGATGGTATTCCATATGATGAACTTTGATGATAAAAAATTCACAAATTGCTGACTTGGAAAACTTCGTTCACAAATAACGATATAATAAGACATTATATAATCATGTTAAATATTGGTATACTGGTACGGGACCCTGCGTGCGCGAGTTGGTTTTTTTTTTCACGTGAAAGGACTTGTTTCGCCTGGTTTTAGAAAACCCCAAAGACTGTTTTAGAAAAATCTTAAGAAAAGATCTATGGATCCTATTCATAAAAATATTTTAACGATCGCCAAGTGCAAGTAGCGTACTCGTCGCCTTCTGTCAACTGATATTTCATAAGTACTTAAATCCGACACAGATATGAACATTGATATTTATTGGCTAATGAGCTAATAAGCGCAATATTTTTGTGGAAAAATGGTAAGTGTACTGCATTGACGTGACCAGTTTATTTAAATATTGCATAAGGTTACAGATGTTGCCTGCTTCAAATGCGCAAGGCTTACTAAAAATTAGTTCCTCTATAATATGTAGTACGATCCTAAATATAATAGATAAATACTAGATGTTGCCCGCGACTTCGTACGCGCTAAAGAAAATCACGCGGAAACCGTACATTTTGCTTCGATAAAGAAGTAGCCTATGTCCTTTCCCGTGGTCGGATACAACTAGTATCTGTGGCAGATTTCATCAAAATCGCTCCATTAGTTTCGGAGCCTATTCAATGCAAACAAACAAATCTTAGTAAAAAAGTATACTATAATTTACTATAGTAAAGATATAATAATAATAATATGGCGAACCTCGTAGCCGTTAATAACAATGGAGTCAATTCAATAAAACCTCAATTTTGGAAGTCGGTTAGTAAAATAAATACGCCATAATATTCGGGAAAAATATAATAACTACCCACTAATTATAAATAATATATTATCATATTTTTAATAACATATCTATTATTACATATCTATTATTATATACCTAATCATTAAAAAAAATCGTCTACACTTCACATGTATGGTGGGAGCCCCTAAAATACTAATTATAATTAATTTATGATAACAAAAATAAAGTATATTTAACATATAGCTACACAAATTTTTATTTATTTATATTCATTATTATCTAAGTTAGCAAGGGAGGACGGACAGAGGAAAGACGGACGGACAGAGCGAAACTATAAGTGTTTCTTGTAGTTTACTTCTAATTACTACTTTTTAGGGTTCCGTAGTATTAAACGGAACCATAAAAGTAGGAATTAGAAGTCGGGGATATCCCCAATTGTGATCTTAGCCTAACTGTAGGTAAACCCTCTTTATATCAAATGAATTTTGCCCAAAAAACGCTTTAAAAATATCTCATGGTATTCACCTACCAATTGTGAACTTGAAATAAAATTTATTTATAAATTAATTAATTAACTTAATTACTGGGAACATCGGATGAACAAGAATGTTTATTATTTAGAGGCCGGCAGCGAAAATGCTCGGTTGTGTTCGCAAAATGGTGTTTATTTTTTTATTTTTCTCGTCAGCAATGGCGCGGGCGGTGGAGGTGTCGAAAAGTTTCGAGGGCTACCCGGCCGGGTACTTAGCGGATTGTGAGTTATTTTTTTATAATAAAATATTTGTTACACATTCGAAGTTAATAAAACAACCGCTATAATATGTAAAGCCGTGTGTTTGTCGGTCGAATTTCATAAAAATCTTGATCCGATTTTAGCTCTTGATCAAAATTTATTTCAATACTCTTTTTGAAAGCAAACAGTTTTAATACAGCTGGAGCATATGCATTGTGCATCCTACCAAGCTATCCTTCCGTCTATCTGCACTAATATAGTAAAAAGGCAAGATGTATGTTTCTTTGTTTGAAATTGAATAGGCTCAGAAGCTACTGGACCGATTTTGATGAAATTTGGCACAGACATAGACTATTCTATGTCTGTGCCTTTATAAATTTCATCACGGGAAAGTACATAGGTTACTTTTATTGCGGCTAAATGTACGATTTCCACGGAATTTCATTTGCGCGCACGAAGTGGCGGGCAACATCTAGTTACTAATATTTTTCTGGTGTAAGTTATACCAACTAAAAGCTGGGCTTTGTTTATCTTTTATTATTAACTTTCTATAATAACTTATTTCAATATAACAGTTGCATCCTACAAAATACCTAAAAGATCAAGATACTATTTTATAGAATAAGATAATTTCCAAATTGGAGACGATACATTTTCTTTATTTAACTCATACACCACAATGTTGTATGGTGCACGGACACGCTAGGCAAGCATCCTGCCAAGCAGGCCCGGGGAATTGGTTGCCATGCTACTTATAAATCTAGTACTATAAGCAGTGCTTCACTGAATACAACTTTCAAAAATTGAGAGGAAAAATAATAACTTTTTGTAGACATCGTAAGATATTTATGTTAAACAAAACAAACAAGGTTTTAACTATATATACCGTATGGTTATTGTTTAGGGCGCCCATGTAGCTAAAATATGTACTTTACTCGAGCGTTATGGAGACCTAGTAGCTTTGTAGATTAGAAGATAGGAAGAGAAAAGGCCGTGTGGTGTCGTGGGACACCGGATAGGAACGAAGTTCCTTATTATAAAAATATTAATTTTAAGTTCTAAAGAAAATAATAAAGACTATACATGAAAATCATACGTTACGGACGTTTTTTCCCGGCTAGGGTACCCCTCCGCATCGCCCCATAAGGAACTTCGTTCCAAAAGATTATGAAAGGTTTTTATTTTAGTGGTGGACAGTCTTATTATAAAAACTTGAAAAAAGAAAATGTCACAAAAAGTAGCTTTTATATCATCAATTTTATAACCTACCAAGAAGGCCGCCTTAAGTTATGTTGAGTCCAGAATAAAATATCTGAGAAGCCTACATTTTTAAGTATAGTGCTTTATTTTTTAAATATTAAATATTAAGCACTTTAAGTTGGAGCATCTTGGAGGCCAACTTAACCTCCGCTATCTTAATATTACGGGCATGATTAATTTTTAATACCTTTTTTTAACGCCCCAAACGAATATTCAATAGACATGTGGAGCATCTATTATATCTTAATCTGGCGCGCTCGAGTTCCTTAAAATGTCCTCTCTTGGGCTCCCCTACAGTAAACGATCCTCGCAAATATGTACCTTGTAATGATATAAAACATAAAGCATTATAAAGATTTTTCAAACTATTATACCTAACTTATTTTCAAAATAATAAATCAATGAACATTACAACGTTTAAAATAAAAGGTCAGAAAAAATATGGCGAATAATTATAGAATTATGATAGTAACCACTAATTATTATCTTTGTTAATTATTATATTCTAAAGTATCATAAGACAATAAATTGTTAAATAATACATAGTATAAATTAAACAATGATTGTAATGTGGTCTGAGAGTAGCTTGATCGGCAAAGGGTGTTCGGTATGCGCCAGAAAGTATAAACCTAATATTATTATGTAAAATACTTATATATTATTATTATTTACTCTGTGCTAATACAGGTCGCCCATCAGCTCGTTATCGAATTTGACATCTTAGAATTTCATCATTTTTAGGGTTCCGTAGTAACTACAAGGAACTTGCAATTCAGTCAGGTTCATATTATGTTGGCATGAGAAATGGCGTTGTAACGCATCACCACGTTATGTTTTTTTTTTTAAATAAATAATAATCCCTAAGGAAGCAGTATTGAGAAAATAATAATAATATATAGGTATGTGTCATTTTAACAATAATAGTTAAGGTCTCACACTATATTTTCAATTTAGCAGGTCATACAGTTTACGAAGTCTGTTGTTTTTTATGGATGTAGTAACATTAAATCAGAAAAAAAATCAACTTGATTCTGTACTACTTATTTCTATACAAAATTGTATAATTGAAAGCCGCAAAATGCCGCTTTTTATATTTATACAGGACAAGGCAAGGCCAAGCTTTTTTACATTTATCATACAATGATACCCCATACTGTGGGGTAGACGCGAGAAAAAACAAATCATCCCCACTGTACGTAGTGGATACCTCAAATTAAAATATTCTTCGTAATTTTATTTCAGCACTTTGCCGACAGTAAATACACATATAGCCATGCATGCAAAGTTTCATCTTTCTAACACTAACCGTTTGGACGACAAGCCGAAAACGGACGGACATGACGAAACCATAAGGGTTCCGAGACTTAAACTACGGAACCCTAAAAACACGCACAGTGAAAAACATTGACCTAATTAATTTGATATTTTAATGGGAATAAAATTCAATAGTAGTGGTTTATAAAAATACTAGCTTTTCACGGGATCATTGCACTTTTTCGGGATAAAAAGTAGTCTATGTTTTAATCCAGAGCCTAAACTACTAGCATACCAAATATCATCTAAATCCGTTCATTAGTTTTTGCGTGAAAGAGTAAGAAACATCCATTCATCCATACATCCATCCATTCTTCCATCCTCACAAACTTTCACATTTATAATGGTAATAGGATCGTCATTTCCTTTAACAAAACATTCCTAAAAAAATTATAACCTTAAATATATCCTTTCTAACGAACAAAAATCTAAATTTCAGGTCCAGGCTCAACCAAAGAAGCGACGATAACCAAAAAATCCCTCCGCGACCTAACGATTCTGGTCATAACGTCCAACAACAGTATGACTCATAGGAAATACAACTACTACCAGATGGACAAACTGGCCAAGGACCCACACTTGGATTGGTCGAGGAAGACCATGATGTTCGTCGGAGGTTTCATGAGTAGTCCGTTCTTCCCCTACTCCTCGAACATGGGCAGCGCATACAAGAAGTTGGGATATAACGTGCTGATGTTAGACACATTGGAATACACCACTATGGAGTACCCTCGGTGAGAATAAATAATATATTATAAATAAATATGCTTAGGGCATAGGCCCGTACTTAGGGACAGCTGGCTGTGAAACAGTTTACAATCTTCTAATAAGTGTCGGATAGCTTATTCGGAAGTTTCGATATTGCTTACTTTATATCGAGAAACAAACTAAATTAAAAAAATATATTTTCATATAGGTTATTAAAAAACACTTGTACAATAATTATTGTCCTACATGACGCCTTCCACCGGTTCGGACAGAGACAGAATATGAAAATAAGCTTTTAAAACTTATGAGTGGATTGTGAAACATGCACCTTATAGTAATTAATTTGATAACTCATAATACTGTTAAATTACATTTTCAGTGCGGCAAGATTTGTCCCAGCGGTCGGGAAACATACCGCCAAAATGCTGGCTGATTTGACGAGAAAAGGTTTGAACCCGAAGAACTTCGAGCTTATGGGCATGAGCCTGGGAGGTCAGACGATCAGTTTCATAGCCAAAAACTACAGGAACCTTACAGGAACCGGCCTTGGGAAACTAATAGCATTGGAACCAGCTGGACCTTGCTTCAGAAACTTGGGCCCCAAAGACAGGCTGGACAAATCTGACGCAGACTTCGTTCTCCATGTAGCGACGAATATTGACGGGTACGGAATGGCTACCCCATTGGGTCATGTAAGCTTCTACGTCAACGGTGGAGAACACCAGCCCGGAGGTTTGTTCTGGTTCTTCTGCCCAGAGATTTGCAGCCATTCCAGATCCTTCGATATATGGCAATCGGCTCTAATAAATACAGACGATTTCATTGGCATACAGTGTGATACCGTAGAGCAGGCGAGGAACAAAGATTGCTTTGAGAGAGTACCTCGAGTGACCAACCTTCTGGGACCAAAAACTGATAGGAACTTGGAAGGGGTGTTTTATGTGTCAACCACGAATAAGGAACCGTACTGTATGGGAAAGAAGGGATTGAAAAAAGAAAACGACTTCTTCCTGTCTTTAAGTGCATCTTTGAACGTTGACGATAACTTGAAACATTAACGCATTCACTTACAAAGTTTAACGATACTAAAATTAAACACGATTAATTGATCTAACCAAAAATTAAATAAGACTAATAAAATAATACAAATCCGAAGGCATATATTTTAAGGCTTACATAATTTATAATTTTTAAGTAGTTTAATATAGAGTTAAATATTGTTATAATAATCAACAATCTTTAATGTGATGTGGCTTCAAATGCAAAAAAAATGTTAACATTAAACCTACAATTTTAATACAATATTCTATTTCCGTAATTCTGTATATAAGGTCTTTACCTATGAAATTGCCGTTTTGTATGAAAAAATTTAAACGATTTTTTTTCATGTATTTTTTAATTTGTATTAATCTAAATAATCAATCAATGCATTTTTGCTAACGCAGTGGCAGTTTATTGATGCCCTTCTTAAAGAAATCAGCTGGACGGGAGGCAACAAATTCTTCAAAGGCATTTTGTACTGCCTCTCGGGTATTGAATTCTTTTCCCACCAAGAAGTTATCCAAATTCTGGAAAAAGTAGTAGTCTGTAGGTGCAAGGTCTGGTGAGTTGGGCGAATGACGGAGAGCTTCCAACCACAGTTCTTGCAACTTGGAGACCGTCTGTTGTGCAGTATGAGGTCGCGCGTTGTCGTGCAGGAGCAGCGGAGACGAGCGATTGACCAATGCTGGTTGGAGATGTGCCAGCTTCTCCATCATTGTGTTCAGTTCTTCACAGTACATATCTGCAGTAATGCTCACCCCGTTTGGTAAGAATCTGTGATGAATCACACCGGCGCTAGACCACCAAACAGTGACCATCACTTTTCTAGGGGTAAGTTTTCGCTTAGGGCATTGTTTAGGTGCTGAACCAGGATCCAACCAACTTGCTGAGCGCTTGCGGTTATCGAACAGAATCCATTTTTCATAGCAGGTATCAATGCGGTTCAAAATTCCTTAATTTGTCTGTCTGTTGAGCAGTGCAAGGCACGTCTCGACGCGTACTTCGCGCTGGCGATCATTGAGTTCATGGGGCACCCATTTGTCAAGCTTTTTTACCTTGCCAATTTGACCAATAAAATGGACAAATGGACCAATATTGTTTTGACGCTAACGTCGAAAGCTGCTGCTAATTCAGCCGTAGATTGTGTATCATCAGCTTCCACAATCGCCTTTAATTCGTCATTGTCGACCAAAGTCTTCGGACGACCGCGAGGTTCATTTTTCAGGTCAAAATTTCTAGAACGGAAGCGAGCAAACCAATAACAGGTGGTGCGTTGGTTTGTAGTGTTAGCTCCGTAAACGTCGTTGATGTTGCGTGCCGCTTGTGCCGCGTTGCTGCCACGACGGTACTCATATTCGATAATTACTCGAATTTTTAACGTATCCATGATGACGAAAAAGATTGAAATGCGATGAAAATGTAACACTAATCAATAAAGAAATGACTACTTTTGGAAAAAGAACTCCATGTTTTTTAAATAAAATTAATTTGAAATTAGAATTCTTAGCGAAACAAAAATTATTTTGATTTGAAATGGCCAGTACTGCAGAACGGCAATTTCATAGGTAAAGACCTATTATTAAAATAACATTTTCCATTATCTTGTACTTACTTTAAACGAGCAATTGTAACCAGATAATATATAATCAAAATCTCGAAAACGGCTTCAACAATTAAGTATGTAGGGGAGTTTGAGGGTGAAAAATCGATCTAGCTAGGTCTCATCCCTGTGAAACCGCGCATTTTTTAGTTTTTATATATTTTTTCTTTTGTTGCGTAATACGATATTATGATAATATGAGTTATTATTTCTAATTGTCAACGTTTGTGGCTCAGCTTTACGTTGTGGGTTGGACTTTCACGGTTCCGTCCCGGTCAGACTATTACTACTTTTGTGATTCATTTTTAATCGCCAACAATTAATTTTTCCGCACTATTAAAACTCCGAGCAAAGCTCGGTCTCCCAGGTGCTGTTATATTAACTAAGTAATTTGAATATTAACAATATACCTATAGCCTCTTCTTGTATTTGCCAATATATATTTAAATAAAAGCAGATATCCCCACTGACTGACTGACATATAGACGCACACACACATAGATAGATAGATAATGTTTATTTGCTCAAATAATTTCAGCTCAAATAAGGTACAATTTCAAGGTGTTACAATTGTAAATTCTGTTATTGCTTATTCTGCCTTTGATGCGGCGTGCAAATGTACATATTGTTATTTTACAATTTAAAATATAATTATTAAAAACAAAAACATAGATAACTTTATAAGGTATTTAAGTCACAATATGTAATTTACAATTTATAGTCATTTTTATATTAACCTAAAAAAAAAATATGTATTCTTCAGTTTATTTTATGTCTATAATTTTTTTTAGGGATGTCATTTTTTTTTAAATTAGTAGTTATGATAAAATTTTATTGGTTATAATGTTGTATGTCAATTTTATTTAAATAATATAAGATATTAATTAAATAAACATTAATTGTTCAGTCCCTTTATGTCAACTTAATTATGTATTTAATTATAATTACATTATGCTAATTTTATGAAGATATTCTTAAGTCATTATCTTTTACATAATCATCAATAGAGTAATAACATTTTTTTAATAGTAAATTAAATGATATTTTTTTGAATATTCTCATATTTGTATTTTGCATGTCGTCAGGTAAATGATTGTATAACTTTATTCCCATACAATAAGCGTTTCTTTTGAAGACGTCTAGTTTTGTAGAGGTATACATAATTTATTTTTATCTCTCAAAAGCCAAAAGTATTGTCATCTTTTTTTCGAAAAGATACGTGTGACTTTTAACAAATATTGTCATTTCATAAATGTACATGCATGGCAAAGGTAAAATATTGTTTTGTTTAAAAAGTGGTTTGCAACTTTCATTAAATTTTGCACCACATAGCGCTCGTATGTATTTGTTCTGTGCAATAAACACACTTTCGCACTGCGTCGAATCGCCCCAAAGGATTCGTCGTCCGTATCTTAAAGCTGAGGCTACGTAACCGTGGTAAGCTAGAAGCGCTGATTCTTTGGTGCTTGTATTTCTTAGCCGATTTAGAACGAAAACAAAACGATCTAGTTTTACGCAATTTTTTCTATATGGATTTTCCGAATTCAGATATTTATCTATATTTATGTCTAGAAATACTGTATTTTCCACTAATTCAATATTTTTATTGTTAAATTAAATGTTTTGGTTCATTGGTCTACTATTATATGTTAAAAACTCTATGATTTTAGTTTTTTCTACATTAATGTAGGTCATTATTTCTTAGCCAGATGTTTATGGAATTGATTGCTTGGATAATTTCATTTTTAAATTCTAATTGATTTTTGTTTTTATGTAAGTGTTATGTCGTCGGCAAATAGTATTATGTCATGGTTTATATATCTAGGCAAGTCATTTATATACCGCAGAAATTGTTTAGGCCCTAATATACTTCCTTGTGGGATACCAATTGCATTAATAATGTATCTCGATCTGCAAGTCATTTTAAATGTACTTTTTTGTTTAGTTGCAGTCGACTTAGGTACGAGGTCATCCAATTCAATGCATTACCTCGTATACCATACTTTGATAATTTGTTTAAAAGTTTAGCATTATTGACGCGATCAAATGCCTTAGACAAGTCTAATAATATTGAGGCTAGTCGGACACCAGAGCTTAAGCTTTCCGCTATTGATTTAGTTAAATTGAAACATGCTAGAGTGGTTGAGCTATTTTTTCTAAATCCATATTATCGGAGTGTTAGCAAATCATGTTTTGTAATAATTTAATTGATATTATTGGTAGGGTGGGAAATAATAGTTATAGGTCTGTAATTGTTCATGTCCTCTATGTTACCTTTTTTATATAAAGTGGCTTAACTAGGCTATATTATAATATCGAGGGAAAAATGCCTTCGGTAAATGATTGGTTTATAATTTGAGATATAGGTTTAGTTAAGTGTCTATTACATTTCTTCAATATTTTTGTATTTATGTCCTCATAGCCAGTAGGATGAAATAGAGGTTGAAAGTTTCTATGGAAAATTTTAAAGGTGCACTGTTTTCGATGATAATAGAGATTCATGGTCTTAAATACATTCGTATTTAAGAGCATGAATCTCTATTATTAATGATAAAAGTGGTATTATTAAATACCACTTTATTCATTACAGATAACGCTTAATATATTTAAAAACATACTTAATTTTAGTAAATTATAAATAATAAATAGATTGTTAGACAATTACTAATTAGTAATTTATCAGTGCAATATAAATTATAGTTATATTATTATTATATTATTATTTTATTATTCTATCAGTGCGTTACGTAGGCATCTCCGTATCTGTGAAGAGTATGCGGTGGAACATGGGCTCAGATATAACGCTAGTAAAAGCGAATTTATGGTTTTTAATGCAGGCGCCGACAGCAGTCGCATAAGTGTACCTCCTGTGTATCTTGGCGGTGTGCAGCTGAGAAGAGTTGACCGATTTAAATATCTGGGTCACTGGGTCACCTCCTCTCTGTCAGATACGGAGGACATAGAGAGGGAGCGTAGAGCGCTATGTGTGCGCGGTAATATGTTGGCACGTAGGTTTGCACGATGTAGCAGGGACGCCAAAATGACGCTCTTTAAAGCATATTGTCAGTCATTCTACACGTGTAGTCTATGGGTAGGATATACGCAGCGTGCATATAGCACGCTCAGAGTCCAGTACAACAACATATTGAGGATGCTGTTTGGTCTGTCACGTTACTGTAGCGTCTCATTCGCTGAGGCACATACAGATTGTTTTCAGACAATTATTAGAAAGAGATGTGCCTCGCTCTGGTCGCGTGTGCAAAACAGTCCAAACAGACTCCTGAATGTGTTAGGTAGCAGGTGGGATTCGATGTTGTTGAAGCATTGGGTGCAGCTTCATGCTCCGATAGCTCGGTTCCCATATATTATATAATTAAATTAGTTAATAATGTAATTCCAATTTATTTTATATTTTTACTAACACTAGAATAAGGATTTATTGTTACTAACACTATGGATGAAAATCTGAAATAAATGAATTGAATTGAATTGAATAGTTATAATAAAAGATAAAGTAAAAAGTGTAAATTTTGTTAAATATAAATGCACCCCGCCTATATTATTTTGTCAAATAGAAAATTGTTTATTCCGCATTCAGAGTTTCCACCCTCGATCTTATAACGGCGTTACTAGGACTAAAGTGCGGTCGCTAAGCACGTAGAATTTTGTACATTGAATCATCGCTACTTGTCTCTTTCACTCGCGCACGAACATATTGCTGTCTCGTTTACACATGTACGCGATAGGATAGCAATATATTCGAGCGTGAGTGTAAGAGACAAGTAGGGATAAGTCAATATACGAAATTCTACGTGCTCTGCGACCGCACTTTAGTAAAGAATCTAGGCGTCGAACACAAAATAAACCTGTTGCCATACAAAAGGCTAGAATGCCTACGGAATATTGATAGCGTTTTAATCTACATACAAATAAAAAAAACCTAAGTGTCTATAAAATTTTAGTGTCTGTTTGTAATTTTAAATTAACAGCTTTTCACTTAATGCATAATATTATGAAAGAATATACGGTACATACAATAAAAAATCGGGTTTTAAAATTTTTGTCTATCCGTCTGCCTGTTTGTTCCGGATAATCTCTGAAACGGATGGACCTATTTTCACGAGACTTTCACAGGCAAATAGCTCAGAATATAAAGTATTGCATATGCTACTGTATTCTAGGGTTCCATTAAAAAAATCGGGTTCCGTTTCCGTTTGTTCTATCCAAACGGAGTTGCGGGCACCAGCTAGTTTTTGTAATAAAAGCAAACAATGTTATAATACCGACTGTAACTACAAACCAGCAAACGGGCAAAAAGTCGCCTGATGTAAGTTATTCAGGTATAACGGGCGCCTGCAACACAACATAATTTAATTTCGGTATATACAAGTGTGTGTTGGTTGTAGTTTTTACTACATCCTGAATTTCAGTTTCTTGAGCTTTCAGTGATCCACTTATTTGGCAAAATACGAGTTAAATTTTCCGCGGCCCTGTGGCATTGGTGCGGTGGAGCCGAACCATTAGTAATCATAGCGCAGAATTTTAAAACGCGTAATGATATAAAAGCCGGCCTAGTGCGAGTCGGACTCGCGCACGAAGGGTTCCGTACAAAACGGCAAAACTGTTTCTAGTATTTGTTGACAAAAGAGGCAACAGAAATACATTATCTGTAAAAATTTCAACTGTCTAGCTATCACGGTTCATCTATTGAGATAGACTGGTGACAGTCTATCTCTTGAACAGACAGACAGTGAAGTCTCAGTAATATTGTTCCGTTTTTACCCTTTGTGTACGGAACCCTAAAAATGCCACTGTTGCAAAATGTACACACTGTAACACAAGTACCTATATCAAGTATTACTAATGCCTGGTTTCAGTAGTGCTTTCGATTGGTTTTCGCGTTTGACGCTAGGCAACCCAGAGCGCTATTGAATGAATATCTAATGTCAAATTCACCTCAGAAACCAGAGGGCTAACGCCCGAAATTACGTATCTATAATCTGAGATTGACTTCAATCTTAGATTCTCAAGCAAAAATTGACGTAAATTGACGTGAAGTTAATCCTGGGATCGTCGAAATGTATTGAAATCTTGATCTCAGATAGCTAAAATGTGATTTAGATTGATTTTTAATTTCGAAAGCGTTAGCCAACATGCCATCGATAATTTTAATGACGTTCTTCGAAAATGAAAATATAAGCGACTGACATAACGTTCGTTAAGTGACATAGCGCGTGATACGTCGATACCATACATTTTTTTTAAATAACGATGGCGTGTTGGCTGAGCCCTCAGAGCCCTTACCCAAGTTGTCATCGCTAGCATCGCCATACCTTTTGATTTTTATGTTCGTCATCGTAATTAGCGATGGCAACTTGGCTAAAGGCTCAGACACTAGTAATGGGACCTTTCGAAACGCTAAAGCAGTTTAGAGATGAAACATTCAACTAATAAATATTAATGTTACTGTATTTAAAAACTTGCTAGCTATTACTAGCGTACAACGATATCTACTTCCGTTATTACTAGCGGAAGACGTTATCGTTGTACGATCAATAAAAATCCGGTGTTTAGGTTTCGTTAGCGGCCGTGTAAATGACGTGTTTGTGTGCGTGAGTCGATTTCGGCGGTCTAGTATGAAGATGGTCTACTGTACATTATTTATATTGTGATTTAGGGGTCCGCCGCGTAAGCTCGACTTATTTGGTCAAAGTATAGAGATAAGTTATTTAATCGTATTATGCAATCGGACAACAACAACAAACTAGACAAACTAAAATTTGACACTTGATCAAATGGGAGGGATTGTGTACTCTTCCGTAGAAAGAAACCATTTCCATGGTGGTTATGCGGTATGCTAAGCGTGCTGGACTCAAGAACTATTTTGTCAAAAGAAAAGATAAGTTAATTCTGGCTATAAAATCTTAATCTGTCCAGCGGCCATTAAGGTGCCACAGATGTAAAACTTAAATTTTATTTTGCTGTCTGTTACAAAAATATTTCGAACTTTTTTGACAGGCTGTTATTTAGTTAAATTAAGATAATACATTTTAGTGACAGAGACCAGAGTGATAACTCGTCAAGTTTTTTGACCAACTAGATCAGTAATTCCCAAAGTGGTCCAGGTAGATTCCCAGGGGCCCACGGAGACTCGACGGGGGTCTACGTTGGACGTGACAAAAAATGGGGGTCGACTATCGTAAGCAGGGGTTCATGAAAATTAATTTGATTTCGATAGTGAAGAACTAAAATGTTGGCTTGTTATTTTAAATAATGTGAAACCTAAATTTAACCTTCTCAATAAGACAATTTATAAATAAATTGAGAAAAAAATGGGAACTGGGAGTTCCGAACTGGGAGTCGAACCCAGACCATGTCGGTATCGCGCCGAGTGCTCATCTGCTCAGTGTCCATCATACGGTAATACAACAACACAAACAATATGATACCCAAATTAAACCTTCTCAATAAGATCAATAAAGGCAGAAACGGGCCTGCCTTGCCGTGCCTTTAGGCAGGCTCCTATCAATATAGGCAGATAATATTTTAAGAAGCTCAGCGACTGTTACTTGTAAAAACTTGCATATTCCATATTCAGTACAACGCGTCGAGACTTGTTGCCGCGCCGGCCGCCGCCGTCCCGTCCGCAATGCGTGTTCAATCGTGCAAATTAATACTTTTGGTATATGTACTTGCAATCTTGAATGAACGTGTTTAATTCTTCACCAATATAAATACGAATGTCAAGGATAAACGTTACTCATTTGTTTCCGAAATTTCATAAAGAAAAGTGAATCGATATTAGTGATTACCAGTGTCGGAAAAGTAAGTACCTACCTGCCTATTAGTATACCTACCTACCTGCCTATATAATATAATATCGCGTGCCTAATGCTAAAAGCATTTTTCAACATTTTGTATTAAAACTTGAATTTTTTTATTTATTATTTACTAGTAGGTAATTGATACGAAACATGACTGAATCTAATAAAAAGTGTCGTCAATATAGTGTTGAATATTTAAAATTTGGTTTTCTTCCATCACAGGCAGATAAACGATTGCCCACATGCCTTTTATGCAACAAAGTTTTGAGCAATGACTCTATGAAACCATCAAAGCTGGAAGACCACCTAAGATGGTGACATCCTGACAAAATAGGTAAAGATTTAAAATATTTTCAAACATTAAAGGAAAAATATGAAAACACCCACCGTGCACAGTATGTTCGCTTCAACGTCTGAAAGCAACGATGATGGCTTGCGGGCATCTTACAATATCTCATTACTTATAGCAATATCTGGAAAACCGCACACCATTGGAGAACAGTTAATTTTACCTGCTGTTAAAGAGGTTTTAAAAACTGTTCTGCACAAATCTTCATTTGACATACTCAAAAGAATTCCTTTGAGTAACAACACTGTACAAAGACGTATTGATGAAATGAGCTCTGATGTTGAAAGTTTCTTGTGTAATTATCTGCAAACAACTCATTTTTCTATTCAACTGGACGAGTCAACTTTACCTGGAAATGAAGCATTATTATTGGTATATGTTCGATTTGTTATGGGCGAAGAAATTCATGAAGAACTACTATTCGCGAAAACTTTGAACACGGACACTAAAGGTGAATGAATATTTAATGTCCTGAGTGATTTTTTAAAGAAAAATCGATTCCATTTACAAACGTTATTTCGGTGGCAACATGTGGAGCTCCTGCCATGGTCGGGCGATATCGTGGGTTTTAGGTTTATCTTGAAAGAATTATACCAGAGGTAACTGCAATTCACTGTGTTATCCACCGACAACATCTAGTGGCGAAAAATTTGAGTAATAGATTGCACCAATCGCTTCAATTTGTGATTAATGCAGTTAACAAAATTAGAAGCAATGCATTGAATACGCGCTTATTTGCACAATTGTGCGATGAAAATGATGAAAACTTCCAACGATTGCTTTTACATACCAAAGTATGCTGTTGTCGAAAGGTGCATGTTTATCAAGATTTTATTCACTTTTTGATTCAGTTTTAGAATTTCTGGAAAGTAAAGATCCTGATTTAAAAAAAACCTAATCAATTTTAAAGCAGACATCGTGTATTTAACAGATTTGTTCAAAAAATTTAATGACCCCAACTTACAATTACAAGGGGACAGCCTTAATTTAATACAAACAAAGAGTGTAATTTCAGCTTTTATTGGTAAATTGAAATTTATGTAGGAAAATATTGGTCGGCGCGAATTTTCACAGTTTTCAAACTTATCGCAGGTAGAATGCCTTGATGAAGATATTCAGACATACGTTCAACATTTGATTGCCCTGCATGATGATTTTAAAATCAGATTTGAAGACATTCTGTCGATGGAAATACCACCATGGATCATAAATCCATTTGATGAAACGGAAGTGGAGAATGTAATATTACAAGAGGAGCTACTCGAGCTTAGCACTAATGATGAGCTGAAAGTGACATTTAAAAGAGGGTATCAAAAATTTTGGCTGCAGGCAGAAATATCTGAAAAATATCCTGGACTGTGGGGAATCGCGCAAAAGCTTCTGATAGCGTTTCCCTCGTCAAATCTCGTCGAAAAAAGTTTTAGTGCCGTTACAAACTTATTAACAAGAAAAAGGAACAGATTAAATATCACAGAACGGGGAGATTTGCGGTTATTCCTTACAAAACTCAAGTCAAATATGGATAATTTGCTGTCAATCAATCATCAAGTACATCCATCTCATTAAAATTATATATTTTTTTTGTAATTACCATTATAGAAGTCACATAACGTAATAAATAAGTGTTTAATTTTGATTATATTACGACTGTTAAAACAATAATAATTATTAGTGTAATAATTTATATATTTGAATATATAATATATATACCTACAACACAAGAAAATATATTTGTATTTCTATTTATATTTCTTTTTACCACTCCGAATGGGACATTTTCTAAATAAAAGGAGAATGCCAAAGCTCCATACAAAAAAAAAACCAGCTGCAGGCATAGTGAGATGTATCTCAAAAAATCAGTAATATTATGTAATATAATAATTACCATACGGGATCGTGGTCCTTACTGGCAGACAATCGAAATTGCCTGTTTTATTATTTAGGCGGTGCATTACTTTTTAATAAATACTGTTATTGTTTATTACTCTAAGGCCTCAATATACGATGAAAGTACGTTAAATACTTGAGAGGCCCGATAGTTCAGTTGGAAGAGTAACTCTGCAATACGGTTTAAAGGTCGTGGGTTCGTTCCCCGCACAAGACAAATATTTGTAATCATGTTTATAAATATTTTGTTGAGTCTGGGTGTTTCTATATATATTATGTATGTTTGCATAAATTGCCTATTTTTTTGCCTTTCCTATCAGATGTAAATAATTGAATATATAATATAATATATTATTTACATAAATAAATAAATAAAGGTGTAAAATAAAAATTAAACCAGAGTGTAGCCATAATATATTTTATTTATAATTAATTAATGACTACGCTGTCTAACATGGCAGCAGGATGGTTGAAAGTTTCCTCATGTCTGGCCCAACCTAAAAAATATAAAATGCTGATAACATGGGCACAGCTTCCTAACGTTCTTCGGCCGTACAAACATGAACAGTAATATTCTTTAATTGCGTTCCTACCTTGCTGTGTTACGTCATATAACACGTAAGTGTAGTATATTCTACGTCTGGTATGCCGCGACTGGATGCGGCACCGTAGTAATACGTCATTGGGATCATTTAAAACTTGTTGTGGATGACGATAGGTCTCTATTTCGTACGCACCTGTGGCCCGTAAATGCTCGCTGCAATATGAGCGAGCTATTTTGACGTGATATGTGCCAACTGATATAAGAACACAACGTAACAAGCGCTAGCGCACCGTGAACCGTCGCCGTCGTATTTCGATCTGTATGGCGTCACTATTTCTCTCTTTCTAACTACAGCGTTTACTATTGCTGTCTCGCTCGCTCGGTCACTAGTACTTTTTACCTGCTGGGAGCAGGTAAAAAGTACTAGTGGCCGAGCTTTTCCATTTTATCATGACCACAAAGTACTTTGTATATAACTGAAAATCATGACTATATTTACCTATCCCTTTAAAAGAGTATAACAGTTCCTTTATTACGGATATTACTGTTAATATATCGTCAGTTTATGAAAAAATATTAAATATATTGTGATGTTTGGCCTGCAGTTATATTTCAAGAATACTTTTAACATCATTTTTTTGTAATTAAACGAAATAAATGTAATAAAAAAGTTGATTATTTTAAATCGGCGCCTGAATAATAAAACAGGCAATTTTGATTGTCTGCCAGTAAGGACCATGTGGTTTTTACTATATTGCTTATTATTACTGATTTTTGAGATGCATCTCACTATGCCTGCAACTGGGTTTTTTTTTGGCAATCTCCTTTGTGAGAATTGATTGGTCCTTGTACTGAGTCACTGTAGATTTCAAAAAAGTAAAGTTGGATGGAGTCACTTTTTCGATTGGCCAACTTTGCTTTTTTGACATCCACCTACAACACAATGAATTAAAATTTTATTAAAAATTTGTTTAGTCTACCTACTTTATTATCAAATAATTAACCCTATCAAGCAATCAATTCTAAACTTTTTTTTCGAAAACTGTTAATTCGTCATTGAAACTCAGCCACAACGCAAGTTTCCATAGATAGATAGAATCTTCACTTTTTTTTCGAGATTTAGAAATTGGTAGTAATATAGAATGTAGATGCAGGGGTCCACCGGATCCAGCAAAATTTTGAAAGTGGTCTATGAAACAAAATAGTCTGGGAACCACTGAACTAGACCGTGCGATTTTATTTATAAACCAGCGTCTTTATTTTAAGTATAAGGAAAAATACTTTAAATTACACAAGTACACTGGCTTTTAAAGTTAAAATCCTTGACAAACACACAGTGTCTTCAAGATTTTAAAGATTTTAACTGTTAAAGTTTAATACTGATTCCAAATTATGAATTCTTTTCGCAAAGAGTTGATTGAAAATGATCACATATAAATGTTAGTATTGTCAGATGGGGCTCTTACCCCAAGAGAGTATGAGGAAAGAAGGCTAGAAATAAAATCCTCTAAAAATATTCCTTTAAAATGTACGTCTAAAAAATGTATTTTAAAATGTTCCTCGTATCTTCCCTTCTTTTTTATAACTAGATGTTGCCCGTGACTGCGTGTGCGCAAAAGGGAATCACGCGGGTACCGTACATTTTGCCGGTATAAAAAGTAGCCTATATCCTTCTCCGTGGCTTACTTTATATATGTGCCAAATTTTATCAATATCAGTCCATTAGTTTCGGAGCACAAGGAATTTGAAAACGGGAAACCACGGAACCATAGACGGTAGCCTACCGTTTCGGGCTCGACAATTTCCTTCTTCATTTACATTCTCGCACGTATTCTCAATGATATACAAAAGTAAAATATTCTTGTATTTTAATACAAGGATAATTATGTTTCTATGCGTCTTCATTAAAATTTTATATCGTGGTTTAAAAATCATGGCTAACCGGAGTTTTCTATGAAGTAGAAGATATCGTAAAAATACGCGAAAGAGAAGCCGCGTGAACTAGCAAATGTGTTATTACGGAAATAAAAAATTATAAAATATATCGTGTTGTTATTCAGTAGTTGACGAGATTGTGCTGTGGTTGGATCGGAAAATGTTGAAGTGTGTGCTTTTAGTTTTCGCCATCGCCCTAGAAACTCTAGGGACCGAACCCACCGATGGGCGTGCTGCGGGACTGCTACCAGACTGTAAGTATATAATTATTATAAATATAATCATTATAAATTATATTATAATTATATAAGGTTTGGTAAAATCAACTACGTATATTTTGTGTATATGATCGATCTACTGCTCATATAAAGACGTTTAGGTAAAAAAATATTGTCATACTCAAAGTAAAAAAAATCTCATAATGGGTGAATCTCCGCTCAATGCGAACTCCTCCATATAAAGGATTTTTTTCGAGTATAAGAATTCTTTTTCTGCCTAAACGTCCATACATAAGCTGGAGATCATATGCCCAAAATATCCGTAACTAATTTTACCGAACTTTATATAATTAGTAGAAAAATATTATTACGATTTTTCATTTTGGTTTTTCCGGTGCGCGACTACACCATATAACTAACCGAAAAAGAGGTTTGTTTACATGAATAATTTTGTAAAACAATTATAATATTATGGTTTACTTATGGAGGTTTCCACACTCGTCATGTAAATCTGGTAACGTTTTTTCATAACTTATTACAAAAATATACTAAAACTTGTTGCATTTATAAATATTAAGTACACAAAAACCACACTATTATGTTTAACGCAGCTTTTTCATCAAATTATCTATGTTATCTCTACTGTGTAATCTAATGTAAGCCTTTTCCTATGTATAATTAATCCGTACATAGTATAAAACAAAGTCGCTTTTTCTGTCTGTCCATATGTATGCTTATGTCTTTAAAACTACGCAACGGATTTTGTTGCGTGTTTTTTTAATAGACCGAGAGTTTGAAGAGGAATGTTTATATGTATATAACATGCATAATATAGTAGAGAAACACTGATAATTTTAGAGGTTTCTAATATCGTATATAAATACATTTTTTGCGCTTACATTGCAAACGCTGGCTGAACCCTACGAGATTTATCAAAATAATGTACTACAGTATTGTACACCTTAAAAAGGTCTACAAGAAAGTCCGCAATTGTATATATCTATCTCTTCGGGATAACCCACAATAACCATTTTTTATCCATTACTTTTTACCAGAATAATGACTTATTTACGAAGCGCTTTTAAGAAAAACAGCATTAATCCTTGTTGCGGGTAAGAGTAAATAAAACTAGGGATTACCGTGACAAATATATTAATTTAAGGGATCGTGGGCAGAAAGCCGAACGATCTGGTTTATCCTCTTGGTGTCTGTGGGAATCGGAATCGGACAAAAAAGTCCGCAATTGTATATATCTATCTCTTCGGGATAACCCACAATAACCATTTTTTATCCATTACTTTTTACCAGAATAATGACTTATTTACGAAGCGCTTTTAAGAAAAACAGCATTAATCCTTGTTGCGGGTAAGAGTAAATAAAACTAGGGATTACCGTGGCAAATATATTAATTTAAGGGTTCGTGGGCAGAAGGCCGAACGATCTGGTTTATCCTCTTGGTGTCTGTGGGAATCGGAGGGGCTTTAACCACGTGGGCACTTAGCTGGAGTGGAGTCCTGGAGTGTAGCACGTGGCGAGAGCCGAGTTGGGGCTCCAACTTCCGGTAGCGTCTCTCTGTTCACCGCGACGTAGATCGTCCAAGGGGCGGTGCAGACTGATTCCAAAACCAGTCAGTTCAGTCCGGAATATCTAGCGGCACTCAGAAATCCGGATGTGATGAAAATCAGCCACCAAGTCCATAAAAAAACAGCGCCTTGAACCCGGAGTATAGATCCCTGGAAAATCCATAAAAACGTGTGGATAGGAGTCCAACAGCCGGCGTGATCTTAACCCCAAACGATCAAAATCATGGGCTGTGTGACCATCACAAAATAAAGGGTAAGCAAAATAAAAGATGATATACATGAATAATTAAAGCATTGATACAAATATCCTAATATTATATCAATGCAAAGCGGAAAGAATGAGCACGTGGTTTGGCCAATCAAATTTTGACAACTAATTTTACAAGGTGCTAATTTACATGAAAAATAATGTGCTTTATTACAAGCGTGATTTACGAAATAAAACTTCACAACACAGACATAAAAAACTCACCGTAAAACGGGATTAAGAAATATAACGACTACATCTTGAGTCTATTCTTCTTCTTCTTTTGGCATAGCCTTCCCTGTAATAGGAGTTGCCAACGTCAGAGTGATGCAGCAGATGTTCAGTGAAAAGATGATAGCGTACAGTGCGGGGAATCTTGAGTCTATAGAAAATTTTCGTCAATCGCAGAAGTGCGTTATATATCCTTCTCCGTCTTCTTTTTTTAAACTTTTGACAACTAAAAAACTAAAGCGTAAAGAGAAAAAGTCCACAAATCAAAATAAAATATATTATATTAATAATCAATATAATTTGTAATGTAATAATGCAATTCTACTGTATTTTAATCATTATTCAAAACTAAATTATTATTTTTTAAGATTTAAGACGGAAGTAAAATCGATCTACGAACCAAATATTAAAGCAAGGCTAAGCCGTTTTAGTAAGGACGTGCGCCGATAGATGGCGCTAAAGCCTCTGAATGACTAAAATAATTAATTATACAAATCATAGCTAACGCGAGTAATGCCGAAATAATTGATTTTACGGAGAGGAAATGTAACTCAATTAAGTACGTTATAGTAGATTGTTAGCTTAGGGTTGAAAAGAATCAATTCCCGAGGTAGTTAGGCTATAGTCCGAGTAGGAATTGATTCTTTTACCCGTGGCAAACACTCTACTTTTCATTTAGAATATGAGGAAAATAAAACTAGTTGTTTATCTAAACTATTTATTGATAATAATATATTAGTAGTGCCTATTTAAAATTAATAGTCAAATTAGGACAATGAAATTAAAAGTTACATTTTTGATTGGAATATTTATGTTGTTTGATATATTTTGAGAAATTTGGCCGTTCTGGATCAATATTTGGTGTCAATATTTCGCTTGAACTCATTTTTAATATTCAATTCAAATCTTAGCACAAAAGTCCGTCACAGATACTTACATAACAGATTTTAGTATCCCGCCAATTTGTGTTGACTTTTTAAATTTTAAATATGGAACTTGCCGCTCGCCGCGTAATTGTCGCGGCATTCGCGGCTTATTCCGCTCAAAGAAGTTTGCGCTCAATTCACACTGGCTGTTTAGAAAGTCATTTCATTTTTTAATAGTTTTTTTTACATAAAACTCTTCACAGCTGACAGCAGTTCTATTTTTGAAGTTTTGAAGTTTTTCCGGCCCTCGGGCCGGAATGAATTTGTATGAGTTTTTCCCTCCCTATGAAAGGAAAGCAGCATCTTCCACCCAATAATCAGATCAAAACAACACTACTTTCCGAGTATGAGAAATGAAAAATACATTGTGCATTTAATATAGATCAATATGGCCCTTTACAGCATGGATTTCAAATGAATATTTTGGACAGATATTACAGATTTAAAATGTAGGGACAATGGTTTTTGAATAACCAGGGCGGTTGGACGATACAATAAAACTAGCTGCCCGTGCCCAGTTCATACTTATTATTATGTATGGTATTTTAAGAGGCTATGCAGACGGATACATCATACAGTATGATCCTTATCAAATTAAATAAGTTACTCACTTTAAGCATTTTATTCACATTAGTAGCTCTTTAAACCATACAGTGAAAATTAATATCTTATATTTAGAAGATATGCGTAAAATTTATATTCAAGCGCGAAAAATATATATCAAGCGGTCTAAGCGGACTATCACGTCGCGTCGAGGTGATAGGGTCCCGTTTTTACCCATCGGGTACGAAAAACTAAAAAACATTTTCAATATTACATACAGAAGTATATTGCAGTGAGTAGAGTTATTTGCTGAAGAAGTTTTTTCTCCGACAACACTATTCCAATGTAAACGCTACTTAAATATATGCTTTAAAATACCTTAATTACGGGCTGATTTACGTGATTTTCCTTACGTTTTTGATGTAATAAATTGAAATTTTCTTGATTTTCCTTACTTTTTTGACTTATGTAACTTATTGAAAAAAAATGATTAAATAAAGTGAATTTCCGTTTTTCTCACATATAAACTTAATACTTTTATCGCATGATCTTTTCTTATATTACTTGAAAACGAAACACACATTTTGAATGTTTTATGCAAAAGCGAGCGAGCGAGCAATATAGTTATAAATAAACAATTAGAGACTTTGAACGTTTGTTTTCTATCAGTAATAACTACCTACATACACTTACAATTTCAACACATACTACCTACCTAACCTACACCTACAACATACAGTAAATGTCTGAGTCGAAGTCGTCGTCGAGTTGAAGATGATTACAGTACTAATAACACTTTTAAACAATGCTGGTTGGTGTAATATAGAAAAGATAAAAAAAAGAAAATAAAAATTTTGGGTGGGTCACCCTTATCACTTAGGGGTATAAAAATAGCTTACAACCTAAGAATTATAAGATAACTCATAATATACATACAAAATTATAAGAAAAAATAGAAAAGAGAGAAACAATCGACATTTTTTTCATCTTAAAAGTTTAGTCTTGTAAAATTTTAATTTTGGAATATGGGTTTTGAAAGAAAATATTGGAAATGTTGGGAACTACGAGCCCTCAAAGGATCAACATCGACTTAACCTATACCTTTTTAGGTTAGATTAGGCAGCGCCACGAATGTTAATAATTAAAAAATAAAAAAACCCGACTGCAAAAAAAAAACATACCTAAGCACCTCAGTGAAATGATTGACATTATGTTTGGTAGCAAAAGGGAACCCGTTTATTTTTGTACGATTTATAATTTGCAGTCGTTTTTTTTTAATTATTTATTTTAATAAAAAAAATAGTTTATCCTTGGTCAATTTAAAGCAAAAAATACGATTGTTTGAATGCATTGATTACAATTGTATTCGAATTATTTAATTAAAAGGGTTGTAATTATTCCTGATTAAATTTAAATACATGGCATATTTAATTGACATGGCATAAATATTTTCGAAACTTTTTTTTAATTTCCTTTATTTCCTACTCGATAGGTTTGCTTGATTTTTTTTTTTAATATAGATAAATTTAAATATAATGGCATCTTCGCCCTCGCACCCATGAGATTTGACAACTCTATACGATTTTCGGCTTTATTGCATTAACGCAGAGTTCTTTTCAGAGACCGTCATTAACTCACAAATTTAAAAAATTATGTTCACGCTGTATTTGTAAACAGAAATCTAAGCTGAAACAAAAACAAAACAATATTTGTCTCCTTCATACTCAAAAGAATACGCGCGCGAGAGTGTGACAGAGTTTTTATGATGTACCTACTCATCACGGCGCGAGCTCAGGGCCGGCTTAACCAAGATGAGGCCCGAGGCCAGTTTCGTCCTCGGTGCCAACCTATCAAAGTAATCTTTATTCCTTTTAATGTGCTGGGGTGTAATAAAGGTTTATTAGTAAATAGTAGATAGTATATATTTATTTGTAAATAGTAGATAGACTGTAGCTTAACTCCTTTATATATTGGAGAGACACCCGAAAATATAAAATTGTTAGGATGAAGTTGCTTGAGTTATGTTATTTGTCGACGACATATTTCAAACACAGCTACTTAAATAGAATACGGTAGCCTTATACTTTAAACGAGACAATCTTATATATTATATATAATTTCGGTTTCCCAGAAATGGCTGCAAGTATAACCATGAATTTAGTATGCAGGTAGTTTTGGAGGAGAAAAATCGATCTTGCTAGGTCTTTCCCCTGAGAATCTGCGCATTTTTAAGCTATATAATATGTTTTTTTCTTTCGTTGTCCAACAACGTATCAATAATTTCGACTGTGTTATGTCAGTCCCATTGGCAGTTTGCCATGCGTGTGTATAATTTTTGCTTTGTTCGAGAATTCGGAATGTGGTGGGTTCGAATCCCTGTCATATAAATATTGTCATGTCATTTCTTAGAAAAATAATAAATAGAATAACATAAAAACTCTTTATAAAATGTGTGCAAACAGCCTTGCAACGTGAACTTAAATTAAACATAAGTTGCAAATACTCTTTATCTAAAGTAACATACTACATAACAGAATTAGTTAAGTAGGTCTTATTCAATTACAGTATAACACAAATTTTATTTTTGCAAGACAAAAAATAAAACCAACAGTTAAAACTTAAATCAAAACCTAAACCTATCAGGAAGGCGAACGGGACGACCAGAATAGGTGACCGAATCTTTAAGCACAGAGCCTGTCTCTAGCTCCAAGCGGTAAATACGCTGTAATGCTCTGATATTTTCCCCCGTTGCGGTTTTTAGCCGAACAACCCTATGTTGACCATCAACTCTTGGCATTACCTCTGCCACTAGACCCAACGGCAACAATCAACACTACGTCGCCGACCCGTACTGCACTGACGGTTTTTGAAGTACGCTGTATCAAGAGAAATCAGTATCAAGATACTCTCTCTTAAACCTTTCATTCCTGGCTGTTAATTGTGTTTAGATATCCCCAGCGAGAAGTTAAAATATGTCCGTCTACGTGATCCATATTATTAGTACTACTCCCATCACAATTTATGTTCAGGAACATCGAAGGTGTCAAAGGCCTCACGTTTTCGGTATCATCTGCTATGTATGGTAAAGGTCTCGTATTTATAACTCTCTCTATTTCACACATACCGTATAGAGTTCAACCTCAAACAATGCAGCTTTACTTAAATTGCGTCTAAGTCTTTGATGGTTTGTTTTTTGATCGAACCATCCGTTCCCAAAATCCTCCCCACCATTGCGCTGAGGGGACTATCAAGCGCTATTCAATATTTCGGCATACAGTGTCGTGGTCTAGGTTACGAAAAATGTTGTTGGCCCCATGGAAGTTTGTTCCGTTGTCACTATAGACCACTCGAACGTCGCCTCTTCTAGCATTAAACCTTCGTAAGGATAATAGGAAATCTTCGGAAGACAAAGACAAAGTTATCTCTAAGTGAACCGCTCGATGTACGGCGCAAGTGAACAATACTATCCAACATTTTTGCCGAGACTTCAATATAAGTGGGTCTGCTAGATAAGTAAATCCCTGTAACTTCAAACGCTGAGCCACAACTGATCCTGTTTAACAGTAGAAGCCCGGAAGGAGGAACCCATGATTTCGCATTGTATCTCATGCAAATAAAGCAGTCCTTTATAGTTTTCTTAGCGATTCTCCGAATACCAATGATCTAATAAGTCTCACGAAGTTTAGATATTAGCGTTTGTATACCTGCGTGTAAGAGCTTAATGTGTTCCTTTGCTACCAGTGTTACTACAATTACGCTTTTTGTAGTCAGTACAATCGGATTAATAAAATTATCTGACTCTTCACTTAGCGTAAGGCGTGTTTTTACTCTAAGGAGCCCGTCTGTGCCTCTAAACGTCTGAATCTTTGACGTTATAAAGACTCATCTTCCTTTTGAAGCAAGCGAAATAAACTCTTCTCACCATGCATGTATTCTTCAGTTGTCAATTTTCAGTCGTGAATTTCGATGTACCTACTGAGATAGTTATTGTTAAAAATCTTCGACACTATGCGACTAGCTTAACAATTTTGTGGTACTTACTAAAATATGTCAAACGTGTCATGAATGACTCCGTTGTATCATTAAGCATTGTGAATACACTCCTTTTAACTTCTATTAGAACCTCTTGTATATCGGGTGACTCTTCTACAACCGGCCGCTCTTGAGCTGGTTTCCAATCTGACCCTATCCACCAACTGGTTTGAAGCAATATATCAGCGTTACATCCACGTGATAGCAAATATGCAGGATTCTTATCCCCTGGAACGTGGTGCCAGTCTCTTGTGTTTGTGCGCTGTAATATTTCCACGACGATATTATACACAAAGATATTTAAATCATCTTTGCGTTTGAGCCAGGCTATGACTATATTCGAATCCAACCAATAATACTCTCTGCAGATCAACTCAAGCCCTTCTCTAACTTGATTCATCTGTCTAGTGGCCATCAGAGCTGCCATAAGCTCCAATTTTGGCATTGTTACCCGTTTGGTAGGGGACTATGCAAGAACTAGCTGAATGTCTACCGCACCATTTATTTCTGAACGTAAAAATATGCAACATGCATATGCTACTATACTGGCGTCACAAAAAATATGTAATGAGTTATTACTGCTGTCCAAGTCCAATTGGCTAGTGCGATTTGGGATCATCGCACGCCTCTAACTTACCCAACTCTTGCACACACTTATTCATTCTAGTGCATAGCTCTTTCGGTAATGGCTGTTCACAATCATTATTCAACATCCTGCTCTTCTGTAAAAATAAGTTCTGGTGTCAGTGTAACAGGTGCTGCAAACCCTAATGGATCTTAACACTTTGTGCCAAAGAGAGAAAATTCCTTTTTTTGCTAAACTTAAACTGTCCTTGGTATGATTTGACATTAGGCATTTTGCAGTATAATATGTCTTGACGAGGATTCCACATCAAGCCAAGTACAGAAAGTGATTTGATCTCCTCATCTGTCAACACGGGACTCACATCATCCAACTACACAACATCACTACATCCAACAATGTAATTCAATTTCACCCTGTAATAATATATATTTAGCTTCGGTCATGAAACGTTTCATTTCGCTTTCGTCGTTCACACTTACAACGCAATTATCCACGTAAAAACTTTGATTAATATTGACGTTGTTATTGAATCATACTTGTTTAAATGAAAACGTAATGTAGCTGACAGAAGAAAAGGGCTAGTAGTAGTAGAAAAAAATAAAAACTCTTTATAAAATGTGTGGACGAATCCACCACAGCCAGCGAATCGGCCGTAAAAATGTTCTAACTTTCTATAAAGTAATTATATGTAAATATAGATTTTTCATATTGTATAAGGTATTTAATAGGTATGCTCCAAGTAAAACAGTTTACATTTTATAAGTAACACAATATTGTTTTTAATTAAAAATTTTGACTCATTGCAGAATTTTACGACCTTTATGATCTATGATTGGTTGAGCGTTTCTGTATTTCCACAAAAGGAACAAAACAACAAAAGTAACAGCCTTCGTGGTCTAGTGGTTAGAGCTTGGCACTCGACTCGGAGGTCGTTGGAACGATTCCCGCATTGGAACAACAAAAAATGTTGGGTCCAAGTTTTGGTTAGGACAATGCAGGCTGATCACCTGATTGTCTGACAATAAAGGTGATTCATGCGTCGGACGGGCATGTAAAAAGTCGGACCTGCGCCTGATCTCTCGCCAGTCGTGTCGATTATCCGTCCCACTGGGTTATAAGAGTAAAGGAAGAGAGAGTGCTCTTGTGTACTGCGCACACACTTGTCTACTATAAAATTACTCCTGTGTAAATGGCCTGGTTTCAATGAAACCGGCCACCGTCACCGAAATCGGTGTGGGGGAGATAAATTATAATAAAAATCTTAAATATATGTAAAGATAGTATAAAAGTATTAAAATGATAATACATTTACGTTGTCCAGTACCCGTAACACAAGTTATATATAAGGTTATATTATAGTAAGGAAACGGTCCATAGATATTATTATTATTATTTTATTCTTATAAAAGTAGAATCTATTGCAATCTTTAAGTACACCTATGCATTTATATACATGATTGCGGAAGTTAGCAGAAGTGGACAAACAGACTAACGAAAGAATAGACGGACGGACGGAGTAAAACTGTAAGGGTTGTTTGTAGTACTACGAAACCGTGTAATGTGTTCGCTATTTGCAGGAAACAAATTGTATGTATGAATGCGAATGTAGAAGCGGATTGTCCGTCGGAGCCATTGTGAATGTAATGAAATGCTATCCAACACAGACCTTTTGGCCTTAGGGTTAATCCGGCCCTGCACACGTTTATTCACATATACACACAATTTTTTGAGACAAATCTAACGATACCTTTACTGTCGAAATCCATCCAGCCGTTTGAAAGATACGTTTCCCACGTATCTTTCAAACGGCTGGATGGATTGATCAAGGATGGATGGATAAAGGAATTCATAAACATGGATGGATCGATGGATGGATAAAGGAATTTACAAACATACAAGATACGCGCGAAAAAATGGAAACTAAAAACTGTTAAAGCGGCTGACAATTAATTTCCTTGTTACATTACGCATGCCTTATTCTTTACAATGTATTCCGGCGGATTTTTATTAAGCCGCATTTAGTCCGGCTAATCTTTTTTTGATACCAGCTAGCCGTAAGTGGCGAATTATACAATCCGACTCGGACATATCTACCGATATGGAAAAATGGACGGGTTAAATGAAATTCAAATAATATAATAAATGTGTAAAAGCAAAATATTATAATTTTAAGGGCATTGAATTTTTCTTTAAAAAATGGTTGTCTGTTAAGCGTTCGGCTTGCGATAGCGTTATCACGTAAAATTATCGTCCGTAAGCCGACTTAAGCCGATCGTGCCTCTATATCGCTTGTACCGCGTAGCATGGGAAAATTATATATTATATTACTATACGCTGTGTTACTATCGTAAAGAATCGTCATTCCACCGATTTACATGAATGACACCTCGCGGCTGTGTGTGCGTGGCTGGTCGAATGCGGAGGCGGGCGGGGCGTGAGTTTTTTCCAGCCAGGACTGTCGTTCACGGGGTTGGGCGGCCAACCTTCCAACTTCTTTAATTATGGCGGTCTCAGTGAGTTGCCAATGTCAGAGTGTTTTCATGTAGACTTTAAATTGTAGGTCTGGTGGAACAAGGGTACAGTTACCTATAATTTCTAATCATCTGTTGAATCACCTAAAACAAACATACAAGTGTTAGTAAAAACATCAGAATCTTATATTGTTACAACGAATATACCTAGGTAACACTGAAAATGTTTAGAAAATGAAAAACGGCTTAATGTAGAAAGTTGCCAATACTTTTATTGTTTTTCGAAGTAATCTCCGTTCCTCTCTACACATCGTCGCATTCGATGGAACCACTGAGAAAAGCAGTGGGCCCATTCTTCCTTAGGGGTCTCTTCTATGACATTTTCGTACGCTTTCACCGCATCTTCAGGGCTCGTAAAGTGAATACCTCGAATTTTATCTTTAGTTCGTGGGAATAAATGAAAGTAGCAGGGCGCCAGGTCAGGACTGTATGGCGGATGACTCATTATCTCGACACCTGCCATAGTCAAATATTCAACAGTCCGTTTTGCGGAGTGCGCTGAAGCATTGTCGTGGTGAAGGAGGATCCTGCTTCGAGGGCGCTGCTGTCGAATTTTTTCCAAGACAACAGGCAAACAGCGATTGACATACCAGTCTGCAGTAACTGTCCTTCCATCTTCTAACACAACCATCGCGAAATGACCTTTCCGACCAAAAAATGAGGCAATCTTCTTTTTTCCTTAACTTCTTCCTTTCTTTACCTTAGTTGGCCGATCCTCGAAAGGACCCACTGAGCTGATTGTCTTTTGGTTTCGGGTTCGTAGCAATATATCCAGCTTTCAGCACCTGTGACGATGTCAAATACAGCATTTGAGTCACTTCCGTTGAACTAATCTAACATTTGGTGACACCAGTCCATGCGAAGGTGTTTCTAGTCGTCGGTTAAAGTATGGGGAATCCATCTGGTATAAAGCTTCCTGACGCCTAAATGTTCGTGTAATATTTTTTGAACTTGACTCATACCAATGCCTAGGCTTGCCCGTATCTGCTGATAGGTCACTCTCTTATCTTCCTCTATCATGCGTCGCACAGCACTGATGTTATCTTCAGTAAGATAACATCAGTGTCTGTTAAAGGACGTCCCTCACGCGGATCATCATTGAGATTGCAACGTCCACGCTTAAACTCGTTAAACCAATTGTAAATAGAGGCACGAGATGGGGATTCATTAAGAAATGCTAATCGCAGCCTATCATGGCTTTGTTGTTGAGTAATCCCACAACGAAAGTCATAATAAATCATTGACCGAAAATTTTCTCGCGTTAGATTGTTTTTCACGTGTAACAAGAGTTTTAGATTTGCCGCCAATTCACAAAAACAAATGACAAATGAATGCAATATACTACATTAGATTACCAAAGAGTTCTAAAATTGAAATTCAAAAAAAGTTTTCATTATCAATGTTTCTAACTGGCCAGTTCTAAACATTTTCAGTGTTACCCACGTATGTACATGAAATTTCAATAAATGTAGTATTTACATAATATTAAAAGTAATTAAGTATAAAAGTATTACATTTTTTTAATAAATAAAATTTATTAAAAAAATGTAATTGGGAAGAAAGTCATATAGGGAGGGATGGTTCCTTGTGCAACAGAAAAAGATATGATCCAAGGTCGAGGGCCTCTAGGCCACACTCACAAAGAGAATTATCCTTGACCCTGATCTTTGCAAGGAAGACGGGGGAGCAACAATGACCTAATCTGAATCAGCAGATTGTCAAGCACACTGGATTGCTACACCGCAAATACTTAAAAAACCACGGCCTTACTGGTACAACACCTTGCATGTCAAAGTAGTATTTTTTTTTAATTTTATTTATATATAACATCGGCTTGTAACCATTTACCAGTGTCAAGTGAAAAAGGCGGGAAACAGAACTTAGGTTTCAATTTTCAACACCGTAAATATCGTATCGTCAAGTCTAAAGTCTAGTCAAAGTCCAAATAAATAGTCAGTACAGTCCATGAGTCATGTCAGTCGATTCAGTAAAGTGGTAGAAGCTTTACTGAAAGTTCCTAGGGAGTTTTGGCGGGAAAACAAAATAGCACGTTTTAAGAAGTTGTACCACTTGCCCACACTTGTTCACGTTAACGAATATTTAATGGTTAATATTCAACCAATATTACACATTAAGAACCGAAATAACACAAATTTATGAAGATATACAAAATCCACTACGTCACCCATTGAACTCCCCGGCCGCGGCAAAACTCCCAAAGTAGTGTTTGCCCTTAGTATTACTTGAGCAGGTTGAGCTAGCCCACTTCATAATATTTATGATAGATTGGTCTGACGCGACGTTTAAAATAATTATTTTGTTGTCAACCTTAGGCTTACGTCAACTCGTGCTCGAGATGTCATTTGTAGAGAGTGTCACACCTGTGGCATGGATACCCATCAGAATTTCAAATGGAAAACTTCGCAGAGACCAGTTAGAAGAAGGTAGTAATTGAATTAATTTAAAGAGTATGAAATAAAAACAAAATTAAAAATGTTAAGGAAACACACAAAAAAAAAATATATAAAAAATAAAAATTCTATTTTAGCCTTTCAATATTTTTAAAGGATCTTTTAAATATGTGCGTCGTCGAGTCGGGAATCGCAATTATGAAGATGTTTCTCTTAGCTATAAGCAATATAGATACAAATATTTATATTTTTTACATTTACATTTTACATATTTACATTTTTTTAAATCTAGGTATATACTACCTAATACGTACGTCGTGCAATTGTCGTTTATTAAAAAACAAAAAAACAATATTTTACTGAGCACAATAATATGATCAAATCTATCAGAAAAATCGCCTAAGGAAAAACCCATTGACGCATTTCATATAATAATAAGGCACTTATGTTATGATTTATAACATTTTTTTATCTGGGTTCTGTAACTCATAAGAAAACCCCTGTATAGCATAGCGCGTTAGTTCTTCGACACCCTTGTATCGGAGGAAGGTATCAGGTGATATCATTCAGACCGCAGTGCCTACCAGTACGCGTAGCATGAGCACAGATTAAAGAGGAATAGATAAGCAGCACATACATACAGCAGCTACAGCTTTCGATATGATTGTACTACTACAAGCATACGGTGAACGGGTATTACAAAATATAGCCTTCATACGGAACCGGAACCCTCGGCATAAAAGCGACTGGCGCCTATCTGGTTTTAAAGTTAAGTCGTTTTTATTTTTTACGACATTTGTCGAGTTTTTTGTTTTTAATATTGCACAATCAGGAAGTCCACTCCAATCCTGTAGTAAACAAAATGTCTGTAAATGGAATATTTTAATGATTTGGTGGCAAACCGGCGCTGTTGACTATATATAATAGTATAGAATACTAATAACCTAGCCAAGAGCATGTCAGGAAATGTCTAAGGAGTCCGTAACTATCAACACGCAATAGGTTTCCTTTGAATTACTTAAAAAGTTAAATAATTAAAAAAAAAAGTAAAAATAATTTTCCTAAAGAGTTTTTAGCATGATCTATCAGTATGGAAACTAACAAATTTCTTCATCTCCTATAGTTTAGCAAACTTATTAGCCACTTTGGAGGTCGATTACGATCGAAGAAGGCGGATCGAAAATGTTTGACTTAGTAAAAAAAGTCATGTATGAAACCGTGCCTTTATTTTAAAAGACCTATTCAACAATACCCCACACGACGGGATAGAATGAAAAAATATTTTTCATCCCCACTATGTGTATGGAGATAGGAGAGCCAGTACCCCTAAACTATAAAATTATCATTATTTTATGATGCACAAAACGGAGAACTATACACATTATGTTAATATACCAAATGTCATCCATTTATATTCATAATTAACAAAGGGTGTATGATACTTCGCTGAAAAAGTAACTGCATTTACCTGAAGGTTGCGCGGTCTATCCCTATGGCTATCAAGGGGGCTAAATAATACCAGCATTAACCTGGAAAAGGCAGGAACAAAAAGTAATCGCCAACGTCGGGGCTGCTGCCGGCCGGCTAGCAAAACTCTTGAAGTTCCGTCTGCTGCTGCACATTTACCACTATTAAGCCGGATGGATTGAGCACAATTCAGTCAGTAAACTTTTAGCAAAGTTATTAGATTTTAAATATTTTAGTTTTTAACGATGCGCACAACACACACTTCAGGAGGCCATATAATATATTTCTTATTGTCCGGTGTCGTTCGACTCGTTGAGCCGCGCGAGCGCTGCTATTGGTTAGCGGGCGCGTGGCGCGAATATTTAAAGTGGACGGGAAACACATTAGGATAGGAACATTTAAGGATTGGTTTAATGCTTGTACATTTTCCCCCCACTTGAAATGCACAAGGATTTCACAAGCAAAGTGCCATTAATAAGTAGTAGTTGTGCTCGGAATACAACATTAACCTTCTAAACTTAAATTAATATTATTTAAATTAAAATCTGAAAATATTATCTACAGTACTTGACAATATTTTCAGAGGATATTAAACTGTATTCGTAAACTAATTAATTGGTAAGGGACCTTTACAACAGGTGTGCGCATAATTTTTCCGTTAGCAGTTCGGAGAGTGACTACTCTAACTATTTATCTGAACCTGTATGAACCTGTTCAACGCGAGCTAATTTCCACAACAATGGCGGAAGATTAGGATCATGAACAATAACTAAATCGTTTACATTGAAGTTAGGAGATTCTAAAAACCATTTATTTTTCTGTTGGAGCGTGTGAAGAAAATCACGCTGCTAAATTCGCCAAAAACTCTGAGTGATCTTTTGGATCATTTGCCATCGAGAACGTGGGCATCGGTTTTCAGAAATAGGTTCCTCCGGTAACGATACTACGGGACCTCCCGTCAAGAAGTGTCCGGGAGTTATAACGTCAGATTCCTGGGGATCTGGCGACAACGTGCAAAGTGGCCGAGAATTTAATACCACCTCCACTTTAGTAAGAACAGTGAAAAACTCTTCTAAAGTGAGCACCTGGGCACCAACAACCCATTTGAGATGATATTTTGTAGATTTGATGCCGCTTTCGAAAATGCCTCCGAAATGAGGTGCACCCGGAGGATTAAAATTCCACTTTATTTGATGATTGGCTAAGCCATCAGAAATTTCTGGATAATGTTTACGAAGTTCGTCGATAATTTCATTAAGATATCGATTTGCTCCTACGAAATTGGTTCCGCAATCAGTAATAATGGTTTGACACATTCCTCGACGCGAAACAAACCGATCCAATGCAGCGAGAAATGCTTCTGAGCTAAGTTCCGTCACTGTTTCTAAGTGAACGGCCTTAGAGTTCAAACAGACAAAGAGGCAAAGGCAAGCCTTATAAGTTTTAGCTCCACGACGACGGCTTTCTTTTAAACAAAATGGACCACCGAAATTAATCTCGGTGGTTTGAAAACACCGTTAGGGCTGAAGTCGAGCAGCGGGCAGCTTACCCATCACTGGTTGTCTAGATGCCGGGTTAACCTTGAGACATCGTACGCACTTTGAAAGTACAGTACGCATAAGAAGCCTTAATCCAATTATCAAGAATTTTCTTTGGATTAAGGACTGCAGGGTACAGGGACCACAATGCAAATATTTTAAGTGAAAATGATCGACAATAAGTCGAGAAAGAGTGCAAGTTTTTGGTAAAAGTAGAGGATGTAGAATTGACGGAGATAGGTTCGCCTCATCTATCCGTCCTAATAGACCATCCTTATCTAAAAATGGAGATAGTTTTTGAATTGATTTCTCACACTGCTCATGCCTTTGTACTTGACTGACATGGGAAGTCATAAAGTTACTTTGAGTGAATTTAAATAAGGCCTTCATAGACTTATCGAGCTCAGCACTTGTGAGCGCAGAAATATTACGGTCGGACTTATTGCTCCGAGTATTTGTAATGAAGCGTAAACACCAAGCTAATGTTCTTTGAACTTTGATAAGCGAGGAAAACCTTGAAATTAAAGCCAGAAGTACGTTTCCGGTTCGAACAGTGTGAAAGCTCTCTGTTACTTGAGTTTTTAAAAGTTAAAAATTACTGGACAAATCCAACCTAAAGGATCGAAGATCCGAGAAACCAATGAAAGTATTGATCTTTTCGTGAACTTGACGTCGAAAGAGTCCGAAAATGAATACGAAAAATTGTCATTTGATGGATTCCAACGGATACCTAATATTTTGACAAATTCATCTCCTGATATTACGAAGGGTTTGGAAATTTGACAATGATCGGGAGGAACATCAGACAAAAGTCTAGGCTCATTTGAACTCCACTTACGAAGTTCGAACTGACCTTTAGATAATAAGGACATAATATCCGCCATTAACTGCTTAGCTGATTTAACAGTTGAGCAACCCGTAGTGATATGGTCCAAGAACATCTCTTCGACTAACACTTCAGACACACGACTCGGGAATTCGGAGCCATGGTCTTTTACTAGTTGCCTAAGAGTTCAAATGGCTAAATACGGAGAGCTGCTGATTCCGTAAGTAACAGTATTAAGTTCATATTCAACTAGCGGATCGTTAGGGTCATTATGCCATAGAACGTGTTGATAACGTCTGTCTTCAGGCCGTATCAGGATTTGACGATAGAATTTAGAAATGTCCGCTGTAAAGACAATTTTATGTAAACGGAATTTAGTAACTAAATCGATAATATCGATTTGAAGTTTCGGTCCAATGTGGACAAAATTATTTAAAGAGACATGGCTGGTAGTCTTACTACTAGCATCGAAGACTACCCGAAGTCGCGTAGTGGAGCTTTCCGGATGCACGACACAATGATGAGGAATTACGTAACGATCAGTAGACGAAGCATCTGCAGGCTGCATGTGTCCTAGGTGTTCGTACTGGTTCATAAATTTCTTATACTCCGTTTTTAATTCACGTTGCTGAATAAGACGTTTCTCAAGGTTGAGAAAACGATAAAATGCGTGGCTGTAAGCATCTCCCATAGGTGGAGCATCATCTTTTAACATGATGGGTACTACATAACGACCATCGGAGGTTCGATATGTGCCAGCTTTTTACTTGTTCTCACAAATATCGTCCTCTGGACCGGAAATTTTACATTTCGTCGATTCCTCGGACTCCCAGAACCGTTGAACGATATTCTCGAGCGCGCATGAAGACGCGAGAAGTGACGTAACAGCTTGACTGGAAACGTTAGTATCCGTGTTCTGAAAATATTGACCACTAATAACCCAGCCGAACACACTAGACAACGCGCAAGGTAATCCGGGACCGGGCACAAACCGACCCTGTATATATTTGGTCAAAACACTCGACACCTAGCAAAAGATCGATCGGACCCGATTTATCCAAATCGCAGTCGGCGAGATCAAGATGTTTAAAAGAATCCTTGACGGACAACGGTAACGCAGCCGAAGGCATTCTAGAGGAAATTTTAGGTAAAACTACCAAAGGTGGCCGCGCGGGCCACCTTGTGTCTGGCGATAGCGAATAATTTCTTTTCGATATTTTTGTGGACTGTATTTCATGAGGTATCTGGCGTCGCCAGGTTAATATGCAGTATTAATTGTGTCGTCTAATTTCAAACACCGCTAGATCCAGTTTTAAGAAAAATTAATATTTTTACTCTATGGTATAGTCAATCTTGACCTGTATATGTCTACTATACTTTTTACAAGCAAACTACGCCAGATCCCTACTAAAATAGCAAATTAAAACAGTAATTTAATTCAAAACCCGCCACATCCATGACGGGAATTTTTCAAACGCCGCCATATCCATACCGACCAATCAGAGCAGAGAATTATTGCAAAACTGTCATGGCGATTAATGGCGTCTTCATTAGCTGTTTGGTGTTTTCGTGTTGTGATTTTTTATTGATTTCTCCTATAAATAATGACTGATTTATCTCGGAATATCGAACAGGTTCCTCCGAATAAAGCAAGGAAACGATGTGTTGACAAAAATAACTGGAGAAGGGAAGTTAAGAGACGCAAACTGTGAGTATTCATTGTAGTATTAATCGTACGCGATCCATATACAATATCTTTGTTTACATGAGACCTAGGAATTTATATTGGTGTTAGCGTATAATGTATTTTTGTTTATTTATCACTAGTAGGTACCTACATTCTATTATAGTAACTAGGAGACTTTTCTACTATCCCAAAATGAAACACTGAATTTCCAACTATTCATTTTACACTATTCATCGAAATAATTAAGCACTACTTATACTGAAAAAAATATTATGAATTAACGTTGGTGAATAAGTTTATTTTAAAAGTTTTATTATTATTATTTTTTGGTTTTGAGCGTTAGTCATTTTCATATTAATTTATTTTGTTTTTCTTTTAGGTATGAACCAAAATATCTGCCAAGTCTTCCAAAGTGTCACCATGGAAGTAATAAAACTTTTAAATGTTCAACCTTAAAATTACAAGACGTTTCGAGGATGCATCGAAATTTTTACAAAGAAAATAAAAAAGTTGACCAGGACAATTTTATTTTAAATTATTGTCGCTTGAAACAATGCGACCGTACGAGGCTTAAAACTGGAGCACGAGGACCTAAAAATATGAGTGCAGATTATTATATCCAGATTAAAAATCCACAGAAGCTCGTTAGAGTATGCAAAAAAGCATTTACTGATATACTGAAAATTGGCAAAGACAGAGTTACTGGTGTCTTACAACGCTCTTTTAAAGAAGGTGGTCTGGCGAGATACAGAACGAGAGAGAACAGAGGCGGCGATCGCAAAAAATTGCTATTTTTGGAAAGACATAATAAAGTACAGGCTTTCATTGAGTCCCTGCAAGCAGTTGAGCCTCATTATTGCCGGAGCAAGTCATCTGTTAGAGTGTACTTACCCTCCGAATTAAACATCAAAAAACTGTGGAAGATGTATAATAATGGACTAAATGAAACCCCGGTATTAAAGGTAAAAGAATAATTTTTTAGAAAAGTGTTTAACACTAAATATAATGCTGGTTTTGGATCACCTATGAAAGACACATGTTCTCGATGCTCAGAATTAATGATAAGAATTAAAAATGCTACTAGTGATCAGGAGAAACAAAAGTTTATTACAGAGAAAAGACTACATTCCTTAAAAGCCAAGGCGTTTTACGACTTATTAAGAAATGAAGAGGATCATGTCTTGATCGCATCATTTGATTGCCAAAAGAACAACGCCTTGCCAAAACTGCCGGATCAAGCAGCCTATTTTAGTCGGCAAATAAATCTATATAATTTCATAGCTGTAGTGGGTAGCTCTAAGAGTCCATTGAATAATGTGCACATTTATTACTGGAATGAAACCGATAACGCCAAAGCATCTAATCAAATTGCTACTGCTGTATTTCACTTATTGACTAATTTGGACATTGCTCAAAACAAAACAGTGACAAGACTTTTTGCGGACGGCTGCGGTGGACAAAATAAAAATAGTACTGTAATAGGCATGTGCTGTAAATGGCTAATGTCTAGTGCACCACCTCAAATAAAGGAGATAAATATAATTTTCCCCATGGTAGGCCACTCTTTCTTGCCACCAGACAGAATTTTTGCGAAAATAGAAAAAGAGATTAAAACAATGTCTGTGATAAGTGATCCACAGTCATATGTGAATATATTTAAAAAACATGGCAGTGTATACAATCTTACGCAGGATATTGATGTTCATGACTGGAAAGAAGAAGTTTATAAGACATTCAAACCACCAGGAAATTGGCACTTTAAGTTTAATTTGACTAAAAGATTTATTTTAAAACGAGGAAGACAAAACGTGAGCATCCAAGGTGAAGAAAATTATAAACATGAGATTGGTGCACCTAAACATGTCACAAAAAAAGGCAAGAGCTGCTCTGAAATGGAACCATCTGTAATCCCGAGAGGAAACAACATCAACTCTGCAAAAATCAAGGATGTTGTTGCACTACTGACAAAACACTATTTAGACGACTAAACGCACACGCAGTCGTTATAAAAGAATCCATCGATCCGCTGTATAGAAGGGCGCGAGCATTCTGTAGCGAACCGTCAGCGCGATGTATGCGCACTAACGCCGAGCCTAGTATCTTAATAGTACTGCCCGAATTAACAGAAGATTCCATTTCGGCCACGCAGGTGGGAGCGGTACTAGCACTAGTGCCGTCGGGCGACGGGAAACCTTTTGTTCGACATGTAACATTGTATTGTGTCTGGCATTACAAACAAAACAAGTAGATTTGGATTTACAATTTTCACTAGTGTGACCAGGCCATATAAACAATTAGTACACAACTTTAATTCGCGAACGAGATTTTGTCGTTGTTCTAAATTCATAGAATGCATTTTACCGCACCGATAAATCGAGTGGCTTTTATTACAGCATGAACAAGGCATTTGAAATTTGTTATTATTTTTATTAATATTCGGTTTATCTGAAGCTACAAACGATGACCTCTGGAAACGATTACCGCTGTAGACCTTATTAGCGCCGCGTGATTGTTTACAAGTTGAGCGGTCATAACATTAGGTTGACTTACCTCCAGAAGTTTTACATAATTTTGTAAATAAGTAGCCAGGTCATTAAATGTTGGTATTTCGTTAGTATTTTGTAGCTCAAACCGTTTTTTAGTCTCGATGTCGAGAGGTCGAGACGCAACATAAAATAAAATGAATTCGGATAAATCTTTAATATTTAAGGCTCGCAACGCATAAACATTTTCGTATAAAGTATTCGTAAATTCAGATAAATTTGCAAGAGACGGCTTTTGAATCGGCGTTAATTAGAATAATTTTTCTAAATAAGCCGTAGCTAAGATGCGTTTGTTATCATATCTATCTAAAAGCGCGCTATACACAACATTATAATTCGCCAAAGTGACCGGAACATCCTTGACGAGTGTCAACGCAGATCCCGACAAGCATCAAAGTAAGTAATGAAATTTCTCGACATCCGACAGAGACATATTATTATGGACTAGTGGAACATCATTATCTTTAAATGTCTGCCAGTTTTCAATAAGACCATTTAATTTGGGAATTTGCAATTTCGGCAACGTAACTCGGGTAATGGAAGAAGACTGATGTCCAGGTTCCGTAGGCGTTGAGGTTGTACTCGAACCGAGCTAGTCGGCAAACTCGACCGCGGCGTAATACAACTCGTCAAAAGAAAACAACGCGCTATTGTCAGTATATGTGATTCGATAAAATTAGCACTAATTTTTTCGATACTTTTGTACCTCGCCTTAAATGACGCGATTTTAGTTACGTTTTCTTTAGTTTAGATTTTAGTTAGTTTTAGTCTTTTATCTTTCTGAGCTATACTTATCAAATCATAAATAATCTGCAAGTTTTTAAATTCATATTCACGTCTTTTGGTGAACGTCTGCAAATCACTCTCCGCCATTCGCTTTGGTTAAGTAAACTCAAAAAATTTTTTATAAAATGAGCAAAGTACCTTAATTTACATACGAATGTAGATAGTATTTTAATACCTAAATATTGACGTAGTTCAACCCAAGTACTGTTTATAAAAGTTATATGTTATATGAAAATTCCCTTATTTTCGAGCACAACTAACACCACCAATGACACTACAATCCTCAAGTTAATGAAGTACTTATTGTATATTGTAAGAAACACTTTATGGAATTTAGTTTTTTACAAATTGTATTGTATTGTAATTAAGTATAACTAGGAATTACTTTCAATTGAAAACTAATACTATTTTGTGTAGGTAGGTAATTATGCTACGTATCGGGCGTGGCCGCTAACGGCGCCCGGATAGATACCGCGGCAAACAAAAGAATAGTTATTTAATATATATAAACATATCGACACTCCCTAGGAATAACAACTTAACTCATTTTTTACGTTTTTTCAGGAGAGCGATTTAAATGTTAAAAAATGTTCTCACGCCTACATTTTTTAATAATATTAGTGATTCTTGTATACATAGCATGCATTTTTCGTTATTTTTCTATTTATTTATTTGCTTTTATTGTAAAAAATCTTCTTCATGTAGTTTTATGACTTACAATGATAGGTCTCAATATTTGATTCGTAGAATAACATTGGAACTTGAAATACAAACACCAAAATGATAGAGAGATTAATGAACTTACGGGGTATATAATTGTATGTCTGAGATACGTTATAATTATCTTTGGTGATTTGAGTTTTTACTTCAAAAATACGAGGTATATCAAGTCAATTATCGAGAATAATACACTAAGGTACCAATTTATGAATGGAAATATTGGAATCGTTGGTAGAGGGTATGTAGAAATATTTAAAAACTGTAATGGTTTAATTTAAAACATTTATTCATGAAACAATATAATTGGTTTATATTAATTACTTAAAATGGTTGAAACACACGTTCAACAACGTAGTTAAGAACAATAACTATAAACTTTATATTTTAATAACATAATTTTGGCTATAAGTTTACATTACTTCCCTTATGAAACTAAAAAATAATTTGTTAAAATTAAAATTATCAAAATTTCTTAAAATTATTTGTTCCTTAAATATTGTGTAAAATAGTAATAATGTGAAAAAACTTCAATTGTATTATAAAATATGTAATTTTAAAGTCTATAAAGGTATTTCCTAATTACATACAAAAATACTTAAACAGGTGATTAGACTCATGAAAACAACTTTCTAATACTTAAATAGGTGATTTAAGTATTTGTATGTAATTAGAAATAACCTTTGAATTAAAAATTATAATAGTAAATTTTATAGTTTTTTCACTTGATTATTTCTGCTACGTAGGTAATTAAAATTAACGTAATATTATAATATTAGCTTTTTTATAATTTAACAGTCATCGTCATTATCTGTATCCGACTCGTCTTTATCTTTACTCTGTATTGTTTTGAAAGGCAAATTTTTATAAAATGAATGATAAACAGCTGGAATATCCCTCGCCGTACACAAGCTCCACAAACCTTTATATTTTGCAGCCGATATAGGCAAAGGTTCATTATAAGCTTTCTGAAGACTCTCGTTAAAAGTTAGGCCATCATTGATATCTTCTACAGATTGCGCTCGTCGTGAAACACCACGACCACGACCACGGCGTCGGCCACGGCTGCCTCCACGTCGTCCTCGCTTACGCCCAGATTCTATTAGCTCTAGATTGGTAGAACAATTGATGTCAATTGTTTGACCAACGTCATCATAAAAGTTGTACTGGAAATACATAATATTGGGCGCAGCACTTGAGAAATGTACATGCTTTATCTTCTTCCATAAGACTTTAATATTATTAGTGTCTTTATCCCAATTTGGATATTGCTGGCCGTATTTTTTGAAGTCGTATATCATATCTTGCGTAACTTCAGTCAACTCATATTGTTTTCCAGAAGATTTAGCACATTTAATTATAGTTGCCCATTGATCAGGCGTATACACAGTTTGATTTTTTTTTTGCGTCTCTATCAAAGCATGCATGGCATCTCCCTCAGACTGGGAATGTCCCACTTCAAAAAAATTATGTGTTATGAATATCTTGCAAGCTTTCGCGTACATACCGAAAACCACACGATTTTTATTTTGGCCAACACATGAATCCGAATAAAATCTAAAACTTCGCGCTCCTTTTTCAACATATTGTTGATTAAAATCATAAACAAAACTACTTATTTCGTTTGCACCCTTTTTACGAATCGTTTCGTTCCATAAATAGTTATGTCCAATGTGCTTACCGATTTCAAATATTGTGAAATTATACACGGCAAATTTACTTTTGTAATAAAAGAGCGATACTTCTGACTGGGGAGTGTTTAGAATTTTCTGTAAATCATAACATGCAGTTATCACACTTGGAGAATTTTTGGATTTCAATTTATCCATATCTTTTAATGATCTCACAATTTCTTTGTTGGCTATATGCATGCATGCATGATCAGCGTTTAGTTCTTCTTTTTCTGCAGAACTTGCATTTTTGAAAATATCGCAGCGAAGACATTGGTCTTTCTTTGGTGTGTGAAATCCAATATTAAAGTCCGTATTGAAAATATCCCTGTACTGTCTTAATGTGGCTTTAGGCTTTTCAGGATATTTTTCAGTCATCCATTCTTCATACAAATTGTAAAGCTTAGGAACACTAAGTGTCTCTTCGAAATATAATTTTGAACTACGGCTTCGAACATAATGTGACTCTACTGTCGGAATTTCGCCGATATGATTTCGTACCGTGTCTTTTAAATCTTGATCCATAGCATTCACTCGGTTTAAGTGTTGCCCTCGACGGTCTGGTTCTACAATTCCACTTCCAGATTTGTCAAGTTTTTTAAACAGTGTGTTTATCCACATATCGCATATGGCTAGAGTATCGAGGAACATTTTTTTACACACACGAATCTCACGGCCATCGCTAATCTTTAAGTAATATTCTCGAGACTATTTACGACGTGATGGAGTTTCTCTGCTTGTGTTTACAATAATTTGTTTCCTAAGAACCCTTTTAGCATATTTATTAATAAAATCCATGTCTATTGTGATCCCCGAGAGCCCAAAAATCTTTGAAGATAGTTGTTCTTTCAGAATCCAAGATTTTAGTCCGACAATTACGGATACAATTGTAACCGCAACCCGTTTTCATAACTCTTTCAGGAACAACTTTACCTTTTTTATTGACATATTCTTGCCCAAGATTTCTGTTCTTCTTACTTACGACTGACTTCCAATTCTCTTTATATAGACTTCTTTTTATACGGTGACAAAAACGTAACTCAATTTACAATGCTTTCTATGTAGTATGTCCAAAAAAAATACTGATAAAAAAATGTAATTAAATATAAATTGTTATTGCTTTTAATCATGGAGTAACTTATCCGTATTATAAAATTGTATATAAATATAGGATCCATTTTATGTTGAAATCTATAAAATTTCCACCAAGTGACACGAAATACGTTAATATCATTCTTGATATCTTCGGATCTATTTAACGTAGAAATACCTTTCCAGGACTAAAAAATGGAAAATTAATTGATAAGAAAGAATATGGAATAAACTCATTTTTCACGTAACTCAAGTTAAGTTGTTATTCCTAGGGAGTGTCGATATATTAAATAATAGTTATTATACAAGCAAAAGGCTTGTATTAATTTAAGATTTTTAATTAATTTAATTTAAATTATATGAGATACTTGATTGATCGTTCCTACTTGGTGACGAAATCAGACCTCACAGGAGGCACCATAAGAAATGTATGATACTTCGATGAAAAAGTAACTGCATTTACCTGAAGGTTGCGCGGTCTATCCATATGGCTATCAAGGGGGCTAAATAATACCAGCACTAACCTGGAAAAGGCAGGAACAGAAAGTAATCGCCAACGTCGAGGCTGCTGCCGGCCGGCTAGCAAAACTCTTGAAGTTCCGTCTGTTAACACTGCTGCACATTTACCACTATTAAGCCGGATAGATTGAGCACAATTCAGTCAGTGAACTTTTAGCAAAGTTATTAGATTTTAAATATTTTAGTTTTTAACGATGCGCACAACACACGCTTCAGGAGGCCATAATATATTTCTTATTGTCCGATGTCGTTCGACTCGTGGAGCCGCGCGAGCGCTGCTATTGGTTAGCGGGCGCGTGGCGCGAATATTTAAAGTGGACGGGAAACACGTTAGGATAGGAACATTTAAGGATTGGTTTAATGCTCGTACAAAGGGAGAAGGGTGGACAGACAGACAGAGCGAAACTATAAGGGTTCCTTGAGTATTACGGAACCCTAAAAACATCCCATACAACAAACATGTTTTTTTGTCATTTTGTACGGAACCGTTCGTGCGCGAGTCCGACTCGCTCTTGGTTGGATTTTTATAAATCCGTAGCACGAGCAAGTCATGCAACACGTGAGAAAATCGTTATTGTATGTTCTGAAGCCCAATTCAAGTAATTATTTATGTTCAATGAGGGTTTTAAATTGGTGACATCTGACTCCTTTTTGACACGACAAGGACCGTGGTGCTACCAAGCGCCGTCTGACAGAAAAAGAGTCGGAAATTCTTATTGACCGTTTTTGATACCACTTACGCCACCAGATGGCGCTTTGTGTGCGTTGGGTCTGCCTCCTAGCGGCAGAAAAAATATCAAACACCCTCATTCGCAGTTCGGTTCCAGTGTCAGCTCTTAGCGCATGCGGTCGCACTTACACACGCATCCATCAGAGTGTGCAGCGATAGCATCCTTTGAAAGTTTACACTGAAAGCCAACTTATCGTTACGAATTTTTTTTTTTAATGTAGATATTATATACACTGGCGGACACAAAAACTGCATCATAGTGCAAGAACACATTCAATCAAATTTAATTACGAAATATGCTAACTTTTTACATTTATTGGTATTGGAAAATAAAGGACCAGCCTTTATTTTATAAACACAAAAACAAAATAAAATTTAAATATGGTACTGTCACAAAAGAAAGAAAATATTTTATAGAAGAAATCTTGTCAATTTACTAAAGATTAACTCGTTGTTACGTTAATGTTGTGATTGATGGTTTTTTTTTTTGTTTTGATTCATGTTGAATTATCGTTACTAATTGTTTAATTGCTAGTCTGTTTTCATGTCGTTTTCATTTACGTCCATATTCGTGAGAGAAAAACGTTTTTAAATACGTTTTGCTCTCACGAATATGGACGTATCGTCCGAAAAAGCCGCACAAATTGTTGCTCTAGTGCAGCAAGGCCAACTACTACTGCTACTAGAAGAACGAACAATTGCTGCAGATTTAAATGTAAACCAGTCTACGGTTTCCTGAGTTTACAGAAGGCTTAAGGAGATTTTTTTTATTTTAAGGAGACAGGTTCTTTCAAAAGAAGAACCGGCAGAACTAAGGTGACAACGTCTCGTGACGACAGGTTTATTGTGACAACTTCCTTGCGAAATCGGTTTTTAACGTCTATACGCATTAAAAATAAGCTCCACCAGGTACGTGACGTAGCAGTTAGTGCACGAACCATAAGAAGAAGGCTAAAAAAAGCGTGATATTACGCCTTTCAGACCCGCAAATGGACCAAAATTGTCTGCAGCTCACAGGCAAGCTCGACTAAGATTTGCTCGTGAACACTTAAATTGGACTGAAGAGTAATAGGCTTCCGTATTAATCACTGATGAGTGTAGGAATTGTTTGTACGATGCTGATGGTCGCAGACTAGTCTATCGTAGACGAGGAGAGCGATATGCTCAAAATTGCATTGAGGAGAGGGTTTCATTTGGAGGCGGGTCTTGTATGGTTTGGGGCGGCATATCGAAGGATGCTCGAACTGAACTTGTGTAATTGACACAGACACACATGGCCGTGGTAACCGTGGTTTAACATCACATCGCTATATAACGGAGATATTGGACCCTCATGTGGTACCTTTTAGCGGATTTATAGGCGAAAACTTCATTTAAACGGCCGCGGGACCCATTTGCAAATTATTAATCGTACAAAAATAAATGGGTCCCGCCTGCTACCAAACGCGCCTTCACTTAAGCGCCATACTCACAGCCTATCCAGCAAATCCAGCACCGATTAGTAGCCGTCATTAGTGTCATTAGTGTCGTTAATTTATAATTTTTACCTACAAGTCCGCGGCCTTGGGCTTGCAGGCTGAATGGTCAGTATGGCAGTATGGACCTTTAGGCTTTCAGCTCAGGTTGGTCTGTTTGGTCTGTTTTCTCAATCTTGTTTCGGTCTTTTTTTTCTCAGACGAGTTTTTATTTTTAATTATTTATTTTATTTTAGATTTTTTAGTTTATCCAACAGACACTTGGTCGATTTAAAACAAAAATACGACTATTGAACTGATTGAATGCAATGATTAAATAATATGTATTCGAATGATTTAATTAATAAAATGGCTGTAATTACTCCTGATTAAATTTAAATACATGACATAATATGTATATTTTTGAAATTCCTTTTAATTTCCTTTATTTTGATACCCTACTCGATAGGTTTGGCTAAAAGAATTTTTTGAAATACTTACAATTTGGCGCCAAAATACGCAATAATATGGTTTTTTTTAACTGACTACCTAAGGACACTTGGGTATTTGAGACAAATCTAACGATGCCATAACTGTCGAAATATATCCAGGCGTTTGGAAGATACGGGGGAAGAAAGGAATTTACAAACATACATAGGTACATAAAAGATATGCGCAAAAACATAACCCAGTCGCGTAATAAAAAATAAATTAAAAAATTAAAATAGCCTTTATTTACTTACTACTTAAAACTATTTTACAAACATACATATTATATTTTAACAACTAAGACTAATAATCCAGCTATTGCCACACCTCTGGTTGAAGATTACTATTACAAGGCCTCCCTTTTTTCTCCTTTTTCTGTTCCTTGGTATCCACTCTGTTAAACGTTTTGTCCATCTATTATTCATCCTACAAATGCCCATTGCCATTTTAGTATTCTTATTATTTTCCTCACGTCTATTAAATTTGTTTTGTCTCTCAGGTCAATGTTCCAGATTTTGTCAGATAATTTGACTCCAAGCACGCTCCATACCATTTTTTTTTAATATATGGCGTTGGCTTAAACCATTTGCCAGTGTCAAGTTAAAAAGGCGGGAAATAGAATTTTCGTTTCAATTTTCAACACCGTATTCCTAAATCGTCAAGACTAAAGTCTAGTCAAAGTCCAAATAGATTAGTCAGTGTAGTCAATGAGTCAAGTCAGTCGATTCAGTAAAGTGGTAGAAGCATTACTGAAAGTTTCTAGGGAGTTTTGGAGGAAAACACAAAATAGTACGTTTTTAGAACTTGTACCACTTTCCCACATTTGTGCACGTTAACGAATATTTAATGGTTAATATTCTACCAATATTACACATTGAGAACCGAATTAACACAAATTTATGAAGAAGCTGACAAATAGCTTTGTACTTTTTTTTTAAATCTAAATATAATATGGCGTCGGCTTATAACCATTTGCCATTGTCAAGTTAAAAAGGCGGGAAACAGAACTTTCGTTTCAATTTTCAACACCGTATTCCTAAATCGTCAAGTCTAAAGTCTAGTCAAAGTCCAAATAACTCGTCAGTGCAGTCAATGAGTCAAGTAAGTCGATTCAGTAAAGTGGTAGAAGCTTTACTGAAAGTTCCTAGGGATTTTTAGAGGCAACACAAAATAGCACGTTTTTTGAAGTTGTACCACTTTCCCACACTTGTGCACGTTAACGAATATTTAATGGTTAATATTCTACCAATATTACACATTAAGAACCGAGATAACACAAATTTATGAAATATTACAAATTCCACAACGTCACCCATTGAACTCCCTGGCAAAACTCCTTCGGTCTTTTTTTTTTTTAATATATGGCATCGGCTTATAATCATTTGCCAGTTTCAAGTTAAAAAGGATGGAAACAGATCTTTCGTTTCAATTTTCAACACTGTATTCCTATATCGTCAAGTCTAAATTCTAGTCAAAGTCCAAATAAAGAGTCAGTACAGTCCATGAGTCATGTCAGTCGATTCAGTAAAGTGGTAGAAGCTTTACTGAAAGTTCCTAGGGAGTTTAGGCGGGAAACACAAAATAGCACGTTTTTAGAAGTTGTACCACTTGCCCACACTTGTGCACGTTAACGAATATTTAATGGTTAATATTCTACCAATATTACACATTAAGAACCGAGATAACATAAATTTATGAAATTTTACAAATTCCACAACGTCACCCATTGAACTCCCTGGCAAAACTCTTCGTCCTCTTTTATTATTGACCACGTTTGACAGCCATAACTTAAACACAAGAAGTATTGTTGTCATAGATTCGTTTTTTTTAATATTTAGATTTACCACCTTATTTTTCATTATTTCTCCTATGCCCCAATATTTTTGTCATGTCATAGTTATCCTTCTTTGAATTTCTTTTTCAGAGCTATTTTCAAACGATCCATTTGTCCTAGGTAAGTAGGTATATTCTGTTACATAATCAATTATTTTGTTCTCTATCACAATGTCTTTTAGGTCTCTGTTTGTTAGTATCTTAGATTTCGTACGGTTTATAGCTTTCTGATCCCTGGTCATATTCTCACTGTCTGTCTGTCTGTCTATATGTCTGTCTGTCTGAGCATAGCTAAAGGCGGGTAGCCTTTAGCTATACAATGTTTTGTTCTTATCTTTTACGTTGGAAAGGTAGCTTGACAGACAAGGATAAAACGTTGTATTGCTTATCCATTGTATAAATATTTTTATTAGTAAGGGGGCTAGTGTAGAGTTTATGAATTTAGGCTTGTAGAGTAAGGGCATGTAGAGTCACAAGCTTAGTTTTACATGAGATCTGATAATTTTTTGACGTGTCATTTATATAATATGACTAACACTGTCAATATATAAATACGAGGCATTGTCATATTATATGGTATGGTATTGCCATAATTTCACATGAAAATGTTTTTGGTAAGATAACAAATTATAGTGAAGTTGTTCTTTCATCAAAATTATACCTGAAATAAAATGGTGGAAAGATGCAAATCACACTCATCAAGAAAAGAAAAGTAAAGAAGCATTAAGCGCTAGTTTACACCGAGACGCGACGCGACACGGCACTGCCATTTTAAGATAGCGATTCAAAACTGATCATGATTCACTACACAAGAAGATACACGTTTAATTGCAAGAGCGACCGCGCCGTGCTACGCAGCTCGGTGCAGTCCAAATTTAAAAATGATATGCTGCGTCTCGTTTCGGTGTGAGCTGACCCTATCTTTTCATAGATATTGTCTCAGGCTTTACAAATAGGCTAAAAAGCTGTTAAGAAGTTAAGATATTTTTTTCTGTTTTTAAAGAGTGGCCTTTTTTGAAGAATTTTAATTGAGTTGATTTTTAGTGAAACGTATTAAAATAATCTAACCTAAGAGAGCATCTCAGGACATGTCCAGGTAGGGTTCCGTAACTATAAACGTACAATAAGTTTTCTTTGAATTATGTACCTACTTCGAATGTTGTTGTCGGATTTCGTTTAAAAAAAAAATCCTTAAGAGTTTTTAGCATGATTATGAACTTACGAGTTTCTATATCTTACAGTTAGGAAATGCCAGGCAACTCTTAAACCACTTTGGAAGCCGATTACTCGAAAATGGTTGACTTTGTAAAATAGTCATGTATGAAACTTTGCTTTTGTTTAAAACGACCTACTCAACGATCCCCACACGATGGGGTAGAAAGAAAAAAATAATTTTTATCATCACTACAAACGTATGGAAAGCTATCCCTAAAATATAGAATTATTATTATTATATAATGCCAAAACCCGAGATCTATACACAGTAGTTGATGTCACTCTACTTGTCGAACATATTTAAATCAATCAACGCTTTCCTCACGCAATTTTCGAGCTTCAGAAAGCGTTCGGCCATCACAATATGGAATTCCACGTTGTTTACTCTTTCAAATATTTGAAAATAAAAATTATTACGTAACAATTTCGACATTCTTGTCTCGTCCCGAGTCTCGACCCGAAAGTCCCGGGACTCGAGACAGCTAAACTTATGAAAAGTCCCGGGACTTCCAGACACGAGACGTCCCGGCTCCCAAACCCTATCCATGACGCTAGCCATATTATAAACTAAGTACTTATTATATACTAGCTTTTGCCCGTAGCTCCGCCCACGTATTTACAGATCCCATGGAAACGTTGTACTTTTTCTGGGTAAAAAGTAGCCTTCTCCGTAGTCTACTGCCAAATTCCATCAAAATCGGCTCAGTAGTTCCTTAGCCTATTTAATGCAAACAAACAAACAAATCTTTCCTATTTATTATATAGATTAAGTAAATTAATTTTATTATAATATTATTATACACCAATCTGAACTAACAATTAAGAAGGTAAAAAACTTTCAAGGTTAGGTTTGATTAATGTAGGTTCAAACTAATGTTAATATTATGTATAATTTGAATATTGTGATGACGTTACAAAGTTTATCAATAATAATCTTCATTTTGGAACCGGTTTCCAAAGGTTTTAAAAGAAAATGGCCGCAGCTTATTTTAAAACCAAATTGGGCGTGGAGTAAATGTTTGCTCGAAACATTTTAATCCCGATTGTTTTAAGGCAAAAAAAATATAAAGTGGAGACGGCCGAAGGAAAGCTTTTCGGCTAATCACTGAAACGGATGGACCGATTTGGACCGGACTTTCACTGGCAGATAGCTAATGTTATAAGGAGTAACTTAGGCTGCTTGTACCTGCTCATTATACAAAAAACCTAACCTGCCAGATGGCAATGTTTATATTTTGTTCTTTGGTGACGCAGATGTGTGCGGATAGGAAGGTCAGAAGCGCACTTAACAAAATCTATTAAATACTTATTTGCTACATACGCTGGTATGTAGCAAATTAGGATAGAAATGTAGGTTTAATGTTGATCTTATATTATATTCTTATATATAATAGGTACAGGTGACAGACAGACAGACAGGTCACATTATTGTAATGATGTATGGTGTGATTATGGTGTTGATGATGATGATTACCGCAATTGACATAGTGGCATATGCTTGCAGTTCTTTAAACAACGCCGAAATCCCCAAACATGTATCTATAAGGCGTAAGGAGTTCTGTTCAGTACTTTTAGATCCAGGGTATACCTTGGTGCAAAATCTTAGCTTTTGGGAAGCATATGCTTGGATCACTTCTGAAAAAATTGAAATCACCATATGTGTCCATATAAATTTCGAGGAGTTCCCTCAATTCCTCATGGATCCCATCATCAGGTCACCACTTTGGTGAAAACAGGATCAACTTGGGATTATACCCTTTACATCAAAAAAAGAATTTTGAAAATCGGTCCAGAGGCGGCGGAATTATCGTTGAACATACAATATATATATATATATATATATATATATATATATATATATATATATATATATATATATATATATATATATATATATATATATATATATATATATATATATATATATATATATATATATACTGGCACTATATGTAATTACACGGCGAGGAGTAGTTTAAACGCACCTCACTTTGTGGTTCGCAGAATTAGTCTTCACTATTTTATTTGGTCTGAGACTATAGTTTAACATTATAAATTATATACCTATTGCCTATATGCCGAAAGCATTCCGTCCTTCCCATATGAAACGTGTATCTTTTTGTGTAGTGAATAAAGTTACATTTTGGATAGCTATGCTTTAATGCAGCGCCGCGTATCGTCGCGTATCGTCGCGGTGTGACTGACCCTAAGGCGTCAGCATGAGGTGCGCTGTACTGGTAGTATGCCTTTTTTTATTGGAAGTACCGTATATAGTTTCATACGCATTTAGAGAAAAGCAGTTAGTTAAAAATTACAAACGGACACTTCAATTTTATTTATTTGTATATATTTACTAAATAACTATACAATTATAGAGTTCAAAACTCGTTTCAGTTAATTATTTCATACAAACATTTTTATTATTTGAGTCAAATAATCTTACTATAAAATTTTTATTTTATTTTATTATGTAATTAAAATTTTTTGTGTTTCTTTGTTATCCATACGACATCACGTGACCTACAGGTGAATGCGCTACCTACCCGATCGGGCCCCACGATCGGGTGACACGGCACAGTACGAATGTCGATGCCGGCGGCGTCCATGTTTGTTTTTTTATACAAGGACACTTGTAGGTTGTTATGTTTATTTTAACTTTGTGAAGTGGGTATTGTGTTTCGAACTGAAAGATTTATGTGATCGTATCTTGATAATGTGAGCTTGGTGTTGTAAATATTATTTTAGTGTTAGTGAATGAGTGTATAGTGTAAATATGTGATTAAAGTTCATGTTCGTTGCAAAAATGTGCTAACCTGAGAATTATTTGGAGTCTAGGAATAAAGGTATGTTTTAGTTAGGTATTTAATTAGTAAATTAGACAGGAAATTTAATACAGATTACGGTAATATATGACTCATAAGATATAATTACGTAGTTTTCTTGAAATAAGTCGGTAATAAAATGTCTAACAAAAAAATTTTGGCGGGCTGTCAACAGCAGACGTCCCCCCACAAATGTCAATTTTTGAGGTCTGGCGCTCAACAGGTTTCGTAGTTTTTGATAACGGTATTTTTAGTTTTCGCTTGTGACGCATACTACTGAAATTCTCATATAATTGCATATTATTATTTTTTTTAAAAACACTAAGGATTCATAAATACAAATGCACGGGAACGTTAGTATCTTTATTTTTTTGAAATTAGGCTGACATCTTTCTGATTGTTTTAGGCTACAAATGGATCGTACGCATCTTTTTTGTTTGTGGAATTCCCCCAAAAGACAATTCCATACCTTAATATTGAGTCTACTATATGCATTCTACGTGACAAGTAGAGTATCAATATATATGACTTTCGACAACATATGCAATGCATAAGAAAATGTTTGTAGTTTAGTGCATACTGCTTCGATATGTGAATTCCAGTTTATATTTTGTTCAAAATCAGTTTTACCGTCGTCAAAAAATAATAAATTACAATCGTGAACAAATATCGTCATTGGTTCATTAATGTATTTTGGAAAGTCGTTGATAAAAATTATAAATAATAAAGGGCCGTGTCCACTTCCTTGGAGAACACCACGTAAATTGTTTTTTTATTTTTATTTATTTATTTGACCTATTTCTTAAGTATGATTGTATTAGTTCTTTAGCATTTCTGCTTATGCCATATTGGTACATTTTATTAAGCAGGATATCTTGATCTGCAAAGTCAAAAGCCTTTTTTAGATCCATATATCTATATATGGATCTAAAAAATAGTATTTATATTAGTATTGTATCTTGTGCTCTATCATAAGATACAAAACCTCTGTCAATATTTATTTATTTATTTAATAATTTATGTACACACAATAATAAATAATGAAATCTTAAAACTAGGATACAATTTAGTACAAAACCTTTGTGTCATTTTTCCATGTAAAGTGTAATGTTTTAAATGTTTCTTGTGTACAATAAATTGTTAAATAAATAAAATACTTATTCCAAAATTGGAATTTCTTCCAGTAGACCCGATACAGGAGATCATAAAGAAAATTAACAGTATCTGGTATCTGGTGGTATTATGCATAAATTAATTTAGAAATTAAAAAAATACAGCATTAATCGTGTAATTTTTCCAGAAACCCAGGATTGAGGAGCAAATAGATTAAATTTATTAAAGTCGTTTAAAATTTATTTAGTAAAATCGTAGAAACGTTCATATATAGATTTTTCAATTATATAGAGAATATAGCCTATAGTTTTCTATGTTTAATTTGTTGCTTTTTTTATAAAGCGGTTTAATAATTGTCCTTTTTAGGTTATTAGGAAACTGTCCTTGAGACATGGAGAGATTTATTATGTAACTAAGTGTAGGCGCTATGGTAGACGCCACATGCTTAACAATTTTCGTAGAAATATCATCATTGCCTGTACTATTTTTGTTTTTAAGAGATGTGTTGAATGGCGTCTTTGGGCGATGTTGGATACAAAAAAAATTTGTTGGTAGTAGAAGTAAGTGCTTTCAATATTACTACATTTTGTGGGTAGTTGCTCAGTTTGAATGATAAAATAGTAATTAAAAGCGTTTGCTATTTGGATAGAGTTTGAAGTTATTTCGCCTTGAAGCGGTATTCTTGTTATTTCGGCATCAAAAACTTTTTTATTGTAATTGTTTTTAATTACTTTCCATGTAGCTCTACACTTATTAGAAGCAGTTTTAATGGAATATTGGTTTTGGACTCTTTTTGTTAGGTTTATAATATTTTTCAGGTGTTTGGAGTAGATTTTAAATATATCTCTATTCTCCTCAGTTTCTGTGGCCTATACTTCCAAAGTATTTTTTTTTTTCGGATAGAACATTTCTTAATTCCCTTTGTGATCCATCTTGGCCTTTTTAGCGGCATTAATCTGATTTTTATTAATGATTGATACGTTTGTGTTTATTGATTTAAAGTCATTTAAATGAATAGACAGTAAGTTCGATTTGGATATTAGATTTTTTGATATTCATTGCGATCGTTGGTATAAAATGTTTATAAATTTAGGCGCGAAAAAATTATTCATTCAAAACATTTTGAATCGAAATATTGTCCTTATCATGTTCATTAGAATTTTGTGTATTATGTAACTCGAAACATGTTTGTGTGTTTTTTTTTATCAAACGCAATTTATTAGATTTCAACTCAGTATTGCTTCTATTTATTACTAGCTTATTATGGTAGTCAATTCGAAGTATATATCTGAGTGTAGCGCGACTTATGTTTGGACTATAATTTCCAGGGCTTTGATAGCGTAAATTATAAAATTAATTTTAGTACATAATTTAGTTTAGATACATTAAGACACTTGTTATAAGGAAGTCTACTAAACAATATATTAGTGTTAGTCAGAGATCGCACAAACATATTTACTGTACTCTTAAATTTGAAAGGAATTTGATCGTTTAAAGCAGTTAGTACAATAATAAAGTAATTTTTGGTTGAAATAGGTTTATCGTAATTGTATGTTGAAATAGGTTTCTTGTAATTTTAGGTTTTCACTAGTATTTTTTATAGGTATTTTAACATAGGTTTTATATGAGATAGGTTTATTTAAGAAAGTCCATGTGGTCAACAAGCGTATTTCCAAGTGGGTCGATAAGTTAGACATTTTCTTAGTTGGGTTTACAGGGAACTGGTGATTTATTCTTTTTGTTGCTATTACTTATGCGCTTTTCTTGGATATTGTTGGGCGTAGGTGAAAGTATTGATTTCGACTGATCCATTTCTGAATTAATAAAATTTGGTAACTTTGGTTTGTAATCAGAAACGTTTTTGAATGGTGTCGAGGATGAACTTAAGGATTTAAGATGCTTATTATTTTTAATTCTTGATCGTGTTACAGTTTTCGTTTCATCTAAAAATACATATTTTCTTATAATTTTTTATAACTCTATCACATTCTTCGAGTTGGGATTTTAGTTTGTTGTTTTCAAGATTCAATTGTTCTATTTCAAGGAAAGCACTTTGTAATTCTTCAGTTAGTTTCTAATGTTTCCTTTGACAGAATCCGAAAAAGGTGCTATCATCCATTGATGTACGCTGGTACGATGGTACGCTGCGCATAGTGTTGTCAAAGAGGCCAGAACGCGTCAGCGTCAGAGCTGCCCTCTATCAATAAATTATCAAGTGACATTGGTTTGCGAGGTTTGCGTATTGTGACTCCTGAGAAATTAGTCAGAACTAAAATGCGAGCTAGTATGATGTATAATTATACATCATACTAGCTCGCATTTTAGTTCTGACTAATATTCATAGATAGCGTTTATCATGAAAAGTGTTGCTTCGAGTGCATCAGTTAAAATATTTTAATTTATTTTTACAGAACCGACATTAAAAAAGTTTTTCGAATAGCTATTATTATTTAATTTCTGTTCGCATTTTTGAATATATCACTTGTAAATAATATTGGTGAAAGTTTTTACTTGAAGTTATGTATATCATAATTAGAGTTTTGTATCGTAATTAATAATTAATTAATATTAATTAATTTAATTAATCAGTATTTTGTATCGGTTGTAAGTCAAAATTAGTCAGTTCTTATTTTTGTAATTTACTTTACTCACAGTTTATTTTTGATTTAGACAACACTGCCACATACACTTTGGTTGATTTTTAATCACTTTGTTCACTTTTTACTCACTAAAGCAAGTTTTTACTATTTTTAAATATAAATTTACGCGGAGCCGATGATTACACTCTTAGCGCCATGTAGCCCATCATTTTCGGAGCCTATTCAATGCAAACGTACAAGCAAATCTCCCCTCTATATAATATAGTATAGATATATCAAAATGTGCCCACCCGAAGTAGGTTAGATCACATCGAGGACAGCCTGGGTAATGGTGACGTTAGTTAAGCAGTCAATGATGATGATCCTTTTTCTTCAAATTCCAGGTCCGGGTTCAACGAAAGAAGCGGTAATAAGTAAGAAAACCCTCAAGCATTTATCCATGATTGTGATCACCTCCAACTACACCCTAGGTAGTGGACACTACAACTACTTCCAGATAGAGAAACTGGCGGATGATCCAGACATAGACTTCAGCAAGAGGACCATGGTTTACGTAGGGGGATACCTCAGTAGTCCCTTCTTGCCTTACAACACTGGCATGGGAGTGAAGTACAAGGAACTGGGATATAATGTGATCATGCTAGATACCCTGATGTTCAACACCGTCGAGTATCCTCGGTAAGAACCTTTAGACTTTGGAGACTAGATTAAAGGAGTACCTTCTCCATACATGAAAAATTGTCCGTAAAAAAGCGTTAAAATGGGGGGTGGCGCTACCGTAGCAAGGGTGTGAAGATTATAATTTTCATGGTTTTCTGAATATATTACTTTTTTCTACTAACGTCGAAAAATTTTTTTAAATAACTAAACTCACTTCACTCCTAACTTCAATCCATCTCCTATTGCTAACTTCATGTCACACACCCTTCTGACTCTAGCGCCATAATAGCCAGTGTTGAAACTATGATTTAACTATTTTTCTCGGATACTTTTTAGCTTGTCTGCCTTAGAGAGATGGTGCTCCTTCACTCTATTCTTCATGCTTTAGATACAAGCAAACAGCTTGTCTAACGTGTGTAGGCGCCATAAACACTTAGAATCCTAAACTCTGTTCAGATCCAATATAGCGTAATACTGCTACCTACATAGTAGTACTCTAGCTACATAGTATAAAACGAGTGTTTGATGAGGAAGGTTTATATGTATATACCATGCATAATATAGTAGAGAAACACTGATAATTTTAAAGGTTACTAATGTCATAAATTAACACATTTATTTGCGCTTACATTGCAATCGCTGGCTGAACCATACGAGATTTATCAAAATAATGTACTACAGTATTGTACACCTTAAAAAGGTCTACATAAAAGTCCGCGATGGTATATATCTATCTCTTAGGGATAACTCACAATAACCATTTTTTATCCTTTACTTTTTACGAGAAATAATGGCTTATTTACGAAGCGATTTTAAGCAATACAGCATTAATCCTTATCCAATTAAATGCCTTATATACATTTTGCATTTAATATAGATCAATATGGCCCTTTGCAGCATGTAATTTAAATAAATATTTTCGAAGATATTACAGATTTTAAATGCAGGGACATAGTACAATGCGTTATTTGCTGAAGAAGTTTTTTCTTCAAGAACACTGTTCCACGCGGACAAAGCTGCGGGCAAAAGCTAGTGATAAATAAAGATTAAATTCGACCAAGTTATTGTGTCATTGTACTCGTCTTTCTGTATTGACAGTAAATGAGTAACAATTAAATTTAATTCTAAAAGAAAAAGTTTATCAATTCGTCTGTAAATTCATATTATGTTTATTAATGTCAAAGTTGTTCACATGTTTCAGTGCAGCGAGACTTCTACGCGTCGTCGGGAGACATACAGCTAAAATGCTAGCAAAATTGACGAGTAGAGGCCTCGATCCCAAGAAACTGGAGCTTGTGGGAATCAGTTTGGGAGGACAGACGACAAGTTTTATCGCTAAGCATTATAAAAACCTAACGGGCGTCAGCATTGCCAAAGTAATTGGGTTAGACGCGGCCGGTCCCTGCTTCAGAAATCTCGGACCGGAGAATAGATTAGATAAATCTGATGCAGACTTCGTCATCAACGTCGCTTCGAACATCGATGGGTTTGGCATGGCGACACCAATCGCCCATGTCAACTTCTACATCAACGGGGGGGAGCACCAGCCGGGTTCACTATTCTGGATATACTGCCCAGATGTGTGCAGCCATACCAGGGCGTATGAGGTTTGGTTATCCTCACTTACACACCAAGACGAATTCATCGCGATACAATGCGATTCAGTCCAGCAGGCGAGGGACAAAAATTGCTTCGACAGAGTACCCCAAGTGAGGAATCTTCTCGGCCCAAAAGCTGACAGGAACTTAGAAGGAATATTCTACCTGTCCACCACAAATAAAGAACCATTTTATATGGGCCAAAGAGGATTGATCAAAGAAAACGACTTCTTCATTTCTGTTAGCACAGCTTTTAACAATGACAATATTTTGAAAATGTAATTTTTGATTTTATATTTTAGTAAGCTAGATATTGTAAGTTTAACTGCATTAGTCATTAGATATAGTCATATAATCAGGTAGTTTTAAGAGCTTATTACTGTAGAAATAAGTAAATTATTAAGTACTTTAGAGAAAATCTCCAAAATAAACCTCAACAGTTCTCACTAATTTCAAAAGTAATTACCTATTACCATCATACCTATTTACCTAAGTATGAGAAGTTTTGTATCCACACACGAGAAATAGGTTGTTAATACCACAGAGTAAAATATAATTTTACGTTAGTATTATTATATCCATCTTTTTTAAATTGTTAACACTCCAAAATATGTCTAAGAAATATATTTTTCAAAAAATCATCATGCTTATTATTATGCCGTATACATAAAATACAATTTTAAATACGCACTATACCTAAGTAGGTACTATACCGGGAGACTAATAATGTCATAACAAGAGCATGTCAGGTAATGATCACAAACAAATACAGACCTAAAAAACAAATACTGTTTAAAAAAATAATATATTAGAGTATTACGTAACTATAGAATGTTAAGTGTGAGTTTTTTTTTCGCATTCGATTGTGAGCGCGTTTAGTGTTTTCTAGGAATTTCTATGTGATTTGTACAGAGCCACCTAGTTTTAAACGCGACAACTAGGTCAAATCACATCTCTATATAGACTGTGATATAACTATAACCGCAATACTCTAATGTTTTAAAAAACAAACAGTATTTGTTTATCAGGTCAGTATTTGTTTGTGTATTACCTGAAATGCTCTTGGTTAGGTGATAGATATGAAGTAGTTTGAAATTAGGTAAGTTTATTATTTGAATGGGAATAACAATAGATGTTGCAAATTGCAAAGGCATATAACTGGTAAATAGGCATGTTGATAAAAAAAATGTCTATTGAATTTGTCTAGATATACAACATTTAATAAACAATCTAAAACCCATTTTAGTAAATCCCAAAAAATAATGAAGATACTAAGAATTTAAATTTACATGAAAGAGAACGATATATCGGCGTGTGACGTCACGATATGCTGCCGCCTGCCGCCTTCCATTTGTCAGTACAATGTACAGCGGTAGCAGAATGTCACGTCACAAATCGTTTTGGGAGAAAGACATTTTTTATATTAATTACTTATAATTTTTAACCTTTTCTTTTAGATTAATATACCTATCTCTATACAACAATTTAAAAATTTAATTTGTAAAAATGTGATGTTCGACAACACCCCTATTCGCAATCTTGGCGACCTATTTTAATCGTTGGTCTAGAGATCTAAAACTAGCTTAATAAGACTGACTGACTGACTGAGCACAATTTTATTAAAATTTAAAAAAAATGTGTATTTTCCGCATCCGTAACACTTTTATTGGCCGACGAAAAACCGAAGGAGGTCCTCAATCAGAGCTTATATTTTTTTTCAAGACAATTCCCTTCTCAATATGTAAGGTCGATTTTATAAATTGTCGACAATTGTCTTTTATTGTGGGCAAATCCCATGGACGCAACTTGTACGAGTAGTGTTCCCCGCACTTTTTTTTAACCCTATTTTCTGCATATAGGTCCTATTTTTAAAAAAATGGCACTGGAATACGTGGAATTTATCTGAGTACAAGAAGTCTGCGACAGCCAAACAGAATATCAGTGAAAAAATAATGATAATTTCCTTGGTACTAAAACTAAAGACACGGAATTGAATAACATTTTTCACTGCGATGGTACTCTTTTTTGTGTACCTTTTCTTATTTTAAAATATTACAATATGAATAGAAAAAATTTATACAAAAAAAAAAATGGTTAGGTACCTATTATACTGCTTGCTTGAACAATAATACAGTAAATAAAAATATACCTTACTTTACCTATCCTAAGAACAATAATAGGTAAGTAAATGTTTAATTTTCTAGTAACGGGACGCTGTTATAATAAAGCAAGACACCTCGTTAGGTTACTAGTGAATAGACCCCTTGATTCACACACGTTATGGTGCTGGTTTACTGCCGGGTTATAGTGAGTACTGTGTCGCAATTAGGCTTTCTCAATAACCGTATGCTGACGACGCTAAACTTACTTTAATGCGTAATTAGCTTATAATTAACCCCCATCTTTTGTGACGGCCCTGATTAAATTTGGATCGTTCTATGAAACCTGTTCCTCTGTACGTAAGTATATATTATGTTTACTATTATTATCTGGGGGTCTAAAAAGGCCGCTTTAGATGTTTTATATATATTTTTCCATACAAAAATCGTGAAATTGTAAAACGGCTACATGACTCATCTGATTTCATCATATTGGAAAACATCAAATTTGACAGTTCTCCATAGAAATGCGTAAAATGGCGCACATAATATGAGTTGAAAAAAATATATGAAACATAATATGAAACACCTGAAGTGGCCTTTTTAAACCTCCTGCACTTAATTGAATTTGTAATTGTATTTCTAAATGTATTTATTTATTTTAAAGAATGCTATATTAATTCATAATTTAGCATGAACTATATTTTAAAATAACAATATTTTCATGCCCATGAGGGAGTTTGCAAATTTTGATCCAAACTAAATTAACTTTTAGCCTAAGACCTTGTAACATGTTTCTTGAATATAAATAAATAAATTCTAAATTCTCTATATTTTTTATTTATAAATCGACCTGTACCATTCATGCAAATCCTACTACTATTATAAATGTGAAAGTTTGTGAGGATGAATGGATTGAATGGATGTTTGTTACTCTTTCACGCAAAAACTACTGAACGGATTTCGATTAAATTTGGCATGGTAGTAGTTTAGGTTCTGGATTAAAACATAGGCTACTTTTTATCCTAAAAAGTACAGTGTTCGCGTGGGATTCTGTATTTACGCGGGCGGAGCCGCGGGCAAAAGCTAGTCCTACTAATATTGTAAATGTGAAAGTTTGTGAGGATGAATGGATGGATGGATGTTTGTTACTCTTTCACGCAAAAAATACTGAACGGATTTTAATTAACTACCATAGTAGTAGCTTGAGCTCTAGATACATAGGCTACTTTTTATCCCGAAAAAGTATAGTATTCCCGTGGGATATTGTATGTTTACGCGGGCGGAGCCGCGGGCAAAAGCTTGTTTTCCATATTGTGAAGGCAGTTGTCCAAAACTATAAAACAAAAATATAAACGTAACGACACGCCGATTTTTATCATATTTTACAAGGGCTACGAGATGGGAAAGTGACCAGATGGGAAGGAGCCGAATTAACGCTACCGACGCAACGCGACGGAACGTTTGACAGTTAGGAACATTTAGTATAGGAAAATTCAATCGTCATATTTTTAGTATTTTCCTTACTGTTTTTCCAATATATCTCACTGTTGAAACCTTTCCTCAACTTCCACATGTTGAAGTCGGTACCGCCTACTTCAACATTTTAAAGATTCCTGCCGGTTTAGAAAATAAGTTTTATTACATACTTTTTTGTTAATTTTTACTTTGAGTAAGTTTCGTAATTTTGAGGAAGGGTCGGTTTAATTTCTCGTTTAAAAATAATAATATTTTTCCCCTTTTTAGTGATATTTGTTAAATTTTTATTAATACATTTTAAGAACGTTTAAAATAAACAATCGAATGTACAATTGAATACGCGCCAAAATTCCATTAGGTATTGTAAATAAGATGATGATGATGATTACTGTAAGTTACATAATGGCATATGCTTGCAGTTCTTTAAACAATGTCGAAATTTTCAAACGCTTATCTTTAAAGACTGAGTGAGATCTGTTCAGTGCTTTTGGATCCAGGGTATACCTTGGTGCAGAATCTTACTTTTTGGTAGCTATATGCTACTGACTTGGGTTACTTCTGAAAAAGTCAAAATCACTATAATATGTGTCCATATAAATAAATTTCGAGGAGATCCCTCGATTCCTCATCCATAGGGAATTGAGTCACTAAAGTGACTCAAACATCAGGTGTCCACTTACGCTACTGCAACTGGTCTGATTTTAATAAATAAGGTGTCTATAGATTCGTTTCGATTCGATTCGTTAGCCCGGGTAACATAACTAGGACTATGTAGGTTTTTTTTTGCAGAATATCACGAATTTTGTTGTGTAATTTTATTTGTCCTGGAATGGGCATCAGTGTGTGGAGTTCGAGTTTTAGTCACTACTCACTCACCGTGAAGAAGTTAACTACAATTTGTATGGCATTGAATTAGTTACCATTGTTTGCCACTAGGGGCGTTGTTTCGATACAGCACACTGATAATTCTGGAGCGGGCCCACCCGGCCACCCCCATTTATACGCCTATGAACATAGGCTATATAAATTACGTAATTGGATTATAGTTTTTCTTATAAAAATTAGTTACTATCGACAGAATTGTTATATGCTTTAATAGCCATGGGGCCATGTCCGTGTCGAACCCGGACCCTAGGTTGGTGATGAAGTATGTACATAAAAGTTTCCATTAAAGCTTCAAGGGTCAATAAAAAAGGATGCAGGAGTCTTTATCGGCAAAAAAATAAACAATCAGTAGGTGAACGCCTCAAAAAACCCCTCAAGTTATTTTTAAGCTTTGAAGAGTAATAAAGCTATTTTACCTTAAGGTAAGACCGCACTAAGCGGCAGCGGGGCGACGCGACGCTACACATCCTTAAAAACAATGGAGTGCCGCGCCGCGTAGTGCGTTATATCTCCTGCAATTTCATAAAAAGAATATTTGGCTGTGTCGCGTCGCGTAGTTCCGCTGCCGCGTAGTTACGCCTAGTGCGGTCCCACCTTTAAACTTAACTCACCTTCAATGAAATTATCCGGAAGAGCGAAAGAAATTCATAAGTTATTTGACCCCTTGTACTTGAATTTTGGAATAATAAAAAATCGTGCGTTATACAGTCTCAACGAGCAGTGGCGGTTGTGCGTGCGAAATGTTGGTAGCCGTGTTCCTTTTGTGTTCTGCCACCATGGCAGTGGAAGTGTCAAAACCCTTCGAGGGCTACCCGAGTGGATTTTTATCTGATTGTAAGTGCCTTTTTTACGTTTTTTTTTAAACGGAAAATTGGATATATACCTAGTTACCTACTTCTTCTTCCTCTTCTTCTTCTTTTGGCATAGCCTTCCCTGTAATAGGAGTTGCCAACGTCAGAGTGATGCAGCAGATGTTCAGTGACAAGCTGATGGCGTACAGTGCAGGGAATGGCTCATGCAATGACTTCATGGGTACCTCATGCAGATACAAATTATAATTACCTACTAGTATACTAGTTACCTACATTTTTGTAAAAAGTGCTTTCTTTTTGCTTTTTTTAAAAGCACAAAAGACTACAAATCTGGCTATGTAAGTATGCTTCTTATTTTTTAACATTATTGGAGAGTATAGGGAAGGAAATCTCGGTTAATAGTTTGTACGGTTCCCGGAAAGTCTAAGTTTCCCAGAGCTCACTGATCGCGATATTCCGGTACTTTCTAAACGCCTGTTTTTGTTATTTTTAGAAAATGTTACACAATTCAAAATTCCTAATTCCTAATTACTAATTAAATATTAATTACTACGGCGAAGCCAGAAGGAAGGGTGATGATTTTGACAGTCTGTGTATGTATGTATGTTCCGTAGCGCCTAATCTGATTTTAATAAATTGGGTGTCAATAGATATGTCATAAAAGTCCGGGTTACCCGGGTAACATAGTGCTTTTTTTTTACGTAGTCGGCATAGATGTAAATATTATATAATTATGTAATAACTAATCAAAGGTAGTCGGATTATAATTTTTATAAAAGATTTTAGTTATTTAACGATGAAATCCGTTTTGTTTTAGAACGATAAATTATGAAATTCACTTCCTGTTTTTAAATTTAAAAAACTTTACAAAATATACATTTTAATGGAAATAATTAAGTACCATAAATATTCGATTTATTTAAAAATAACCTAAGGATCAATACTCAATTCACTCCGAAATGAAACGATACGCGACGAACACTTTTAAAATAGCTATTGAAAATTGAACTTTATTCATCACACAAAAAGATACACGATCACAATGCAGCTCAGCGTAGCTTCGCGTCGCGTCAGTGTGAACTGACCCAAATTGTTTTTGACTACCTATCTCAAAAATTCGATTCGTCGCATGATGTAAATATAATATGTATCAGTAATAATATAATATTATCTATGATCTGTATCACAGGAAATAGTAATCCACACGTTTATTTGCTTAACTTCCGGGCGAATCCTGAAATGCTACTTATAGTGTATGTGTGTGTAACCCTAAATGTCATAAATAACTTAAGTTTATATTCTTGTTATTTATTCTTATTTGGATAAAATAAACCACTAAAATTCTCCATTTCTCAATGGAGTGGCAAAAATATGAAGCTACTAGCTTTTGCCCGCAGCTCCCACGCAGTAACCCACGGGAACACTGTACCTTTCGGGATAATAAGTAGCCTATGTGTTAATCCAGAGTTTAAACTACTCCCATACCAAAGTTCATCAAAATCCGTTTAGTACTTTTTGTGTGAAAGAGTACCATCCATCCATCCATCCTCACAAACTTTCACATTTAAAATAGTAGTAGGATTTTAGGTTATTAAAAAAAAAGATTACAATAAAAGTTTTCAACATTGTTTGGTAACTATTTTAGGTCCAGGATCAACGAAAGAAGCAGCTCTCACCAAGAATACTCTGCAAAAACTTTCGTTCATAGTCTTTAAGTCGAACGAAACAATGTATCATGATCGGTACGATTACTTCCAAATGGACCAGTTGGCTAAAGACCCCGAAGTGGACTTTAGAAGAAAGACCATGATCTTCTGTGGAGGTTACTTGAGTAGTCCCTTCATGCCTCTTGCCTCTAGCATGGGGCAGACTTACAAGAAGCTGGGGTATAACGTGCTCATGGTGGACACTCTCTTCTTCACCCTGGACCAGTACCCACGGTGAGGGTATCCTAGTAATACTTACGATGTAACTATTTTGTTTATTTATTTAACAATTTATTGTACACACAGAAAATTATGAAAATTACAATTAACAAAGAAAGATGACACAAAGGACTGCTTATTTCTAATTAGAAATTTCTTCCAGCAGCCTATATATAGCGGTATCTATTATATAATAACTATTTATACTTATAAATACATACATAATAATATTATGCGTATTTTAAGAATGCATAATAATGTAAGAGCCTAACAAAAACGACGATTTTTTTTGCTATAATTAAAAACGAAAATTACCGTGAGACGTCATCACATTGACTACCATTATTGCCGGTTGTCTGTGTGATGACTGATGAGATTTGAAGGAAAATTACTAACGGCTTCAATAACTTTGTTAGGCTGGTACTATATGCTCCGGACTCCAGAACGCCAATGAAAAATCAGAGCACTGAAAATAGAACTCTGCGCTAATACAATAGAGATGAAAATCGAACACACGAGTGTCGAGTCAAATGTGAATGTCATATATGACAGATAGCTCGACACTCGAAACTTCCATCTTCAACTCTATTGTATTAGCGCAGAGTTCAGCTATTTTCAATGCTCTGAATGTTCACCGGCGTTCCGGATTCCGGAGCATATAGTCAGCCATAGTTCAGGAGCTATAGAGGCGTAACTTTGTAAAATGCGCTTACTTGGAAAACTTCATGCAAAAATAGCGAAATAATAAATGTAAAATATTGGTATAATAGTACGGAACTCTTCGTCTTTGTGCGCGAGTCCGACTTGCACTTGGCCGGTTTTAATTCTCTAGGAGAGAGCCAAATTATTAAACGAATTTTTGGTTTTTATTAAGAACTAGTTTTATTCATTGTTCACGGTTGTTCTGAGGGCACATGACATTTGTGATAAAATTAACATTGACCTTAGTTATGCGCAAAACTCCTGCATGGTCAGTAACTTCCTTGTGGCTTGCAAAAGTTCATGGCATTCGTTCATTCATGGCACACAATTTACCAACCTACTTTTTTAATATTACCTACCTAATTAAATGTCATACACTGTACAGGATCTCATGAAGTATTTATATAATATGTATTTTATTATAGTATGAAGAGCTACTAGCAAATCGTCATCGACTCTTGAATAAATCAACTTCCTTATCATTAAAAACAGGTAAAGTTATTTAAGTAAGACGTTTGCAATGATTCAAATAATAATGCTTTTAGCAATGATTTAAAAAATAGTTTTGATCCATTGTATCCATAGGGATGGGCTATGACGTACATTTGACAAAATAAATCTTCATCGTTTCGACTCTACTGTCCACAGCAATTGTTGTCACGGGAGGACTGATAGTCTGCAATAAAATCCATAAAACTAGCTTAATATGCCTTTAGTTGCATTCACTGATACATAAACAAATCAACAAGGTACAAGTGTGTTGAAAATAACGCAAAACATTCTTTTTGAAATATATTTTCAGAGCAGCGCGAGTTATACGAGCCGTCGGTAGATACACAGCGGAGATGCTGGTCAGTTTGTCGAAGAAGGGTCTGGACCCGAAGAACCTGGAGCTAGTGGGCATGAGCCTGGGCGGACAGACCATCAGCTTCATCGCGAAACACTACAGATCAGTCACAGGTTATATTTTGAAAGACCATATTTAAATTTTCTTTCATTTCTTTCATCAGTTGACAGTATTTGACTCTGTTTTAGGGTTCCTACTTCCTACGTACTGTCCGTTTAGCCGGAATGCGGTCAGACGTCCGGTTAACCGTTATCAATAATATTATGTATGAAAAAACAGTTGTATATGCTTTATACCCACTGTAATACTGCTGCTACTGTAATGCAGCTGCCGCCCAACCGCTCCGGATATTTGGAGGACTGCTAAAAATGTTCTTGTTCCTTTTCTTTACAGGCGTTAGCGTTGGCAAGATGGTTGCATTGGAACCAGCCGGACCGTGCTTCAGAAACCTCGGACCTGAACTCAGGCTAGATAAGTCAGATGGCGACTTCGTCATTCACATAGCTACCAACATCGACGGCTACGGCATAGCCACGCCTGTCGGCCATGTCAACTTCTACATCAACGGTGGAGAAAACCAGCCTGGGGATCTCTGGTGGATATTATGTTCGGAGTTATGCAGCCACACACGGTCCTTCGATATCTGGCAATCTGCCCTAATACATCCCGACGAATTCATCGGAATCCAGTGTGATACTGTCCAACAGGCACGAAATAAGGATTGCTTTGACAGAGTGCCCCGAGTGACGAATCTCATGGGCCCTAAAACTGACAGGAATAAAGATGGAGTATTCTATGTGGCTACCACAAACAGAGCACCGTATTTTATGGGCGAGAAGGGGTTACATCGAAAAAACGATTTCTTTATCTCAATAGCATCAGCGTATAACGAAATGGATGTTTTGAAGATTTAATTTAAATGACTTGATGAACGTTGAAGTAGTTACCAAAAATCATTAGAAATTATGTACAATGATAGTCAGTTGAAAGTAAACCGTAGATATGGGGAAAGTGCCAGTTGAGAAGTGAAGAGAAGAGAAAAGTGACAGAAATGCCAGTGACAATTAAAATATGTTTACCTTACACTGAGTCTCACTAAGAAGACGTGTTAAAAATTTGATATATGTATAACTTATTGTTTAGTGTTACTTTATTATATTATATGTATGTTAGTCTGTAAGGTATTTACAATATGGACCTATGCAGCCTGAAATAAACGGTACTTAATTTAAATTTTTTTTTTATTACGTACTTAGAGCATTTATACAACTGGATGCTCTAAGAATACGTACTATCGGGGAACCTAATTCATAAGCAGGTTAACCGTTGTCAACATATCAAACAGACATGTCGTTGACATTTGTATTGTGCCTGCATGTCGTCATTATGAATAAAAAACTATATCTAATATTATAATAAAGAGCAAAGGTTTGTTTGTTTGCATCGATTAGGCTCCAAAACTACTGGACCGATTTTGATGAAATTTGGCACAGATATAGAGTAGACCGCGGACAAGGACTATTTATTGGGGCAAAATGTACGGTTCCTGGGAGATTTCTTTTATGAGAGCACGAAGTCGCGTGCAACATCTAGTAAATTATAAGAATACTCTACCAGTTTATGAATTTGATTCCTTGATTGTACTATCTCATTTATAACCTATTGAAAGGAAAGATTTTAAACTTTCTCATAAAAGTTTTTAGGGCCCTTCCATAAAAGGATACCAGCTGGAAGCTCCGCCCAATATAGTAACGCCACCGCGGTCTTACATTAAGTTTTAATATGTGATTAGTTAATCTAATTCAATTTTGAATTAAAATATTTATAATGAAAGATATTAATTGATTTAACTATAGCCTGTCGTGAGCTGCGACGTCTTGGTTCTTACAGATCCTTCTTACGCTTGAGTGGTTATAATAATAATACAGCAACAATTGTGATATTCTTCTTTATTGGTACATATGTACCAATGTGAGAGAGATGCTTAACACAGATACGTCTACACTATATATAGCCTTTTGGCTAACTAAAATAATCTAACTAGATAGGCTGTACTTATGACATCTGTCAATAAGACATTGACATTTCTACTTTAGATTACTACTATAATAAGCAACACCTCCCTTTTCAAGAAAACACAAACTAATATTATAAGTACATAACTAAGAACAAAATACTACTTATCTAATCAAATTTTTCATGTATATACAACTTAGGACGTCTTACATTAGAGGTCGAGGTCGTCGATGTGGTTGAAATTAGTCCACAATAATTAATATTATAATACTTAAGTTTGACCTTTGTAAGAGATCTTTTGCACCCATATAGAAAAAAAATGTATTTATGTTGTGACAGATTGACAAAATTGTATCGGTCAAACGCACGGTATTGTTGTTGTTTTATTGATTTTATGTGTTTGTACGCATTATTTAAAAAAAAAATTAGCTTACCGCACACCTTCCTCCACATAAACTTTAACTGTGCCAAATTTAATACTCCTCCGGTCGCTTCTCGAAAAACTGTACTGTACGTTTTGGCTTCACGTATAATAATAATGATAAGTCTCATTTGGTTAACCGGGAGATTCTTATATTACCATGCCTGCGACATAGTCATATCAATACACAAACACGTTTAGCTTTTGGATGTCAATCGGCCATCAGGCACTTCAACATTATAATAGTTTCACAGATCACAAAGCTGCTGATAGATGCATCTTTTAATATACAATACGGAACATGCATTTGTTTTAAATCAGTAAAATTCTTATATTTCAACGTACATATTATCTCAGCATACCTAAATATGGAACGAAAAATGCAAAAAAGTACACAAATCAGTTGTTAAATTCAAAAGTTAAGTAAATAGAACATAATTTGAAAATTAAAACCGACTTCCAAAGTATGAACTAAAACATATTTTGTAAATAATTCCCCTTTTAAATTTGGCAGAAATTTTAATTACTTCTCTACTCAATCTTCATAATTTTGAAGACGGTACGCCCGAACAACATCCTGATAAAATAATATTTAAAATAGAACACACGTTCAAGTTGGCTGGTAGCGACTTCAAAATTATGAAGATTGAGTAGAGAAATAGTTAAAATTTTAGCCAAATTTAAAAGGGGACTAATTTAGAAAATAAGTTTCATTTCATTTTTTTTTGTGCATTTTTATTTTGGAAGTCGGTTTTAATTTTTTGTTTAAAAATAATATGTTTTCTCTTTTCAGTTATATTTATTATAACATTATTACTAATATATTTTAATTTGTAGCATATGCTAGGACAGATAAAGCCGAGATCGCTATATGTCAGGGGCGTGCGCTCCATATAGGCAGAAATGCAGTGCTTTACTTGTCGTTCACAGATATTTTAATAAAACGTTCGTACGTTTTAGATGACTTTAATTAATAGTAAATAAATTAATTAAAAAATATAATAACTTAAAAACGCCTAATATTTTATAAATAGCAAATCATCTCATGCCGTTGCGTTCTGCAGGACATATCATCGCATGTATGTGTAATTTTCATATTTCGCAAACGCACACACCCATGAATATCGACATGATTATATATCGATAACTCCAGCGGCAGGCGATGGCTCTCGGCTATCCGATCGCTTCCGAAAACCGCCGAACTGGCTTGTCGGAAATTATTCGTTGCCTATAATCCGAGTAAAAATAATAGACGGAAATCTAATAAATCACGTATGCACATTATGCATTTTTGTTTAGTAAGGTTAAAATTTGTTTAATTAGAAGAAACGTTTTGTGTTTCGCGGGGCCATATTCCATATTTCATGTGATAAGCATTGTTTACAATTTAATCGCTCCAGTTTATTTATAGTTTTCTTAAAAGATTTTCATTTTAACATTTGAAAGTGTGTACATTTAACAGTTTATTACTAAGTTTCTATAATAATTGTAGTGATTTGCTTTTACTAGTGCGTTTGTTGATTTTTTTAAAATGTTATTTGATTGTGAGGTTTGTGTTGAAAATGTGTGTTTATTAAAAATTAAAAATAACAAGTTCTTACAATTGTCATTCACTGAAAAGATTCAAATTCTGTCTAAAGGTAGGTGTGTACCCGAGTTACAACAATTAAACCAGCAAAAAAATAATGTAACTCGAAAATTTCATATTAAAAGTTATGAAACGTATAACTGGCTGTGTGGTTGTGTACACACGATTAAATTATATTGTTTTCCTTGCATATTATTTAGTAATTTACATCGGGATATAGTAATCTCAAGTAACCGGAACCTTGAATATGTGAAAATTGAAGCTGACTGACTGGTGAGTAGTTATAATATTTTAAAATATGCTTATTATTTTACTTATTAGAATTTCTTCCGCCGCGACGATCGCTGTTTTGTCTGCGTTGCCGTAGAAGATGTACATGAATAGTAGTACATCTAAGACTTGCTCTGTTGGCATGGTTTCGACTTAGAGATCCGTCGCTTGGCTGTAGCTATGCTAAAAATCTATAAAAGAAAAAGTTTTTGTGACCGAGTTCTTCGCCGCATACCCAGTGTCATAATCCTGTGCACGCCACTGCTATATGTGTCCATATAAATTTCGAGGAGTTCCCTCGATTCCTCATGGATCCTATCATCAGGTCACCACTTTGATGTCAAAAGGACCAATTTGGGATTATAACCTTTACATCAAAGTATAATTGAAAATCGGTGAGATGTGTCTAGGAGTAGACACTTTGAGATGTGACTTAGTGAGGCGACATTGGTCAGGGTTGATAGAAACGTCAAGTCGATTCAGGATCCAGTTTATTAATAATCAAAAATACATAATAATTATGAACATACATAAAACGAAACAGTTGCACAATAAACAAAATGCTGACCTTAAAGGTTATAAAGGTAAAGGTTTAAAAGGTAACACTACATCGGTCCACAGACGGCGGAGTGATCGTTGAACATACTTACAAAATATATATATATATATATATATATATATATATATATATATATATATATATATATATATATATATATATATATATATATATATATATATATATATAAGATTTGTCTTAATTGTAGGAAATGTAAAGAAATCATTAGGGATTAGGTCAGGACTGTATGGAGGATGGTCAAGAATTTCTACTTTTTCTTGCTTCAAATACTCAATCGTTTAACGAGCGCTGTGTGAGTTTGCGTTGTCGTGGTGCAGGATGATGCGTCGCTTTGAGTTATATTTTCGAAGTTCGGCGATGACTTGTGGTAAACAAACTGTGGTATACCATTCTGCGTTAACCGGTCAACAGTCGCAACATGACCGGTTTTTCCAACGAACGTGGCCACCATCTTCTTTGAAGTGCTTCGAGAACGAACAACTTTAGTCGGCTTTGGCTCGTCTTGGAAGACCCAGATTGTAGATTGTTGTTTGGAATCAGGATCGTAGGCATAGATCCAAGATGCGTCACCTCTGATGATGTCGTAGACGTGATTTGACTCTCCTCGGTTGAACCTTTGCAGAGTTTTCTTACACCATCTGACGCGGGCCGCCTTGTGATCGTCGGAAAGCAAATGCGGTATCCAACGGCAAACTAGCTTTCTCACACCAAGCGCTTGATGCAAGTTCTGAATGGTTGTCCCTGAGATGCCTAATAGAGCCTCTATATCTCGATACGTCACATGACGATCTTCGAGAATTAGTTGTCTCACAGCAATGATCTTCAGTGAAGATCATTGGGTTGATTTTGGGCGTCCTTCGCGAGATTTGTCACTAACACTAGTATATCCACGCTGGAATTCTAAATACCAGCGTTCGACAGTCCGCAGACATGCTCTTCAAAACACTGAAGCCGTGTCAGGCCTCTTCTAAAGTTGTAGAAAATTGTTGCACGAAGGATTTTCCTTAGAAATATTCATTTTCGTACGTGACCTGACAGATTCCAATCGACGCTGTGACTAAACAATAGCATTAATCCTAATACTTTCAACTGTTTTGAGATTCAAAATTTAAACACATTCGAATATAGAACAGTTCCAAATTCAAAAATGCCGGGAAATATGGAAACGACAGAACTTAAAAGGCATGCATCGTATGTCATTGCTAATAGAGCAAGAGCCCGTGAACCCCAGACCTTCGTTATTTTATAAAAGCTGAAAGTTTGTCAGCGCATGCTCCCAAACACAGGTAAGAACGATAGACCATTATGAAGTTTGGGTTACAGTGGCTTTGGCAGGTAAACGGTACTAAAGGTGTGTAAAATACCAATCTAATTTCATCAAATAATAAAGTGCGATTTTTTGGTATTATCTTAGGCTCTTAGACTATAAGACAATATTTTCTGGCTTATTATGTACTTTTCGAAAAGCCAATAAGTTATTATTTTTAAACAAAAAATGTAAACCGACTTCCAAAGTAAAAATGCACAAAAAAACATTTAAAAAACTTATTTTCTAAATAATTCCCCTTTTAAATTCGTCTGAAATTTTAAGTATTTCTCTAACTCAATCTTCATAATTTTGAAGTCGGTACCAGCCCGAACAACATCCTGATAAAACAATATTTTATAGAACGTGAGGTTCAAGTTTAAATTCATACAAATCAGGTAATTTTTTCGATTTTTTCAATGGCATTTTTCAACCTTTATTTCACGCCCCCAGGTGGTAAATTCCAATAAACTCTGAAATATGTATTTGTTGCAATGTATTTAAGAGCATGGATTTCAATTTTCATTGATATCAGTACAGATTTAATATTTTTTTAAACAAACTATGTCTCCATTTTATACCCCCTTAGGGGTAGAATTTCGGAAAGTCAATTTTTATTGTATGTCTACGTCATACAAAAACTACAACCAAGTTTCAGGTATCTGCGATCAGCAGCAGAGACTGTGCTTTGATCCGTCAGTACTTCTCCATTAAACAAATATCAAGAAAAAAAATTGAATCTCACAATATGAGAATTCAAGTTATTATTAATTTGTTTGGATTTGATAGTACTAAACTCAGATTAAACTAAATAATAAGTAGGTATAAAGTTGGTAGAAAAAACTGAAAATCCTTTACTTTAATAGACATAATAATATAATGAAAAGGTTTTGCCCGTTTTGGGATGAGTGATGTATTTGTAGGATGTATGTGTAGGTATATGTACTGAGGGCTTAACCAACATGCCATCGTTATAGTATAAGTTTCCTGTAGTAACTCCAGCGCGTCAGATTAAGATAGTATAGGTGTCCCATATATCTCTCATTGTAACCAAGGTATTAAGATGAGTTTATTTGCTTGGGGCGTTAAAAAAAAGTATCAAAATTTAATGGGACTGATTTTATGTAGGCCTCAAAGAAACTCCAACTTAAAGTACTGACGATTTGAATGCAGGATTAGCTCTTTGGTACTTATTTAAAATTTTAGAAATAAAGCACTACCTTTTATTAAATAATTGAGCTCTGAGATAATTTATAGTGGACTCAACATCTGTGACAACCGTCTTGCCAAAAATCTGATAATTTCCAAAAGGTACATTTTGTGTCGTACATTTTCTTTTTTCTAAGCTTATTAAGGTTTATGGCTGTCTCTGCTCATCGCACCACTAATATTTTCTTCTTCCTATCACCTAACTACGAAACCTACTAGGTATCCACGACGCTCCAGTAAGTACACAATTAGCATCAAGAACTCCCTAACTATTAATTAAAATGACGATCTTCGAAATTTAAAAGATATGGGAAGGACATAACGTTCGCTAAATGACATAGCGTGCGATACGTCATTACCATACATTTTTGATTTCTAACTTCGTCGACGTAATTAAGATAACATCTTGGCTAAAGGGCCTGTTTTTACGCCCAAGCCGTACCTAAACGTTACGTTCAACTATGCCTAAACCACTAAGCAGATTCAAATTCACCTTGGCCCACATTCTTATTCTCTATTTTGTTTAAGTGATTTTTTTTTGCAAGAGCTATATTGACGTGGTGCAAAATTGTCCATATTTATGGACATCTTGGATCATTTCTGCCCTTGAATATTGACATGACGTGTTCTTAGGCGAGGCGAAGGAAGGAAATGTTATCTAATGGACACTGTGCATTGCATGTCCTAGATTTTAAAACAAGGGTTACTAAAACCAGCTATGTTTTTGATTGAGATTAATTCTAGAAACCTTAGTCTACATGGCATATAATATATGTAAAAGAAAAAAGGATTTTATTGTATGCCAACGTTACAATGACTATATCGACGGCGCCTACGTAATTTATCGGAACTGAACAATGGCAATTTTTTTAATTACAGTTTTAGTGTAGTAGTAGTCTATAAAAGTATTGTGGCGGACCAATTAGCGCCACGATCCTGAATCGCGCTATCGAAGTTTTCTAAGATCGGCAATATATATACGACATCTGAAATACATACAAGGGGGCTTCGGCCTGACCGAGCATACCATCACGCTCGGTCGGAGATCTCCCTTCGGGGCTTCCACTATTCCCACATTGGTGACCATCGAAGAACACTCATCCTTCTGGACATCATCATCATCACCCCCACCCCGCACCACGCCAGCCAGCATTCAGCCTCATCGGGTACCTCAACCACCAGCCTCAACGCACCGCGGCCTGGTCGAACCCTCATCGGCTTCATCGGGCACTCACTACAACGACCGGTCAGCAAGCAGAGTACATCTCTCCTGGTCAGCGCGTAGCATCGGCCCAGCGTGGCAGCACAGTTCCGACTCACTGGGACTCTCCACTGTCACCTGGCGACAAAAGCGTAAGACGCATCAAAGATTCGACCTCTGGCCTTCGGGGGGCAGTGATGTGGCGGACCAATTAGCGTCACGATCCTGAATCGCGCTATCGAAGTTGAATGAATGAATGAATGAAATGAATGAATGAAAAACTCTTTATTGCACCAAAAACAAATAGGACATACAGAACATAGAAAAACTAAACTTATAAAAGCACAAAAGGCGGTCTTATCGCTACAAGCGATTTCTGACAGACAACCTTTATAATCAAGTTTTCTAAGATCGGCACTATATATACGACATCTGAAATGCATACAAGGGGACTTCGGCCTGATCGAGCATACCATCTCCCTCGGTCACAGATCTCCGTTTGGGGCATCCACTCTTCCCACAGGATATTCCATCGCTCCCCTGAAAAGTTGTATTTTTAAGTTCCGATAAATTACGTGGGCGCCGTCGATATGTGCGCCAGGTCCACAACCTATATGTGTATATTTTGAGTAGTGTGTTAGTCTATTAGAGTGCTTAAAAAGCGACTTGTTGACTGCCCTGTTCAAATACAAAGTGTATTTACATAGTCTAATAAAAAAAAATTATAATTCTACGGACGAACCTATTGTACTTTGTTAGTTCAGAAAGCACTGACCAGAACAAATACATAGCTATTTCACTACTAATGGGCGTCACAGACGGCGAAGATGGTATAATATTTTACCTTACGATGCCAGTACATTTTACTGTAATATGAAAATATATAGTAGGTATCGTAGGTTACCCGTCTGCGATAGTTCATACAAACTGTATATCAAGCGATATTTTATCTTAACATAATATATTATATCTTAACATAATATATATATATATATATATAACATAACATAATATATCTTCGCCGACTGTGATGCCCCTAAAGGTATAATGAGCAGTCTCTCTTATATTCAGAGAGCACTAAAAAATATGGACTTGTTGATCAGCCCGACCATACATTTACTAAGCATCATTCGAAAGGATGTGCGAAGTATTAAACGCGCCGTTATTTTTACATTGCTAATTATTATAGTTATTACAATGATTTTATTACTTGTTCTGTTTCTGTGTAAAGGAATTGTTGCCATGGAGAGTTCTAGAGCCATTGAAGGATACCCCAAAGGATATATGTCCGATTGTAAGTTTTGCATGTATACTTGAATATTAAGTACCTGGGAGACCGAGCTTTGCTTGGAATTTTAGTGGAACGATAAAATAGTTAAATTAAATTTTAACCTAAACCATCAATTTGCCAAGTGTGTCCAAGTGTGTCCAAGCCGCCAACCGGATTTAAAACAATTTAGACATCGAAATCACTCACATCTTATTTACACGATGAATAAAAACATACTGTAAGTATAACTTAAAAATGCGCACTTTCACATTAATAAAACCCAGATAGATTTTTGACATTAGAAATGTCTTTTCGTTCGCTCCGGTATAGGGCCCGATTTCAGGAAACAGTGCGATTCGCTTATCTCTCGGAGAGTTTTGAATATCAATACAAGCCAATAAGCCATATGCTTATTGGCTTGTTCATATATAATGGAAATCTCGGCAACGGCTACAATTATTACGTCTTATCCCTTAGAAACTGCGTATTTTTAAGCAATATGTGTTTTTTCTTTCGTCCGGCAACTATATAGGTATCAATAATTTCAACTCTCTTACGTCAGTCTGATTGGCAGCTTGGTATGCATACCTAGTATAATTTTTGCGTTGTTTGGAACTTTGGAATGTGGTGGGTTCGAATCCCGGTCAGATGAATATTTTTGTGAAACTTATTATTTTTTATACTTTTTACTGGCTAGCTTTTTTTTTAAAACGGAACATTAAGATAAAAGTAGCCTTAGTTACGCCTTCTAACATCAGATATCTGCCAGTGAAAGTCCCGTGAAAATCGGTCCGGCCGTTTCGAGCCGAGATTAACCGGAAGAAACGGACAGACGGACAGACATTTTTTTTTAATTTGATATTTTGATGTTAGTACCGTATATAATTTTATGTGTATTTAGTGAAAAGCTGTTAAATTCAAATTTTAAACAGACACATCAATTTTATTTATTTGTATATATATTATATAGATATAGATTTTTAATTATTTTATATTTCTACTAAAACTCCAAGCAAAGACCGGTTACCCGGGTACTCTTCATTACATAAATAAAGTGACATGACCTGACTGACTAATTCATCAACGCCGAGGCAAAACTACTGAAGCTAGAAACGTAATACCTATTTGGACCGTGGCTTCCTTTTGTGACGCATAGGTCCACTAGTGAGTATTTTGCGAAACTCACTCCCTATAAGGGTAAAAGGGGTATCAACCTTTGTATGTAAGTATTTTTTTTATTTGTGGTCCGATCTGTTTGAAATTTCGTTATATTGCTCTTTGACATGATCTACTAAAACTAATTCAATATTTTCTAAAATTCGATCTATAAATTAAATATAAAAAAAATATAATTTGTAAATGTGGTTCTGAGAGAAAATAACTTATAAACGAGTATTTCACGTTTTTCGATATTCAACCCCTAAAGGGGTGAACAGGGGGTATGAATGTATTTTTTTAGAGTCAGTCTCATGCTTGACTAATTTTATTATATTTGTTGTATATTTTTGGAATGTTCTCTTCAAGCTCATTATTTTGTTACCCGTAGTACCCGGGGGCACACGAGCGGATGAGGTAAAGTCGTGTTTAAAGTCATCATGCACATGTGGAGTCACATACAAAAGCTCGCTTTAAAAAAGATAAGAGTCCATTTGAGAGGTGAACAGTCTGCTGAACAGTTTTATGAATTGTTGCTTGAAAATAGGAAACTGCGATTACCCTACAATTTGTGGTAAAATTACTATTCCGCTTTGGCAACAGTGGTGGCATCACTTACAGAACTCACTAACGCATTTTACCCTGATGTCACCAATCTCGTGACAAAGACAGTAAGCTATCCCGTGGGGTTCCTTAATACTCTAAACCCAACAGGTCTTCCACCAGATAATCTCCGTTTGAATTATATTGGAGCACCAGTTATGTTATTAAGAAATATTAAGCCTCCAAAATAGTGCAATGGCATCAGACTCCAGATAAAAGTTCTCTATCGCAACATTGTCGAGGCTACTGTACTCACTAGATGTGCTCAAGGGGAAACTTTATTCATACCCAAAAATACCATTGATCCCAGCAGAGTGTCCGTTTGTATTTAAAAGTCTGCAGTTTCCCCTAAAAGTATGCTTTGCCATCAATAAAGCTCAGGGGCAGCCATTGAAAGTGGCGGAGATAGACCTAAGAGAGAACTGTTTCTCACACGGACAGTGCTATTTTGTGTGTTCCAGAGTAAGTTCGGCTAGCAGTCTGGTGATAGGCAATACAGTTGTATATAAAGTACATGTTGTTATTAATGTTGTATATAAAGAGGTCCTTCAATGGTATAATACACTATTATAATAAAATAATCTTAAATCATTTACCATTTAATTTAATTTTAGCATATTTAAAATCTCTTTTTAAAAATAATAGGAAATTAGTCACCTCAACATCTACGCGTAGGAAAAGCTAGTCTAAGAATAAAATAATTATCATTCAATGTTGTAGTTTAATTTTGTAACCTTTTCCTTATCCCGATTTCTCGTCGCTCAACGATAATATTTTTTCGAGTTCCGTAGATTCATTTCCAATGTGCTCGATAATCGTGTGAGGCATGAAATCTGTGATTTTTTTTCCCAAAACTCTTTGCATACTAAATTACATGAAAAAACTTGTAGCCGTTTTCCAGATTCCGAATATTATATACTATTATATTAGCCCGTTTAAAGTATTAAATAATAATCAAAAATGAGTAACGTGTTAAATGGCGGAGAACTTAAATGCTTCTTGAATTAAGAGGCTTGTGTTCCATATCATTCTGCCAAACAAGAGAGAACGCCTGTGATTCATGGGTTTGAGGTTTGCGTTAGAGAAATCGACATTTATTCTTACAATCTATCTTCTAATTAAATTGTATGCGGGTCCGATAGATTTATCATCTCTCTCGTGCACCACTGAGATCATATTCAAACAGATTGTTGTTAGTTGGCACTGTCGGTCCTGACTACAAACACAGGAGTTGCAGTGGTCGGGTAAATGCGCACATTATTTTGGGCCGATTTCACCCTCTAAGGCTTAAGGTACGCGCAGATTATATCGGGCTGCAGCGAGGCGGGCCATATCGTTTTCAGTTTAATATATCAAGGTACTCTGTGCGTATCGTATAATTTTTACAATTTCACGGATTTCTGGCTCAAAATCCGTCAATGCGCTGCGGCCCGGCCCGCCCTTATATGTCAAGTACGCATTTAGCGCTGTAATGCAGCCCGCAGCGGCCTAAGATAGTGTGCGCGCACCATACGCTTAAATAGGCAAATATAAATATGTTCGTAGTAAAAAATATACTAATAGAACTCTAATTAAGTTGAACACTACTACAATGATCGTCCTTTACAGGTCTCGGATCCACAAAACCAGCTATCATCACAAAAAAGTCCCTCAGACAGCTAGCATTTGTAAATGGCAACTTTAACGGCACAGAAAGGAAATACAACTACTACGAAATGAGCGATCTAGCCAATGATCAATATTTTGACTTTAATAAGCCAACGGTTGTGTTCGTTTCTGGATTCCTCGACAGTCCACACTTTTTGTTCGCCCGACTCGTAGCAGATGCCTACACCAATTTGGGATATAATATCTTATCACTTGACACGAATAAGTTCACGGCTTTGGATTACCAGGTGTAAGTATTTAGTGCCTTTGAGTGAGAATATACTATCGGGCTGATAGTTTTGTTATTTGTAGTTATAATTATTCTTTTTTTTTTTAAGATTTAACAATGCCAATTTCAATATTTTATTAAGATACAATTTACCGTTTAATGCGTATTTGAATTTGTATTGCTTGAAGCATTTTAAAGGCATTCCTATAAATATCAGCATTGTAGATGACTTCACAGCTGTGAAATTTCTTTCAGAGCTTGCAGATTGTCACGCCCTGTTGGCAAGCACACCGCTGAAATGCTAGCTAACCTAACCCGAGTAGGGTTGGATCCGAAGAAGGTCCAGCTACTTGGCTTAAGCCTGGGCGGTCAGACAATAAGTTTCATAGCGAAACACTATAAGAAACTGACCGGATTCAAAATATCTCGAGTGACCGGCTTAGACCCAGCCGGACCTTGCTTCAGGAACCTGGGCCCCGATGAAAGGATTGACTCCTCGGATGCTGACTTTGTGGACATCATTTCTACTAACATAGATGGATTCGGAATGGCTGCACCGGTAGCCGATGTTCAGTTCTACGTCAACGGTGGAGAATTCCAGCCAGGTGGACCAATACTGTGGTACAACTGTGGAATAGTTTGCAGTCATATTTATGCAATGCTGATTTGGCTATCTGCGATCAAAAATCCGAGTTCTTTTATCGGCACGCAATGCGACTCAGTTCAGCAGGCTAGAGATATCGCCTGCTACGATAGATACCCTCTCGTGACCAATGTCATGGGACTGAACACGGACAGAAATAGAAGAGGAATATTCTACTTAGCAACGGGACAATTTCCACCATACTATTTAGAAACTAAGGGACTGAAAGAGAAAAATGATTTTGTGCTGAAAAAACTGAAGGCTGCGAATTATATTGACGTGTATGTTATTTAAAATCTAATCATTTATCTATGAATCGAATATAAAAAGATTCGATTTTATGTATAAACTAGCTGGTGCCCGCAATTTCGTTTGCATAGAACTAACAGAAACGGAACCCTATTTTTATAAACGGAACCCTAAAATAAAAGTAACCTATGTTAGACATTATAACATCAGCTATCTGCCAGTGAAAGTGCCGTGAAAATCGGTCAAGCCGTTTCAGAGATTAGCCGGAACAAACAGACATACAGACAGACAGACGGCCTGACAAAAATTTTTAAAATTGATATTTTATTGTTAGTACCGAATATACTTCCATATGCATTATGTGATAGCTGTTAATTTGAAATTACAAACAGACACTTCAGTTTTATTTATCTGTACCTATAGATTACTTTTAAATGTACGTGTGTGCTTAGAATAACTATTGGTACTTACGTTTTTTATATTTTATTATTATATTTTTTAAACCCAGAATTTGGAGTTTTTATCTATTTAGCATCTAAAGAATTAAACAATTTTTTGGCCAATTTATACTGTGCTAACAAAAATGCAAATTAAGGTAATTTTATTCAATAAGTCATTAATTTTGTCGAATTAGGTAGGTTTCTCGGTAAAAAAATCAGTTTGTAACTTCGATCAGCTTCGATCTTTACTCATTTGTGATGTAAAATTAAAAATAACACATATTAGACATACATACTTTGTGAGTTTTGGCGGGGATGTGAAAGCGTGTTTTTGTGTTTCTTGTTCTAAATGTGTAATATTGGAAATTTGGTAGAATATTAACCAATAAATATTCGTTAACTTTAATTACTAATCTAAGTTGAACTATTTAATATTGAAATTGTTAACTTGAGAAAAGCTTAGGTTATTACTTACATTGTATTTATATTAATATAAGGAGATGTTATTTATTTATAAAATCTAATACAGCTAGCGCTGTGGCTAAGAGTTAAAGAGGAGAGCCTGCCTACCACAGTGGTGGTAGTTCTCTCACGCATACAGCAGTGGTAGTACCACTGCTGTATGCGTGAGAGAAAGGGAAGCCAGACATACTAGCGCCGCGTTACGTAACGAAGCGATTTACCATCTCATAAGAAGTTATTACTTCAAAAAACATAATTTATAATTATGCACATAATATGCTGCAAAGACTTAATTTCAAAAATCACGAAAATGAGTCAAGAACGCCATCATATTTAAAAAATTAGATATTTATGATGAAACAAAGAAGCATAATGAATTCCTTCGTTTTGCAGTAGATGTCGCGAGTTGTCTTTGTAACTTTACCGTGAAATTTCACTGTGATTGGTGCGACAGCGTCTGATCAGACAGTTGCGCGGGGGGCCCCGTTGAGTGTGGACATAGCTTCGACATAGTTCATCGTAACTGTATGTTATGCAATTTTTGGTTTTGTTTATTGGAGAAAAAATGCCGTAACTGTATTTTAAGTCATTGTTGCACCAGTTCACGGCAAAAGTGCTGATGCGACAAAGACACATTTGTTACTTATGTCACTGTAGCATCAAAAATAATAAATGTTGTTAGGAAGTAACTTATCACACCTATTTTTATGGTTCCGTAGTAACTACAAGAAACCCTTAAAGTTTCGCTCCGTCCATCCGTACTTCTGCCTCCCTTGATAACTTCGGTAATTATGAATCTAAATAGACGAAATTTTGTATATTTAAAGATTACAGTCATAATATAGATTTTATTTTCACTATCATATTATTAAGTACAGTAACTGTGCGACATACACACTCCGTTTTACCTGTACAACTCAAATGTACGGGCAAACCTGTAAATTATAATATTATATAATATTATATTAAATCTGTATAATGGTATACCTATACAGATATAATATTATATAGGATAGGTTTGCCTGTACAGAGTTGTACGGTACACCGGAGCTTGTATGTTGCACAACTGTGTAGGTTTCCATACTACTCAGCTCCAGCTTACCTGACAGGTGTAGTTTGGATATAGGCATCTTTATTAAAATATATAAACAGGTACACCCTTAAGTGTTTGGCTAGCTTTAGATGTTATAAGACTGTTCTAAAAGTTTTAGCTATGGTCAAACTATGCATCAAAAACAATTTAATTCGATAATAATTTAATTTCAGTGGCCCTAACAATACTAAAAATGAATAGTCGAGGTCAGAAAATGGTACATCTGGCTCAAATAATTGAAGAGGGAATAAGGAATACGATTTATACAGAAAATGAGCATATTCTTACCTGAAGGGTAGGCAACGCACTGGCGTCGCTGGTGACCGTGGGCGGCGGTGAATCACTTACCATCAGGTGACCCGTATTGCTCGTTTGCCTCCTAGCTATTATAAAAAAAAAAAAAAAAAAAAAGGAATCGCCATCTAAAACGTCTATTTTAGTAAAAACGTGTACAATTGCGGCACCTACAGTTAATATGGAATACAGTATATCCAACGACCAATCTGAAAGAGACATCATGTGCTGGATCTGAAAATGTCGATGCGGACAATGTAGCTTATACAGAAATTTCGCCTTCAAAACATGAGTATTGCAGTCAATTATTAGGTCATTACATATGAAATTGGCGTTTTGTAAAGGAGGAACATAAAGTCGATTTTTTTAAACATAATATATTTATTTAATCAAAGTATATACCATTGCTATCTTATTGCACTTTTGCCATCTCATAGGTAGTTCATTGATTCCTTTACTAAAAAAACCATTCGGACAGGAATCAATAAAATATTTGAAGGCGCTTTGGACATCGGAGTTTTTTCCCTTACAAAAAGTTATCCAAATTACGAAAAAAATGGTAATCTGTTGTAGTCTGGGGAGTACGGTGGATGTCTTAGACATTCCAATTGAAGCTCCTCTAATTTGGTAGCCGTCTGTTGTGCAGTGTGTGGTCTAGCGATGTCCTGAAGCAGCAGTGGCCTAGAGCGAATGACCAACCTCGGTTGTTTAGTAGCTATCTTTTCCATCACGATTTGCAGTTGCTGGCAATAGACATCTGCCGTAAACGTAGCCGAAAAGCTGTAGTGAACGACACCGGCACTATTCCACCAAACGCTCACAAGTAATTTTTTCTGAGTCAATTTTCGGTTTTTGGCTTTGGCTGGTTCACCGGTGTTCAGCAAATGCGATGAGCGTTTCCGATTATCGTACAGGATCCACTTTTCATCACAGCTAATGATTCGATTTAAAATCTCTTCATAATGGTGCCGGTTGAGTAATGTAACGCAGCAGTCGACGCGTGTTTGTCGGTTGCTGCACTCAATTCATGAGGTACCCACCTATCAAGCTTTTTCACCTTCCCAATTTGCTTCAAGTGGATTAAAACAGTTTTATCACTAACACCGCAGCATGCAGCTAACTCGGATGTGGTATGCGATGGATCCGCTTCCACGATAGCCTTTAATTCATTATCAAGTTTGGTCTCCGGCCGTCCACGGGGCTTGTTCTGCAGGTTGAAATTTCCAAAACGAAAACGTTGGAACCAAAATAGCACTGTGTTTTATTTTGTGACACCGCCGCCATACACATGATTAATCATTCGAGCCGTTTCTGCAGCACTGGTGCCACGGTGGAACTCGTACTCGAAAATAGTATGATATTTAAAGTTTCCAATTTTGTAAACAGAGTGACGTAAAGTAAAAACCAAAAGAGGAAAAAACAAATGAATTACGGTTTTCGAAAGACAAATGCATGAGTTAATAGCGTTATAACTTTGAAATTGGAATTCCTAACCAAAGAAGATATATTTGAGATCAAAGTGTACGTAAAAAGTACGTAAAAATGCCAATTTCATATTATGTATTCCTAATTTCTAATACATGGAAACATCTTGCGTTAAAATAGCGAACTATGAAGCTTTTGATGAACTTCCAAAACAGCTTAATTATAATATGTATAATATTGATAGTTGTAAGTTTAATCATAATTTTAATAGCACAAGCAAAACAAGTGCTGTCAGTCAAGACGATAGTATAATATCAGAATTCGGCTATAATATGGTTTTTGATCAACTTGATCTACCTGACAGGAATTTTGTTTATGAATATGACCGAAACCGTCAAAACTGTCAATCTGCAACAGGCTTATACGAGTACGTCAAAAATTGGTATCGATTGGCATTATAAATCAGATTAATAGAGCCTGATTGAAAACAAATAGTTCCCAGTTACTATGCAATTTCTGATAATTTTTTCTGAAATTCTTTCTGAAATTTATCTGACAAAATTTTTCTTTATTTTCGTAAATTTTAATTCATAAGTATACATTTTACTGTGATTAATTAGTAACGTACACCTAATTAAGCTTAATGTTATTTATTACTAGAGAAAGGTTATTTATTTTATCGGTACCTCAGACAAAATAAAAAAGTGGTGACAAAGCTTTGTCAAACAAAAACTGAACCAGGTTTTTTGTGTATGTAGTGCGCGTGTAGCTACATACATTGCATTACATACATAAAACATCACACACCACGACAGCTCGCCCTACAAGAAAAGGCGCAGTTTTGGTAAATTATGGGTGTGCGTAACAGTCTGTGTAATTACACGGCGAGGCGTAGTTTAGACCGGCCTCATTGTGTGATTCGCAGAACTACGTCTTAACTTATTTATTTGATCTGAGGTTGTTACTTACTCAACAGAAAGATTGATTGAATTAGATATATTATAATAATATTGATATTAATACCTGAAGCTGACAAAATTTTATATATTTTAGTAATTAGGTAGTATTCGTAAGTACAAATTTTGCTGTGATTGTTTATTTTGTTGTTAAACTTACTCAACTTGACTGCTTGAATTAGTTTCTTAAGAAATAGAAATTATATTTTTTTGTGAAATGCAGGCATATACAATGTTACAGGTGTTAAAACTTAGTGATAAATAGTTCCATTACATTTCCACCTTCGTCAAGGTATTTGATATTTAAATAATACAATACAAGATTAATGTCTTACAAATCAACCTGCAAGCAAATGTGTGAGAGTTTTTGCAGGTTGTGGATATTGTTTATATTGTGTTTGTACTTTAAACTCGTGATCATTGCAGATTAACAAGTTATTTTTAATTACTACTGTTACACGTATTATGTGCAAAGACACGTATTTTTATACATACTACTACAAAGACGCATCTAGTGGCAACTCTGAAGTTTAATAAGTTTCTGTTATATTTTTTAATAATTTTATTTTGTGCTAACGTGTACTTTGAAATAAAACCAATAAAAGGTAAGAATTTTTTTATTATAATAATTTTGACACAATTAAAAATATGTACTATTTTCAAGTGTTCTACTTTCCATTGGAGAAACAGTGACGCAACTGGGTTGGTGTGTTTAAAAAAAAGCTTTTTAGCTCGCGTGGCTCACTTTTTTTTTGTTATTTTACTTTTGTTATAAAAGGATAATATCTAAGCTATATAAAACAATTTAAAGGAACGTTCTAGCCCTTACCGTTTCCAGCCAATGACTGCAAAGGAGTAAAAAAAATCTTAAATTGCATTTTCTGCAAAACTATAATAATGTAAAGTGGAGTCATTTTAATAGACCGTAACATTTCACAATTCATCAAAATTCAACAACGTAACCTTGTAACGGCGGGCATAAAATAATATATTTTTTCGTTTTGTTAGAACTGCACAATTGCTTAACTTTTTTCAATTATGATTACATGTTTATTGTAATAATGACCGATACGAGTAATTTTAGGATTTGCTTTCACTAATAAACCATTCTAAACATAATAAACAATTTCTGATCTAAAGAACTGACCGTCGTTACAATGTTGCGTCAGTTAACCCTTTATCTTAGCATAGTAAGTATACACGCATACGTCTAGTCGCACCCATACAAACACCGTGCCGAAGTCTGCCCAACTGAAACAACGTTAGACGAAGCACGGCTTTCAACGCCGCACCGCTGTGCCGGTCAGAGTGGGGGTCGTTAGGTTTATTTTCGTTACGGAATTTCTTGATTCGGTCGCCGTGCTCAAAGCCCGCGATAAAAGCTATGCAATAACTTAAAAGTTAAATTATGTACTTGTCTTATTTTGTTCCTTAAATTTACGAAAGAAAAAATAATAATAGGACAGGGATTCGCCTGATGATTTTTAAAATTCACATATGTTTCAAGTCCGTATCGATTCATTCACTTTAATCGATGTTTTTAAGCAGGTCACCTCACTATGAAGATAAAACTGACAGACGTCAAATGTTACCTATTAAAATGACTCCACTGTAAGTTGAATCTATGTAGTATCTTATGTGCGATTTGTTACAACAAAACATGCGATACACGCCTTATATCCATATTTTGTTCGTACACGGAGCAGTCTTCGCACGAGGCCGAGAAGTTCAAGAAGGCGGGAGATGTCCAAATTCACTTGTCTCGAGATTTGTCGCCAAGTCTGGATGAGCCTATAGATTTACGCCCGAAATTAATAATCGATCTTAATGTCATTTTAAGGAGATCAAGATTTCAATACATTTCAACGATCCTAGGATTAACTTCACCTCAATTTACGTCAATTTTTGTTTGAGAATCTAAGATTGAAGTCAATATATGATTTTAGATACGTTATTAATTTCGGGCGTTCGGGAAGTACCTTTGGTACCTTAGTCCACTATCCACATCCACTCTAACAAATTATTGAAGTGAAACTCTTTAGCGGCGTTAAGAGTGAAATTTCAAGGTCGCGTCACGCGACGACACAATTTTGGATATAACTCCTCCATCTATCGGAAGCTACGTATTCTTATTAGACTTAAATAACAACTTAACTTTCTAAAGTACGGCTTAATACACAAATGGCGCTGGGTGCACAAATTATTATAAATTATTATATTAAATATTCAATAAGACTTTAGGCACAATGAGAGTATTTTTGGATTTTAAATGATGAATGAAGTTTTACTTCTGCCACTATACACTACATTTTACTCTGTACAAGTTATGTTTTTTTTTTAATATACGTAAACGACTACATCTCTAAGTGATTGATTTCTTATGTTCACGCGAATATTATCATCAAAATATTACAGTGGCGTGCACAGGATTATGATACTGGGTATGCGGCGAAGTACTCGGTCACAAAAACTTTTTCGTTTATAGATTTTTAGCATAGCCAAGCGACGGATCTCTAAGTCGAAACCATGCCAACAGACTAAGTCTTAGATATACTACTATTCATGTACATCTTCTACGGCAACGCAGACAAAACAGCGATCGATCGTCGCGGCGGAAGAAATTCTAATAAGTAAAATAATAAGCATATTTTAAAATATTATAACTACTCACCAGTCAGCTTCAATTTTCACATATTAAAGGTTCCGGTTACTTGAGATATCCCGATGTAAATTACTAAATAATATGCAAGGAAAACAATATAATTTAATCTTGTGTACACAACCACACAGCCATATATAGCCGTATATAGCATACGTTTCATAACTTTTAACATGAAATTTTCAAGTTACATTATTTTTTTGCTGGTTTAATTGTTGTAACTCGGGTACACACCTACCTTTAGACAGAATTTGAATCTTTTCACTGAATGACAATTGTAAGAACTTGTTATTTTAAATTTTTAATAAACACACATTTGCAAAACCTCACAGTCAAATAACATTTTAAAAAATCGACTAACTCACTAGTAAAAGAAAATCACTACAATGATTATAGAAACTCAGTAATAAACTGTTAAATGTACACACTTTCAAATGTTAAAATGAAAAATCTTTTAAGAAAACTATAAATAAACCGGAGCGATTAAATTGTAAACAATGCTTATGACATGAAATATGTAATATGGCCCCCGCGAAACACAAAACGTTTCTTCTATTTAAACAAATAAAACCTTACTAAACAAAAATGCTTAATGTGCATACGTGATTTATTAGATTTCCGACTATTCTTTTTACTCGGATTATAAGGCAACGAATAATTTCCGACAAGCCAGTTCGGCGGTTTTCGGAAGCGATCGGATAGCCGAACCGAAGCCGAGAGCCATCGCCTGCCGCTGGAGTTACCGCTTTAAAATCATGTCGATATTCATGGGTGTGTGCGTTTGCGAAGTATGATAATTACACATACATGCGATGATTTGTCCTGCACAAAGCAACCGCATGAGTTTCTATTTTTAAAATATTAGGCGTTTTTAAGGTATTATATATTTTTAATTAATTTATTTACTATTAATTAATTATTAAAGTCATCTAAAACGTACGAACGTTTTATTAAAATATCTGTGAATGACAAGTAAAGCACTGCATTTCTGCCTATATGGAGCGCACGCCCCTGAAATATAAAATAAACTACACCATACTTTCATTTTTTTACATATTTTAACGCGGTTTATTAATTTATCTCATAGTTTCGGTTACTTACAGCAACCGTTGTCCGTGGAATACTGAGATGACAAGTGTCATGTCAATATCATGTAATGAAGTTTTTAAATCTACCCGAAGATTATTTTATTAAATGTGTTCCCATCCACGCAGATAGTGTTCATAGTATCTTGAAGTTGATATAATATTTTAGATTAGATATTTTCTTTCAGTTTCAACCCTAATTTTGAAATGCGAAATCTCGTTTGCTACAATCCGTTCACAGTTATTTTACCTCTGATAGAACCTTTATGCCGACAACATAAGGATAACTCTCATAGACACTCCGAGGTAAAATAACTCTGAACGGAGCATACTAATGTGCAAAGTCGTAAATTATTTCCATAGTAATTATAAATAACCAAAGATGTATGCAGTTAATGTATGTGACCAAAATGATTTTAGTGTTAGTACTGATGATGTTCAAACCGATAGTCGGCAATCAGAGTTCAAAATCTATTGAAGGATACCCGAATGGATACATGTCTGACTGTAAGTGCCTTTGAATATTTTAGAACTTAAAAAAGTATAAAGCTTAGGTGAATTCCAGCCAGTGAAAGTCAGCTTTAAATATTTGGAATAGTAAAAGCTAAAACTTGGCTAAGTCATACCTATGAATAAAAGAACTTTAATACTTTGACAATTTCCTTTGCAACAATTTAATATTTAAGTAATAATTGTTAGCTACCCAATTATTCCTTGAAAATTTAGTTAAAATAACATAAGTATTTTAAAAACATAAAAATATTTCTTTACTTTATTCCAAAAACAGGGACGTGCCTGCCACTCCCAAAGGATAGCTTAGCTTTAGCTCGTTACTCTTTGATATTTGAAATGGCGGAGCCCGAGGAGGATTAAATTCCTTTCTGAACGGTCCATATTTTTTACAAAAACAGATTTTATTTTTAGGCCCTGGATCTCTGAAGCCAGCAATAATTACCGAAAAGTCTCTTAAGCAGTTAGTATTTGTGATTGGCAACCTTGATGGTTCTGAAAGAAGATACAATTATTACGAAATGGAGGGACTTGCAAGGGATCCCTACTTTGACTTCAACAAGATGACAATGTTATTCGTCTCTGGTTTCCTGGATAGCCCCATCCTCCCGTTTGCCAGATTGATGGCCGATGCCTATACAAAATTGGGGTACAACGTGCTATCCCTCGACACCTTTAAGTTTACCACTTTGAAATATCCAATGTAAGTATAATTTCTATCATTGGCTTGAAAAAGGAGGGGCCTCACACACATTTTCATTCCTTCTTAAATTAGTTAATAATGGTAGGTAATCGTAATTTTCGTGCATGTCGCCTGGCTCGGCCTGTCGGGAAACACACAGCAGAAATGCTCGTGAACCTGACTCGAGAAGGTTTGGATCCAAAAAAACTGCAGCTAGTTGGCATAAGTCTGGGAGGTCAGACAATAAGCTTTATAGCGAAGCACTACAACCAGATGACGGGAGTGAATATCTCTAGAATCACAGGTTTAGATCCAGCCGGACCTTGCTTCAGAAACCTTGGCCCTGATCAAAGAATTGATGCCTCCGACGCTGACTTCGTCGATATTATTGCTACCAATATAGACGGGTACGGAATGGCTGCACCGGTAGCTCATGTCCAATTCTACGTGAACGGAGGAGAGTTCCAACCGGGTGGACCGATAGAATGGTACATATGTGACTCTCTTTGTAGTCACATTCAGGTGATCATGGTCTGGATATCTGCGATAGCAAATCCAAAAGCATTTATTGGCATGCAGTGCGATTCTGTCCAACAAGCTAGATTTAGGGACTGCTACTGCTACTTACTGCTACTGAAAATTTGAAGAATCCGAACGATATTGATGTGTATATTATTTAAAGGCAGTATGTTTATTTTTAGTTAATTTAACAGCATTTCGTTGTTATCTGTCTGTTTATAATATTTATGGTGAATTTAATAATATCTACTACTTAACTTTTTATCATTATGATGTCATAAGTATGTCCCATCTTGTTTTCTCTTCATCATCAAACATAATCATTCAAGACATAACTATTATTGATAAAAACGATTTAAGGTTAATGTGTCATAACTACCCATGTAGGCAACACATGATTAGAAGAAGAGTATGTTTTAGGGACACTAATTCATTCCCCTTTCGTTTTTTAACCGCAAATTCATATAGGCGCTACAACCTATTTGAAAAAATTTGGCACGTGAAAATTATCGGTCTACAAGAGTCCTCTCCCTAGGGCGCCTGCAGCGGTCTCAGGCTGGGACTATATTATTATGATCCGGAATCCGGAAGGCCGGAGAAAATTCAGAGAGCTGAAAATAGAACTCTGTATTGTACAATAGAGTTTAAAATCGAACACACGAGCGTCGAGTCAAAGGTCAACAATGTCAATTTTGACAACTCGACACTCGAGTGTTCGATTTTCAGCTCTATTTTATAACGCAGAGTTCTATTTTCAGCGGCCTTCCGGATTCCTGATCACATATTACCAACCCAAACTCAGGAGAGCAAAAGTGTTATTTATACATTAAATGGCCGGTGTTTTCACTTATCGACCCGGCAACGACACAGCGAAGACACACATCTGAGTCCTAACACAATATGGCCGCGCCGGCGACGCGCGTACCGATGAATTGAAAACCAGTCATTCGAACACTACCGGCTACTTAAGTATGTAATATTTTTATCCTGTAGTGCCTGTGTACCTATATATTAATAATAATAATATCTATGGACGCTTTTACACCACGTCAATCTGGCCCCGTGCTAAGTATCCGAAGAACTTCTGTTACGGGGATCAAACAACGGGTAGTATCATTATTTCGTACTTTTATATTAAACAATATACATATATTTACGATTTTCACTATATTATGCACATCCAGGAACAAAGAAAAACGTTTTGTGCCTTCGGTGGGATTCGAAGCCGCGATTCCCAGCTTAAGCAACAACGCGCTCAACCACTGAACCACAGAGGTCGTCGATATTGCCAATTCAGGCTGTGTAAATTGAGCGTACCATACGTAAGTATTTATAATTATTATGCACACTGTGGCAAGCCTCCCATAAGGGTCAGTTCACACCGAAACGAGACGATACGCAACGCGGCGCTGCATTTTTTTAAATAGTGATTAAACATTGAATTTTATTCAGTACACAAGAAGATACACGTTTAATACCCCATACTCAAATCTACTGTCTTTTACGACCTAACCTTATAACAAATATGACATTACACCAAATAGTCATAGCGATTTAATTTTTTTTAGTTCTTATATTATATTTATTCTTATAGTTCTTATATCATCATAAATTCCAACAAAAAATCTGTCTAGACGCTGAAGTCATCTGGGTCGTAAAAACCATTTTTTAGCGAATTTGAAAGTGTTACATAGACCAATCGATAGAGCGGATTTTTTTAAATAAGACTGCATTCATAATTCACTTTGGTTAAAATGGTTTATACGCCCTTTCTACCCCAAGGTATCGACATATATTCTTTATATAATGAAGAAAACATTTTTTATAATATATAGGCTACCATGTATAACATAAATAATATTTTCTTTATGTTATACATGGTAGCCTATGTTACATAAAGAAAACATTTAAATAGTTTCGTTGTTCAAACTAGCCCTATTTTGGAAAGGCCGGATCTCTTATCGCAAAATTATTTTTCAATCGGACTTCCGATTGCATATAATCAGACACAAAAACAACGATGTGCATACTTATGCACATCGTTGTTTTTGTGTCTGATTATATGTATATTTGTAGTGTGTACATAGTGTAGTTTTATAAGCCTTTTTATATTTAGTATTATTGTTTTATTTAAATTAAATGGCGTCGGATATATCTTCCTTTCTTATATCATTGGCTTATATCCATTCGCCAGTGTAAAGTTAAAAGGCGGGAAATAGAATTTTTGTTTAAATTTTCAACACCGTATTTCTAAATCGTCAAGTCCAAAGTCTAGTCACAGTCCAATAAAATAGTCAGTGCAGTCAAGGAGTCAACTCAGTCGGATCAGTAATAAGTAGTAGAAGCTTTACTGAAACTCCTAGGGAGTTTTCGATTGAACACAAATTTTTTTTGTAGTTGTACCCCTTGCCCACATTTGTGCACATCAACGAATATCTAATGGTTGAAACTCTACCAATATTACACATTAAGAACCGAATTAAAACAAATTTTGGAGGATATACAAAAACAACAACGTCGCAAATTGACATTCTTGGCAAAACTTCTATTTTGTATCTAACTACTATAAACAATATGTTTTTTCAAAATAATTTTTGGTTTGTTTACTTTTTGAAGGTTGTAAATTTTTATTAAATATTTTCTTGAAGTTTTCTTGTATTGAACAGAGAACTTGGAAAATACATCTCTATACGCAAATCGGTTTTATCCTGCCCCTGCACCTTCTAAACATTAAAGCGAGCAGGTTCTTCGCCCCTGCTTCACATTGTACAACTCTTAATTTACTTTGAAATACTATAATTATTGTAATTTGTACGCTCAGCGTATGCAAAGGAAGTCGGAAGATGGCCAGTTTAAATTATTTCAAGCTATTTCAAGTAAAACTTTTTATGGTCAACAAGTTAATGTCCAATATCCACGAAATTGGCTAAGAACACTACTCTATATTAAAAACCTCGTGTCACAGTGTTTACTGTCCATCTCCTCCAAACGGCTTAACCGATTTTTATGAAATTTTGTAGCCCGTGCAGCAGGCAACGTCCGACACGTTGCCTGTCTCGGGTCAGCTAGTTCTTAGATATTAACTACACTCCCTACACAAAGGGTAAAAGACGCAACTATCCGTCTGTCTGTATCTCATGAACCGTAACAGCTGAAATCACGGATTATATTATGTAGATATTTCTATTCCACTATACCAGCAAATTACATACCAAAAACAGAATAAAACAATTTTTTCAAATAGCCTAACCAAGACCATGGTCAGGACACAGGACATTAAGGAGGATTCCGTAACTATTAACGTTAAAAATAAGTTTTTTTTTTTCAAATTCTAAAATTACTAACCGATTTCGTTCAAAATAATTTTCCTAAAGAGTATCTAAGGAGTTTTCAACGGGTGATGTTGTGGTTTTTGTATTTCTTTCATAAATTTGTGTTATTTCGGTTCTTAATGTGTAATATTGGTAGAATATTAACCATTAAATATTCGTTAACGTGCACCAGTGTGGACAAGTGGTACAACTTCAGAAAACGTGCTATTTTGTGTTCCCTCCAAAACTCCCTAGGAACTTTCAGTAAAGATTCTATCACTTTACTGAATCGATTGACTTGGCTCATTGACTACACTGACTATTTATTTGGACTTTGACTAGACTTTCGACTTGACGATAAAGGAATACGATGTTTGATGATGAATGATGAAAATTCTATTTCCCGCCTTTTTAACTTTTAACACTGGCAAATGATTTTAAGCCGACGCCATATAATTAAATAAAATAAAAGAAAAGTATTTAGCATGATCTATCAACATGGAAAATTGTAAGTTTCTAAGTCTCGTAGATAAGAAATCCTAGGGTGGACCAACTTGTAAACCACTTTCGAGGTCGATTACTTGAAAATTTTTAACATTATAAAAAGTAATGTATGAAACCTTGCCTTTATTAGAAAATACCTATTCAACGATACCCCACATGATGGGATAGAATGAAAAAAAAATCATTCCTACTTCATATGTATGCTTCACATGTAGCCTACCCTTATAATACAAAATTATAATAATTACATAGACGTATATATTATAAACGTAAGACGAGGCATGTTGACGCAAAAAGTGTCTCCAGTTAAATGGCCTCACTTTTGAGATTTTCGGGGCCATTTTGACATTTGAAGTATGGTGAAAACCAAGATGGCGTAACTTTTTCTTGTATGAAGATTTGTTCTGTCAAATGTACGTCATATATTTTGAGTTTTGAAATCTTTGAATAATTATAATATGAGTCCAAAAATAAAATACATAATGACGGTGTTTTACCTGTAAATAAAACACATATTAAATACTTACCTTACTTGAAGCTTACTGATATGAGAAATGGCGCTAGCGTGCTCGACCTCGTCTTGTCTCTTTCCTTCTCGTACCCTCTCGCTCGCACAGCTACCTTGAGAACCCCACCATGGCGACGCCACAAGCAGTGGCCTAATTTAATTTCAAATCATTGAGTCGAATATCACCAGGCAGTATTAAAAATGTAAGCTTCAAGTAAGATAAGTATTTAATATGTGTTTTATTTACAGGTAAAACACCGTCATTAAATACTGTACGCATACATGAGACCTGTTTGTTATCGCCTGTTGTTTGTGGGAAAAAGACGCCAATGTGAAGGCATATTATACATTAGAAGAGCTTAGAAAATAGGAATGTAAAAAATACCTTACTAAGATCAATAGATTTATTGATTTGTACTAATTAATAAAGTATAAATTAATTACAGAATAAAGTATAAGTAAATATAAAATCAGTTTGTAGGGCTAAATAATTGAGCCAAACTTGTTGATTTACCTGTGCGAGACGACTTTACTTTTCTGTGATAAAAACGCGAGAAAGTATTACTTGCTCGCGGATTTCCTTTGGCCAATATTTGATCAAGAGGTAAATTATCAACCCAGTGTTAGACGCTATGGCAGAGCGAATACTTCTTGGAGGGGCAGTAATACCTGCTTCACGAAATACAGTTTTTACCCAACCAGCAATAACCGTTCTGGAGGCCGGCTTAGGGTTTCTTCTTAGATTAATGAAAAGATTATGTAAATTACATTCATTCCGTTTTTCTTTCAATAAACCAATGGTCGGCTTAACCCAAAAAACAGGATCTAAATTTCTGGAATTATTGTTTGAAAACATCTTCCATCCCGACTGTCTGTAGTTCGCACTATCAGTTTTAGATCCGTAAAGAGGCCAAAAACAAATCGAGTCTTCATTTACAGTGAAGTGTTCTGAATCAACCGCTAATAATGTCAATTCATGGACTCTTCGGCCTGAGCATAAAAGGAGCAAGGTGGCTGTATGTCGACAAGTTAGGAAATCATTGTTTTTATCGATAATTTGCTTTTCCAAATGCTTCAATAAATCGTCTATATCCCATACACTTGTTTTTCTAGAGACTGGTTTATTTACAGCGATCGACTTAAGCATATGATTTACCAGAACATGTGGAGATAATTTGCCCGCATCTTCAACACTGCACAATGTCGACACGACCGACTTGTGTATTAATATAGTATTGTAAGCTAGACCATCAATAAGATGAAGACAGACAGATCCCGACGGATGAGTGGCATTTTCTTTATTAGTGGGGAGCCAGCGCTTCCACGCCACTTTGTAAGTTTTTAGTGTCGATGGACGCCAAGAGTTTTTAGGAGATTAAGGTGGCTTATATTCGAGTCCGTTAGCTCCTCTGTCCACCCCCACATTTCCACACCTGCAATTCCATGTCTTAGGTTCCTGCTGGGGGATGACCTGTCGCAATGTCTATTAAATTCAGGTGTAGATTCTGTATGGTGAACGGGGCTGCTACTGCTCGAGTTCTTAGGTCCGCCCTCCAAAATACTCGTTCCCATCTCGGGACTACCAACAGATAGAACCCTGTCGTCTTGTTCAAGTGCATGAGCACCTTGGGAACTAGATAAGGTGGCGGGAACACCCAAGCGAGGGGATAATTCCAGGTTTGGGAGAACGCATCGTGATATATCGCCTCCTGATCCGTTTGATCCAGACTCACATAATTGGAAACTACTTTCGATGTTTTGCTTGCAAAGAGATCGATCATCGGTGTTCCGAATTTCTTGAACAGGTTATCTGTGCAATGAGGCAGTAAATGCCATTCCGGAAGACTCAGATATCGTGATAAATGATCTGCATGACTGTTGTACCTTCCCGGTAAGTGGTGTACCTGTAGTTCTATGTGGTGTAAGTCTAAAAGGTGAAATATTTCTTTTTTCAACTGGAGCAACGGTAATGACCTGCCCCCCCCCCCCCTCGTTTTTTAAATAAGACACAACAATCTTGTTGTCGCACTGTAGGAGGACTGTGGATTTCTTTATCTTGTGACATAGACTTTGGAGTGCCTTTAACACCGCTAACATTTCTTTTTGGTTGCTGTGCAAATTTTGGACCTTTTCACATTCCACTCAAAGATATTTTCTCCAATTGGGCTCCCCAGGCTACGTCCGAGGCGTCCGTAGTTAAGAATTTTGTTGGAGATGGAAAATGAATTCGTGACGACAGGTCGCAATTGGCCATCCACCACTGCAGTTCCATTTCTACTGTGTTTGGCAACTGATGCACGGCAGTAAGCGGGCTCTTCATGGCAACATTTAAGAACATGAGAATGTCTCGAAAGTGTAGTCGTCCCCTCGGAATCACAAACCGAGCAAAATTGAGGAGTGCGAAAAGATTTTGCAACTCTTTTGGGTGTATTTTTTGAGTTTGAAGGATTACTAACGGAATTAAATTCTCTAACGGAAGAGATTTTACATTGCGCCATGGGTTCCATTGAAAACCCAGAAAGGTCAGACATTTGGAAGGAGTCAGCGTTGACTTTTCGAAATTGATTTGAAGGCCCAGATATTGAAGTCTTTCCACTACAATTTGGATATGTGATTTTAGTATATGGTAATTTTGATTGACCACCAAGAAATCGCCTAGGTATACTATGACGCGTATACCCTGGTCCCTTAGAATTTTAGCAATCCAGTTGCTTAAACAGGCAAAGACCCTTGGGGCCGTGCTGAGGCCAAAGGGAACACACGTCATTTGAAGAATTTCCTTGTCGTAAATCAGGCGTAGAAATCGTCTGTGAGAACGAGCGATTGGTAGATTGAAGTAGGCCTGGGACAAATCCACTTTGCACAATCATTCGTTCGGTTGTAGGAAGTCTGGGACCCTGTTCGCATTTATTAACCTGAATGGTTCGGTTAGTACATATTCGTTCAACTTGCTCAAGTTGAACACTGGACGGTGCGAGCCGTCTTGTTTCGGAACGAGAAACATGCTCGAAATGAAGCTGGGGGAAGATCGAACTACTTCGAGAACTTTCTCGTCCTTCATCTTTTGAATTGCCTTTGACATTGCTTCGCACTTTCTTGTCACTCGGCAGGTGCGTGTCATGTCGGGGAGGCGAAGAGGAGGTTTCTTGTAAAAGGGTATGCGATAACCTTTTATTCTTTTTAAAAGAAAACGTGGTGCCTTCAACGCCCTCCAATGACTGTGATACGCACAAAGTCGGCCCGCTTGGAATCTCGAGTGAGAGTCTTCTTCTCTTACCTGAGTTGGATTCTCTATTAATAGGCCGTTTTCTATTGTCCTTCGCATGCTCAAGCCGTACCGCTGGCTGCCGGTCGACTCGTTGTCGAAAGGAACTACGGTTAGCTTTATTGCTACGCCATGCGTTAGAGTTTTCGTAAGAACCCTGCGAGGGATAACTTGTGTACCTTCCCTGCGAGGGGTGGTAATTCTGCAACGGTCGTGTGTGTTGAGAGCCACAGCAACCTTGAGATGTGCCCTGCGAGGGCGCATGACTATTTCCCTGCGGGGGATGATTAGAGCCACTATTAACTACCTGCGAGGTAGTTCCACAACTTTTTAGTTTTATCAAAGGCATAAAAGCGTTCTTAACGCCACCTGCCTTATCAAGAACTCCCGATAGCAATTCAGAATTAAAAAGTTTTTATTTGAAGGAGGGATTTTGCGTAAATATGATTTGGTTAGTGGATCACGTGCATATTTTATGATCCCATCTCGGCGCATCTGTATCACCTCAGCTCTGTGACCTCAAACGAGCTGTAAGAGGTCGGCAGAAACAGACGCATAATCGCCGCTTGTAAATAATTCCTTAACCTTCGTATGCAAAGAGTCGACATTTAGGTTTACCTCATCTTTAGCCCAAGATAAAAGTAAGTTTAGAGTCTGTTGCAGAGCATCGCGCTGTTTTAGCAAACAAAAGGTAATACCGGCGTAAGCTTTATCTGCGTAAGCTAAATGACGTAGACTATCATAAGCTTTAATCTCATCATTAGCTTCTAAATCAGTAAAACCTGGCATATGATTATACCGCTTTTGCACTTCTGCATAGCGAACTTCGCTCCATTCATCTTTATCAAAATGTTGAATTTGTTGCAGCAAATTAAGAAACTTTTCAGGTGCCTTTGGTACCGAAGGCTCCTTTAATTTAACTTCAATATCAAAATTAAAATCTAACTTGGCATTATTAGTATGTTTTTCATCATAAAGACTACCACTAACTTGATCGTCAATAATATTATCGCTATATTAGTCTCTGTCGAGGTATACGTTATCAATAACTAAAGACGAATAGCTTTTATCTACGAGATCGTGGTTGTATCTAAGATGCCTTTTAAGTTCGCCTACTTCCTGTGTCAATTTTTTCAAAACATTATCCTTGCGTTTACGGTGGCGCTGTCGCCGTTTCTTCGTACAAGAAGATGAGGAAGAGGAAGATGAAGAATCCGAGCTAGTGTCGTAGTTGGCGGTACTCGGGCCCGGTTTATCTACGACCGGGTCAACTTCATCATTAGTTTTTTCCATGCTAAAAACGAAACCTAATATTAGGATTCCATGCAAAAAGCTTGAAAATGTAAGATATGAACGACAAACAAAAGTATTCCTTGACGGTAGTTAAAAATATTTGAAAACCATAGAAAGATTTGTGTTTTACAAAAAATATGAAATTAAATGAAATGAAAAATGAAAATGAAAATATACTTTATTGTGCACAATCAACAGTTACACACACACATATACAATGACACACATACACAAGAACAAGACGGAAGTACACAAAGGCGGCTTTATTACTAAACAGCAATTTCTTCCAGAAAACCTTTGAAAGAAAGGTTTAAATTGCTGGAGAAGGGTACTGTGCTAAAAGTATATCTAAAAAATTATAAATATAGAGTATACATTAAAATAAAATACGTAAATAAAAATAAATTAAAATAATACATACATACATAATATTATAAGAACTATAAACAATAAATATAAACAATAATTACATATCATGGATAAATAGGTAACACACGTAACTACTTTCGACACATACTAAGGTAGTAGTCTTTAAGGGCAGATTTAAAAGTATTTAATGTTTTACATTGTCTAATTCGAGTAGGGAGAGAGTTCCATAGCAGGACAGATTGTACGGAGTAGGAGGAGTGGAAATACTTGGTGTGGTGGATAGGAATATCGAGAAGGAGATTTGTGGATGATCGTAGCTCTTGCCTGTCGGAGAGACGGAAACTAAAAGTTTTTTTTTTTTTTAATACGTACTTAAAACTAAAAAGCATTACCACTATGTATTATATTATAAATAGTTCTAATTATAAAGAAATCTAAAAAATAAGTACAAAAAAGTCTATTTGAAGGTAGATAAAAATTTCTAGAAAAGTGGTAAAATTTTCTAAATTTTCTTATAACAAATTAAATTAGGCCACTGCTTGTGGCGTCGCCATGGTGGGGTTCTCAAGGTAGCTGTGCGAGCGAGAGGGTACGAGAAGGAAAGAGACAAGACGAGGTCGAGCACGCTAGCGCCATCTCTCATATCAGTAAGCTTCAAGTATGCGTACAGTATTTAATATGCAATTAATAACTATATCTACAAAATGTTGTCTATTTATGTTCACAATTACCAAAGTTATAAAGGGAGGACGTACGGACGGACGGACGGATAGAGCGAAACTATAAGAGTCAATTAGTGTAGTTACTATGGAACCCCAATATAAACTGTAACGTAAAACCATAATGTGACAATAGTACCCTTACCCTTCGTGCGTGCGAGTCCGACTCACACTTGGCTGTTTTTTTTTAATTTAATTTTTCACAACATCAAAAGTATTCTTTTTTATTCAATAAACATAATATTATTAATATGTAAATGAACTTTATGTTCTTTAATCCCGTGTCGATGCAATTGTCAACCCAGTTGTCAGTTTTGGCGGAAATTATACGACTACTGGCTATTCCTTAAGGGAGACTATTTTAAAGAAGAAGCATAAGTGACTGGTGTGACCACGCGTGTGTCGTTGTTGTTTTGTATGTTTTGTGTTATTTCAGTTCATAATGTGTAATATTGGTAGAATATTAACCGTTAACGGATAAATATTCGTTAACGCGCACAAGTGTGGGCAAGAGGTACAACTTAAAAAAAGCGTGCTTTTTGTGTTTCCTCCCAAACTCTAGGGCCTAGGAAGTTTCAGTAAAGCGTCTACGTTACCACTTTACTGAATCAACTGATTTGACTCATTGACTACATTTACGATTTATTAAGACTGTAACGACTGGACGACTTAGAAAAACAGTTTTGAAAACATAAAACAATTTTTTGTCCCGCCTTTGAACTTACTGTACTGCCGTATAGAAAAACACTTGTTTTCAATTGTTGCTGTTGGGTGATGACGCATTGCAAAATTCAAACGTCATCAGTACTTGACATATGACAATTGACAGAGTTACAGTTATTGTAAGGAATACCATCTCCATACATGCAGTGTCCGTAAAATAGCGTTAAATAGGGGGCGCTACAGACGCAGACGGGAGTAAAGCGGCAAAATTTAAACGGATAATTAAATCTTAGTATCTTCTTCGGTTTTAGAAACTATATATTATAAAATATTTTCGACTATACAAGTAATTAGAATTTTCATGATTTACTGAATTAACTACTTTTAATCTACTAAAGTCGTCAAAAATTTTAAATAACAAAACTCAACTCACTTTACTTCATTTCTTATTGCTAACTTCATATGACACACCCTTGCCACTCTAGCGCCATTATGGCCAGTTTTGGAACTATTATTTAATTACTTTTGTCGGACACTTTTTAGCTTTTCTGCACTAGAGAGATTGTCCTGCTTACCTCTATTCTCAATGGTTACAGTATAAGCCCATGGAATTATGAATACAAAATAATACAAAACTATAATATGTACTATAATAATATTATGATTATTAGATCCATGGAAATACCCAATCATATACATAAGACCCTATTACTGATTATATTGATTATATTGTAGTGCTGTCGACGCCTGCGGCCCGACTGCCGAGTGCAGAGTAGAGGTCCGCAACACAACTAATAAGTATGTGTCTTTAGATCATGGTGAAGGATATCACTCTTTTAGTTCAGTAGTTCAATAATAATTCCACTGAGCACTGCATTAGTCAGTGCTCAGTGGACTTATTAGTGACTATGGCTCAAGTCATATTTAATTGTTTCCCTCCCCAGAATAGTTGCTTTTTGTTGATTTTTCTTGTTAATTTAACAAGTTTTTTAATGTTACTTTTTAATGAGTTTGTGTCGCTTTATACATTACATTAATTTCAAAGTACAGAAAGATGCGAAAGAAGTGCAACATTTTATACCACTTTTGATCCTTATTGGTATGAAATAAGGTTCAAAACTTGTGAACTTTGAATTATTGTACGGTAAGTAAATCAAAGCCTTTAGCAGTTTGACGATTCTCGCAATTGGTTCCACATTTGACCACACTGAATTTCTCCAAATTAAGCTGGGACTATAATATGATCCGGAATCCGAAAGGTCATAGAATATTCAGAGCATTGAAATTTTAACTCTGCTCTAATACTATAGATTTTAAAATCGATGTATCGATTATCAAACTGTCATAAATGACATTGACATTTGACTCGACACTTATGTGTTCGATTTTCAGCTCTATTGTATTAGTAGACCCGCGGGGACGCGGGAATGGGCGGTGGACGTACTAAATATTATAAAATGTCTGTATGGAAAACGAGTAAATGTATGAATGACATGACGTAAAAGAACTAGTCCAATTGAACGACTCATTCGCGAACTACACACGCGAGAGTGAGACACGTCTCTTAAGTACCTTCCTATATACCTACCTACTAATCCATATTAATACTAGTGCCGAGTCACAGTATATTTTTACTCTGTAGTCTGTGGCAACTGGCAGCACAATATACATTGTGGCACGCCGCACGGCAGAGTGCCGGGCTCCGGAGACTGGAGCTTGATGTTTCGGTATAGCGTGTTATCTATTTTGTTTAAATTAATTTGTTTTGTGCAAATAAAAGTGTGAAAATATTTGATTTCTTATTTTCAAACTGCTTAAACGTAATATTTCTATCATTAAATAAAGTAACAGTGCTGCAGTTACTATATTAATTAGATACTGTTTTGAGCAATCGAGACCAAAATGAATGATATAAAAAATGGTAAGTGAAACAAACTCGTATGATTTATTGAGAATCTTTAAAGTTTAAAGCAATGCATTAATACTTTTTGCAGTTACACAAACATTTGTACTCAAAAGCAGCTTGCAGTAAAATATTGTGATTGATACAATGTAAGTAGGTTACATTCTCTTGTCGTTTCAAAGCTCGAAACACTTTTGTGTTTACTCTAAAAAGCTCTATATTTATAACATCCTGTTATAGGTATATTATGTCACCGTGAAATTGTAAAAACCGTTAGATTGTAATATGAAATTTGTAAAATGTCGAAGGACTGATATTCTTATAAATTTATGCGGCTTATAAAATTTAACACATTATTTTTCGTTAGATTATAATTATATAGCAAAGAATCTTTTGACATATTTTTACAATCTCGTTAGATAAATTACAATCTAACGGAATTTACAATTCGTTATATTTTTCGTTATACCCAATAATTATAATATGCCGTTTGACGTTTAACTAATCAGCGCGCAAGTTGCGTTCAACGTTTTACAATTTCACGAGTTTCAGTTCGCTGTATTATAATATAACGAAAATAATGCGTAAAATTGTAAGCAGAATGTTTTTTTCACTATCTGTCGAAATTTTATAATCTATCTAGGTATATTACAATCTAATCAATTCACAATCTGGCGACATTTTATAATCTCGCTAGTTATATTACAATCTAACGGTATTTACAATTTTACGGTGACATATACATATATATACCGCGGTGTGAGGTGGGTACAAAGGGTTGTGGGAAACGATACAAGACTAAACGTAAAGAATAGGGCTATCTTAATATTATTATCATAAACTTGAAATGAGACAATCTTGTATAATATATATAGTATTGCCTTAACATTTAGTATGCAGGGGACTTTTGGGGGAGAAAAATCGGTCTAGCTAGGTCTTATCCCTGGAAACTGCGCATTTTTAAGCTTTATATATTTTCTTTCGTCGTGCAACAAAATATCAATAATTTAGACTTTAGTCACTGCAATGATTTGACAGCCTAGTTAGTATGCGTACGTATAATTTTTGCTTAGTTCGAAAATTCGGAATATTCGAAAATCGATTCCCGGTCGGATAAATATTTTTGTGATTCTTTTTAACTTATCAGAACTCCGAGCCAAGCTCGGTTACCCAGATACATAATAATATGATAATAATATATTATGTCAATGAATGTATGAACATAATAAGTATGTTGTGGTGTCGCGAATATTGGGTAGGTAATGCAAGTTTTTATTTTTTTAGTTATTTATGGTACTGCGAGCATAATGCGAGCTTTAGCTGATGCGAATTAGAAAACTACAACAGACATTAACAGACAGAAAGCCATAGACAAGTAATGACATTAGATTTGCTACCCGTTAGTTACGTTAAAGTATTGTACAGTATTCCCACGTTCTCAATGCCTTCCGGCATTCGTCGTTTCTCATTCAGTGTCTGTCATTTCTGTAGAAAAACCGGCCAAGCGCGAGTCGGAATCGCTCACGGCTTCGTGCCAGATTTTTTGTGCCAGCTAACCTTTTTTTTTTTTTTGTTTCCGGAGGGGGAAATGCATTACGCATACCACCCGAGCGCAGGGAGCACCCGAGTGGTGATGTGGGACTCCCGTATAGGCTAATGAGACCCACGGTTTACCCACTAACCCCCCTGACTGGCTCCTCCAGTCCGCCGGGAGCGCCCCTCCTCGGGCCAGCCGGTTGCAAACCAGCCGGCCCTGGTTGCCTCTTCGCTTCACCGTGGGTCCTCATCCACGGTTACTAAGCCCCACCGCCACGACAAGGCGGGCAACCATCGGGGGGGTGCCAGCTAACCTAACCCAACCTCACCTAACGAGTAACCAAACTTGTAAAATGCGCTTACTTGGAAAACTTCGTAGGTAAACATGTAAAATATTCGTGTAATGGTGCGATACCTTGCGTGCGCGAGTCTGACTCGCACTTGGCTGGTTTTTTTTTTCTAATGAACTGGGGGTTCAAAAAAGGCCAATTTAGGTGTTTCATTTTATGTTTCATATATTTTTTTCAACTCATATTATGTGCGCCATTTTACGCATATCTATTGAAAACTGTCAAAATTCATGTTTTCTAATATGATGAAATCAGATGAATCATGTAGCCATTTTACCATATTACGATTTTTGTATGGAAAAAAATGTATGAAACATAATATGAAACACCTAAAGTGGCCTTTTTAGAACCCCATGACTAGGAAACGAGCAGATATAATATCGCCTGATTTACGTAGTAAACTAGTAACTATTTAAGTAATCCGTGGCCTGATGAATGATGATAAGTGATTACCGCCGCCTGTGGACACTCGCAACACCACAGGACTTGGTAGATACACTTGTAACTCCTCTGGTGTTGCGTACTTACGGTTTATGGTCCTTAACATTCGCAACCCCCCTTGGGCCTCCGGTAACCTCACTCACTCGGCGAAATACAACGTAAGGGCGAGGCCGTGGAATATATCTGGTCGAGCCAGCCCGTTCGTGCCGAGTGATGGCTCTCCCAGGTACACTTCCTAATTAAACAATTTATATATTTAGTTCCCTTACAGCAGCTTATTTAATACCTACACAGCATTCCAGGAACACAATTGCGTTTTTGTAGCGCTTAAAAGTTTGTTTGTATTTGCGTTTGGAATTTTGTTTGCATTACGTAGTAAGGTGTTATGATTTGTTTAGATATGAGCGCCGGTGGGTGGTAGGTCGGCGGCTGCATTTTATTTGAGGCCATTTTTATAACTGGCAGCGTAACGCGTTCTACCGTGATATATATAGAAATAACGAGAATGCTCAATGCTCAGTGTGTGACTGACTGAGACTGAGATTACTTACTATGACTATCTCTATCGCTCATTCGGCGCGCCGTTATGTTTTCGTGGCAATGGCGGCGGTGGCCGGCGGCGCGTCGCGCCGGCGCACTATGTGGACACTCCTAAGAAAGCCGTGCCATAAATGCTTTTTCCAAAAGTCGGCAGAGGTACATGTATTGTACCTCAAATTGTAGACAAAGGACCAATCTACCTAAATATAAACGATTTACACTTGTGTCTGTCCCTATTTTTGTTATGCATGTAATTTGAATCTCAAAAGGTCTATTTATATTGATTGTTTTCTTTTTGTTTTAACTTATTATATATTTAATACTTTAATTTTTTTATGGGATATATAATTTTAGGTTAAGTTGTAATACTTGGTCAAACTTATTGTCAGTATGGCCGATTGTAAGAATCTAGTATTATTTGCTTTATAATATTCATAAATATCTGAGGATACATCCGGTACATCCGGTATAGCATAATTATTTATTATTTATTTTGTTTAAATATTTTGTAATTGTTTATTTAATAAATTATAAATTATTAAGTAATTAGATAATCATTTTAAATAATTTTTGTATTTCAATTAATATTTTTATATTAGAATGATTTATTCTTTTTGGCAACTTCCGGTAAAATTGGCGCCACTGATTATGGTATAAAGCCCAGTGTCGCCAATATGGGCGGGCAGTCGACAGTACTAAGTTTTAATGGTTAAGTGCTTAGTGACTAGTGAATTAGTGATAGTGATAAATGAAGAAATATATTTTGATGAAGAAGTGTTTTAAAATCCCGAAATCCTTCTGTTAGTTAATACTACGAAGATAGTGCAGAGCGAACAAAAAAACGAAAAAACAAGGAATTACTGGAAATTTGTGGTCTTGAATTTCTACTGAATTCATACGTTCAAGGGTTGAGATCTCAAGGAGAAACAGAAGAAGCCTTCATCATTGAAGTTTTACGAGCCTTGCCTATAGAAAAAAGAATGAAATACGCCGTAATCTTCTAAATGAACCTGGAGAAATAAAGGCTTTTTCAAAGGACGAAGCTCTCCACATTTTTATAGAATTAGATCTCAGCACAGCACAGTATGAGAATATGCGGAATTGCTTGATAGCAAAGAATTGCTTATTATTTCCATATTATAAATCAATACAGGAAGCTAAACAAGGTTGCTATGCCCCAGAATCTTGCATAGAAATAACTAACATTAAAGCAAAAATTAAATTGCATGATCTCTTAGATCACACGACAGCCAGGATTCTAAAAATAAATGGCGTTTATAAAACAGGATCATTTCATTTAAAGTTATTTTCTAAATGGGGTTGTGATGGATCAAGTGGACAAAGTGAGTATAAACAAGTATTACCTGAAGAGAGTGACATAATTTCGACACAAATTTATTTATATCATCAATGGTGCCTCTCAAACTTGTTGATACCGATAGTAATGAAACACTGTGGGAAAATCCTGCTCCATCATCAGTCAGATTTTGTCGTCCAATTTTAAAAGAAGTGGGACGAATAACCGACACGACTGGTGAGATATCAGGCGCAGGTCCGACTTTTTACATGCCCATCCGACGCATGGATCATCTTTCTTGTCAGACAATCAGGTGATCAGCCTGCATTGTCCTAACCAAACTTGGAAACAAGATTTTTTGTTATTCCAATGCGGGAATCGAACCCACGACCTCCGAGTCGAGAGCCAAGCTGTAAACCACTAGACCACGGAGGCTGTTATGTTAGGTGCTGTATGTACTATTTGTGGCGCAAAACCTACAGAAATGAACGATTTGGAAAAAGTACAAAACAAACTTGAAAGTGAAAATGAAAGTGCTTACCAATATGGTCTTTCAACTTTGCATTGTTGGATAAGATTCATGAAACTTATTTTACATCTGTCTTACAATCTAGCCTTTGAAAAATGGTCTGTCACAACAACAGAAAACAAAGAATTAAAAAAACAAAAGAAAGCTTACGTTCAAAGAAGGTTTAGAGAACAACTTGGTTTAAGTATAGATAAACCTAAGCAAGTTAGCGGCAACTCCAATGATGGAAATACCGCACGAAGATTTTTCCAAAATTATCATTGCTCGTCAGAAATAACTGGTGTAGATGAAGAACTAATAAAAAGATTTTATATTCTGCTCCAAGTTATGTCGAGTGGTAGAAATATAAATCCTACTAAATTTGGTCAGTACGCATTAGACACGGCACAACTTTATGTTAATAAATATAAGTGGTATTACATGCCATCTTCGGTGCATAAAGTTTTAATTCACGGTGAAAGTGCTATCCGACATTTTTTTTTGAGGAGGAGGAGGCAACAGTGACTCAGTCGACAACAGTGACTCATATAAGTTTCCACGTTAAGAGAAATCATGATTAGGTTTGTCTCTTTCACACATTGTAGCACGTGACCCGCAAGCACTTTTGAACTAGTCGGCCGGCAGGTGGAGTGCCGTTAGGTTGTGTTATAGACAGAAAACAAATTCCGCGTTGATAAATTTTAATTTTAAGGTAAGTTTATTTGGATATTTTTGCGTAAAACAATAGCAATTAGTTATAACTATTATATTTGCTGGTTGGTAGATATAGTATAATCTTTATTTATACAGTTTTTTAACGAGATTGGATTTTGGTTTTGTTATTACAAATCGAAATTTTCAAAATGGCGTAGGCGTGCACAGTGGCTCAATTTTGAAAAGTACACAGTGGCTCGTGAGTCACTGTGTACCTATGTACTAATACTTCTTATTTAAATACTTATAATTGCTATATATTTATTTATTTTGATTGCTATATTTAAAGGCAAAATTGTTTGTTCTTTAGAATGCCACGACCTCAAAAAGAAAGAAAAATTGGTAATGTCCCTGCCGAGAGTATAAGGAAAGGATTGATATTAATTCGAAACGGAGAGTCTATACGTCGTAAGGCTTCGGACAATGTTGGAGTCTCTTTTGCCACTTTAAAACGATACCATCATAAATTTAAAGATGCTCCTTCGCTGGAAGATTTGACAACATACCAACTGGAGCCTAACTATTCAGTCAATATGATTTTCACAACTGAACAAGAGATTATACTAAAAAACTATATAACGCATTGTGCTCTTCTGTTTTACGGATTGACTGCAAAAGAAAGCCGGAGACTGGCATATCAGTGTGGAAAAATCAATAACTTGAAAATGCCTTTATCTTGGGAGGCGAAACAAATGGCCGGCAAAGATTGGTTAATTAGTTTCAGACGCAGACATAATATATCGCTGAAAAAACCCGAAGCCTGCAGTCTTGCCAGAGCTACGGCTTTTAACAGAGTCAATGTAGATAAGTATTTTGACAACCTTGAAAATATAATGGCTCGAAGTCCCCATTTTTCCGACGGCACCAGGATTTTCAATTTGGACGAAACGTCCACCACTACCGTTCAAAAACCACAAAAAGTTCTTGCGCCAACGGGACGAAAGACTATAGGAAAAGTTACTAGTGGAGAGAGGGCACATTGATAACAACGTGTTGTATTATAAGCGCAAGTGGAAATTTCTTACCTCCTGTTATGGTCTTTTCCAGGAAAAACTTTAAAGATCATATGATCAAAAATACACCACCTGGGACACTTGGTTTGGCAACACCGACTGGGTGGATGAATTCAACAATTTTTCCAGAGGTGATAAAACATTTTGTTAAACACACCAATTCATCAAAAGAAAATCCATCTATTTTAATTATGGACAATCACGAACTTCGAAAGCATGCCTACCACGTCTACCATTACAAGTGCACAAGCAGCTACAGCCTTGTCCACGTCTCCCGTTACAGTCACACAAACAGCCTTTGTATACATGTCTATGACTACAAGTGCCCAAGCAACTTCAGGATTCGTAAGTACGCCATCCTCCTCTGCTATTACAAACACCAAAGAGATTCCAGCTTTAACAAACAGCACGCCATTAATTTCTGCACCCACCCAAGAAGCACCAGATTTTGTGAGCACGCCACCCACGTCTACATTCACAAACACGGCCATGTCCCCCCATCCATCTTCTATTATAAACACCCCCTCTAAGATTACAAATAAAACAACTTTTACTTCGCCGTTTGAATTTAGAGATCCCATAAAAGCTGGTCCTAGAAAATCTAACAGAAAGCGTAGACCTGGACGTAGCATAATAGCTACCGATACTCCAGAAAAGACCATGATTGAACAAGAAAAAAGTGCTACTAAACGAAAAAATGAAGCCAAAAGAAAGAAAACTTGCCGAACGGTACTAGATAGCGACGAAGAAGAAGTAAATCAGAATAAAGAAATCCAATTCGCTGACTCTGAAGATGATATTGACTGGGCAGAACAGCAAGAAGAAGACCCTGAAGATGCTAAAGAAGTTTTAACAGAGATAGACTTAAAGAACCCTTTACCTCATTCACCTAAAGAAGGGGAATTTGTCATAGTACAATTAACATCAAAAAGGCAAAGATTGTTGTTTATTGGAAAGATATTAGAGGAAAGAAATCGTAATCTTGATTACTACATATCATTCTTAAAACGTAAGCCCGGCACTGAAAGATTTGTAATGCCAGATAATCCTGACCTGTCGCTTGTAAACGAGTCTGATTTAAAATATATATTGCCAGTGCCATCTTGGGTTGGGACCTCTTCTAGGCCATTCTATAGTTTCCCTATTGATTTTTCTTCTCTACCCATTGGTTAAATTCTTCCAAAATATCATAATGTTTTTAACTCAAACTTTTTCTCTTGATTTTGATTTGATAATAATTATTCTAAGACTTTTTGTAACATTCTGTGATTTAAATTATTGATTAATAAAGTAAAGACTACTAGTAAATAAAAATATTTAGTTTAAGACTGAGTAAAGCTTACTTAGAACTTAATGGTTCCTTAACAATATAAATAAGAATGTTTATTGCAAGACTGTTGTTAATGATTATATATATATTTAAGTTTGTGATAATAATAAGAGAAGACATATTATTATATACTTTATTTTATGAGAAAACTCATTGTTAACATAGTTTGTAGAATGTTGGTAACATTGTTGATTCGACTGGATACTAAGTCAATAAAATTGATCTTTAAGTTTGTTTTTGTATAAGTTATTGTTTTTTCTTTAATTAATAAATAAAAACTGGATTAATTTTCGTTTTTTTTATTACTCCTTTTGATGAGTCACTGTGTACCTTTAGAGCCACTGTGGACCACAGGGTTGGGTCACTGTGTACACATGGGTGTGCACAGTGGCTCAAAAGTCTTTTTTTTTTTTCTATTTTTTATTATATTTTTACTTATTTTATGGAATTGTGTTGATTTTTAAATTGACAAAATTAAACTATAATAGTTAATTAACAATATGCAAAAGTTTCACATGAATCCCGTCATAATTTATATTTAATTTACCTTTTTGAAAAACATATGAGTCACTGTTGCCTCCTTGACCTTACGCATTAGACATGGCACAACTTTATGTTAATAAATATAAGTAGTATTACATGCCATCTTCGGTGTATAAAGTTTTAATTCACGGTGAAAGTGTTATCCGACATTTTTCTGTATTGGCTCTCGGGCAACTCTCCGAAGATGCCTAGGAATCACGAAATAAAGATTATAAAAAGTTCAGACTTCATCACGCAAGAAAATGCTCCAGAATAGCCACTAATGAAGACGTTCTGCACACACTATTGTATACTTCGGACCCTTATATATCGCGTTTAAGGAAGCCTATTTATAGAAAAACTCAAGAACTTCTAGAAGAAGCTGTGGAACTTTTGGGCGAATTTTAGTAGGTTACTTTTTTGGTATTTATGTCTTTAAATATTAAATAACATATAAGAATCTTAATAATTACGATGTAATTATTATGAAATACAAATATTATGGGTATCAAGTTGTTTGCGTGTTGTTCCCATGGGAATACTATACTGTATTTACAAGGGCGGAGCCGCGAGCAAAAGCTAGTTTTAATATAAGTCATTAGTCATTTTATATTTACGATATTGTTTAATATATTCAACTTCTTCTTCGTTATTTTATGTAGAATAGTATAACATATAATATAAAGATTATCAAATATTCCCTTTTTTTAAGTTTTTTTTTAACCAATTAAAAATATATTTATATAATCAAAATGTGTTTCATTTGAAAGTGTGTTTATTCAAGAGTATAATAAAAAAAAACATGGAGATATCTTGAAAAACAAAGAAGTTACAGATTTATGACACGAAAATGGCCTAAAGTCTACATAGTGCGGCGTGGCGCTCATATCTAGCTTTGTTACATGCCAGTCTGTTGGCGATATCCAAAAAACTTGATCTGCTAAGCTCGCGTTGCGACTTGCGAATCCGAGACAAAACTACGCGACGCGACGTTCAAAACCGGTTTGAAATTTCTGGGAAATTTAATCGCTCAAAGTTCGGGTACGGGCGGATACGACTGTGCCCTTTTGATAAGGAAAATATATGCAACATAACAGCGCGACCAACGAGACTGACGTTGTTCATGATATCTCTCACTGTTTTCATAAAAACAGTGAGAGATATCATGATGAGATAGCAGGGAAAGGGATATTTTAAAGTCGCAAATTACCTGCGTCGTGTGTGCACATATTCGTTGGCCGCACAGTGCACTGCAATAGCATTATATTAGCAACAGTCGGTAGTCGCCCCGATCCCGCGACGCGAGGCAGAAATCGATCTTTCTCGCGGGAACCGTGCAGTTTATCCTGCTTACTCGACAGTTAATATTAATAATTAATGATCAAAGTCAAATGGTTATTATTGTGGGCAGTACGCCTCTTTTCAGCAGTTAAGTTGACGGTAAGTGTGTAGTGTGATGTGTGCATCTACTAGTGGTATAACGAATATTCGCATTCGCAAATTTTACACGAAAGTTTTGCGAATATGAACTTCCACAAAAATATACAAGATAGGTAGATTAAACAAAGAAATATAAATTTCTTGTAATATTTATTACAAAACCTTGAACCTTCTTATTTAAGTACCTACACAGTCTTGTAATTATAATTATCATTTTTTTATTAATTTATTAGTAACAGACTTAGCCACTTTAAGAGGCATATTACATCTCGACTGTGATTTTTACGTAAAATGGCCAATTATGGCGTTCTTGATCTCAGAAACAAAGATACATTAACAATTTTAACATATTGAATATTGCAGAATAGCTATTGGCCTAGTTCGTAGCGGCCTCGCTTTTTGTAAATTTTGCTCAACTTTTTAATTAAACCCAAAATTGCAGAGACAGATTTTTATAAAATGCTCGAAGGCACTTTCTTGAGCTCCTGGATTGCAACTACTGTTCTAAGCAAATGAAATAATAAAATGGGAATGTTATCTCCTATATAGTCGTATAGTTCGTAGCGGTCTTAGAATTTTGAAATATCTTTGATTTAATATAGAAAATAATCTTATTCTAAGCAAAAAAAAACCTCGAAAATAGCTTTAAGTTAACTGTGAATTACTCCTATCTGCGATAATATTACTAAGCAAAATTTATAACAGAACAATTGTTACTTCATGTGGAACAAAGATTTTATAATTTTAAAGCATGAATTTATTAACCTATTTCAATAAAAACGATAAATACAACTGCAAAATTACTACAAAATGCGAAATGTCGGGATCGCTTCAAATACCTAATCTCGCAGAGTGCAGATTTGTAATAGGCCAAGTATTAATACTTGGGCGTTTTGTATTGTAAATAATCAACTTTTCTTAACTTTAAGAACGTTCTAATATCTATATTTTTGTATGTGTGTGGCTAAAAGGACTTGTATCCAGGCCCGTTAAAGTAAATTTAAAAAAATGGTATGTGTTCGCGATTATCTGACCTGTCAACATCTGTTTGCCATAAAATAACAATATTTATTTCACATCTCAAACACTTTTACAAAAAATAGAGAACTAATTTTTATAACTACGCACCGAATAAGCTATCCCTACACCCCTAAAAATATGATAAATTTTTATGATGCCAAAACCGAAATCTATACACAATCAGTCTATACCGAATTTTGTCTATTTATATTCATAATTACAGAAGCTAGAAGGGCGGACAGACAGACAGACATCCACGTCCAACTAAAACAACCCCCTTTTTTTGTCGGGGGTTAAAAGGTGTTTCTTACGCCGGTTCTTCTCGCCGGGTTTCCGGCCTTCTAGTTCTAGTGATCTTCCGGTTCTAGTTCCCGAGCCGGTGCCGCGGTGGTAGGACAACATGTAGAGCAATCAAAACTGTTACTTTTTTTCCATTTTTTAATGAAAACAAAATCTAAATAAATATACATCTGAGATCGATGAGTCATAAGCATAACCTAAAAAATCGATATTACGAAACCGGTTTGTAATGATGGTTTTCCAGTTTCTACTATAGCTATGGTAAGCGGCATGCGGTAAGCACCACGAAAAATTAGTGTGTCACAATATGTAAGGTTTTATGAAACCCTACATATTATGTTGCACACGTTAACTTTTCGTGTCATATTATGTCATATCATAAAAGATAAGCTCGTGTCATTTATCAAAGCTTCACATGTTTGTACTCCATTTTATTATTTTTTATATTATGTATGCTACCTATGTTACATATTATCATGTAAAACTACAGTACACACCAGAAACTACTAAACTACATACAAGCAGGCGTTCGCGCGGAGTCACAAATCGCATCGTTTTGTGACGCCGCGCTGTATCAGTTTACAATTTTATAGAATTTAGTTATGAGTGGCTATAGCATTTAGTATGCAACCGTGGCAGAACTATGCTTCGGTGCGAATGGGATGGCTCGATCGGAGAAATACCACGGCATCACAGAAATCCATTGTGAAATAATGCTTGCGTTATGTTTTTAACTCCGGGAACGCACTTGTGGCTCCTATGTAGTCACGTGATTCGGATTTTTTATGACTTACCTGTATTATCAGACTTACTTTATTTTCAGACGCACCTCACAGCGTGTACAAGAGGTTAAAAGAGGACCAATCGGACTCAGCAGCGATGGCATACTCAGGCGCTCCCACGGCATTCACGAACCAAATGCCTGAGGTATACCCAAACCCAAATGCTACGGCACATCCAAACCCAAACGCTATGGCATATCCAAACCCTAACTCAATCCCGTATCCAAACCAAAATGCTACGGCACATCCAAACCCAAACGCTATGGCATATCCAATCACAAACGCAATGCCATATCCAGATTCAAATGCTACTTCACATTTAGATCCCAATGCTACGGCACCAACAACCTCAAAATATGCCATTGTATATCCACAAGGAACGAAATTATCGACTGCTCCAGATTCTGAAACTCCCACCATTGGCGAGGTAGGTCTTGTTATTTTATCATAAGGATGCTTCTGTACACAATGACTAGTATCATACTTTAAAAATAGATAAGCAACTTAGATATCCCTAAGGGTGGTATTACATCTATCAAAGATCTTTGACCAATATGCATTTGATCAAAAAAATTGGATTGTTTCATCTGAATATCTATATCAAATAAATAGGGAAAGGAGATACAGATAGAAAGGAAAGAGACAAGAAATTTGATCAAGAATTGGATAAGTATCCAAGATCTTTGACAAAATCTTTTATCCAATCTGTTTTCCCTTTCCCTTTCGTTTATATCTGTATCTCCTTTCCCTGTTCATTAAATGAATATTATAAAACAAGTATGTCCAACTTCTTTGATGACATTGTACCTACAGTTGACGGCAGATCTTCTCTACCGCTTTTGAACCTTATTGCCGAATAATATTTAACCGAACGTTTTCTGTCGAAAAGTTGTACACCGGATGTGTCTTCAACTGCACATTGGACAAAGATCTTTGATAGATATAATACCACCCTAAGAGGAGCAAAATGCTACCTAGAGAGTGGAGACGAGTCACAGAGTGTGAAAATGAAATAAGTTTCTTTATTTTATGGAATTAACTATTTAAGTTTTAGAACATGTTATATGGTACTTTCAATTTTTCAGGCGCAGAAACCTTTTGATGGCATAACAGACGTCGAAGTGCAAGGGTTCGACTTCAGCGAAATGACCATAAGAAAAATGTTCATTCGCAAGGTATGAAATAGGAATGAATATAAGTTTGTTGAAACCAAATACGGATATTTTGGGTATCTGATCTACTGCTTATGTCAATTGTCAAGACGTGAAGGCAGAAAAATAATTAAAAATTTCGTCAAAAATAAAACTACTAAATAAAAAAATTACATTAGGCTGTTTACGGCGATGTTATTTAGGCAAAGTCTTTGCTCCTTCTTTAAATCACCTGTTTCTGTGGGGTTAATAATCTCAGCGCCTTAGAGAGCTCAATGTTATTTTGTTTTAATTATTTTTTTTTCGATATTTTTTATTACTTTTCTGCCTAAACTCTATATACGCAGTAGATCATATGCCCAAAATATAATTTATTTTGAACAACTTTATACAGGTTGCTTTTTCAGTCAGTGCCCAAACTTTCAAGAGTGGATATACTCTCGAATTTATGCAACTTTTATTATGGAATTAACTTTCCTACTTGAAAAAGAAACCTGCTATTTCCTACAAAAATGCTATGGCATTGATATCACTTTTTTTAGGGAACAGCTGATTATTTTTTTTCGAGTAGGAAAGTTGATTCCATATCGAAATTTGATTATATTCACTCTTGAAAGTGAATATACTTGCATTGACTGAAAAAAACACACTGTATAGCCAAAAAGTGCTTGCCTAGCATGTACTCAGGTACTGCTAAGCAAGCAATTTTTGGCGGCAAAAGATAAACTTCAATAACTTTATTCTTTTCCTTCTAAAAGGCTCGTTACTCTTACAGGTGTACGCTGTGCTGATGTGCCAACTACTTTTGACGGTGGCCATCACTGCCTTCTTCATGTACTGCAGGCCCGTCCGAAATTTCATGCTCCAGAAAGAAAATGTGATGCCTGTGTAAGTCGTATTATGTTGGTTGTAGATTATCCGGAAGACCGTAGAAAGTTCAGAGTGTTGAAAATAGATCTCTGCGCTAATAAAATAGTGTTGAATCCGGGCGGCGCGGCGGGCCGGTGTGAATTCAGAGCATTGAAAATAGAACACTGCGCTTATACAATAGAGCTGAAAATCGAACATCATATATGACAGCTCGACACTCGACACACGATTTTCAACTTTATTGTATAAGCGCAGAGTTCTAATTTTACTGCTCTGAATTTTTCCCGGCCTTCCCGATTCCGGATCATATTGTACCAGTCTTCATAAAACTTAGGCCTTTTCATCCGTTATTGGATGATTTATACAGTATTCTCCGAGCGAAGTAACCACTCTTAAAATACTATAGTGCCTGGGACAGTTGGGTTTTAAATGTCTTATGGTTGCCCAAGCACATACGGCATTCTCACAACACAGTCAGCCTAGTCGAGAGGAATGACTGGTCAATACGTCTGGGGCTAACCATGTGCGGATTTCCTCACGATGTTTTCCTTCACCGTTGGTGCGTCCGTATAATGTACTCGAGATCTGAAAAAGTCTCATTGGCCACAACGCCACAATCTGGGAATCGAACCTGCACTCTCTCGACTGCGAATCAAACGGTCTACCCTCTACGCCACGGAGCTTTCATTCATCACTGACCCGAAGTGTTATGTTAACGTCATATAGCGATTTGTATCGCTCCTCATACATTCCTTTACGCAGTGTCAATATGTTAACGCAGCTACATTAAATTATTAACTTTACAATTTCCATACTTCATACCACAATGTTGTGCTCTACAGATGTAAATTGTTGTGACTATTGCTATTTAATAATAAATTGTATGCTGAGTTTAACAAAAAAAAACGTTTAATTCTTGAATTTTCCATCTTGCTTACCTCTATAAGGTCATTATCCTTTTTTCCGCCTGCCCTAGAAACTGACTATAGATTTTAATCAATTTGATGGTATTATAAGTTTGAAGTGTATGTCTGTCTGTGGCTCTTTAACATTATAGACAGAATATGGTGTTTTTTTATTTTTTATTTGAAAGCTGATGAGCCTGATATTATTTATAGCTGTTTAGTAAGCTGATAATTCAGAATTATCAGTTAACTTTTGCAAAATGTCGAGAGTTAGACGAGTCGAGAGATTAAAATTTAGTTTTTTTAGAATTATATCTGTTTCCCGTACCCAGGTACATGTCAATGGGTTTGCTCGGCTTGGTGCTGATGATCGTGATGTTCTGCACGGGGCTGCGGCGGGTAGCCCCGTGGAACTTCGTCTTCCTCGCCATGTTCACAGTCACCCAGGGTATTATAGTGGGCATACTAGGAGTATACGTCAATTCGTCTGAGGTGAGTACAGCTTATATAAAACTCACACATATAGAACCTATAATAATTAGATTAATAACTCGGGCTCGGGCCTCGGGCCTCGGGCTCGGGCTCGGGCTCGGGCTATTCCGATCATTCCTTGATCGGAATAGCCCGAGTTAATAAAACGATATTATCTATTTTCCTCTGAAGCTTCTGAAAATTCCGCGCTACCGCTAGCGCAACGAATAGGTATTGTGATTTACAAAAAGTAAAAACAGAGTGAGTGAGTTTGTTTTGTCTCCTCTGTGACTGAGTGGTTAGCGCTCAAGCCGTAGTATGACGCGGGTTCGATCCCGCCGGAGGAAGAAAAAAGTTTTCTATGTTTCTGGGTCATAGATGTGTATTAAATATGTTTAGAATATAATAGAAATTGTGTATAATTTAATAGAAATCTTAAATATATGTTATAGTATGAAAGTATTATATTTACTTCCCGTTGTCAGGTTATTGATGTAACACAAGTTCTTCTTGTACTCAGCATGGGACCAGATTGACGTGGTGTCATTTGTCAAGCGTCCATAGAAAGAATGAAAATATCTAATTTATCATCAAAACGAATACCTACCTATATACACAAAGATTTCAAACTAAAGATAGGCTATGAGTTATGACGTACATTTGACAGAATAAAATATATTCATACAATTAAAATTTACGCCATCTTGGTTTTCATCATACTTCAAATGTCAGCCATCTTGATTTCACCATAATTATCTCAAATGTCAAAATGGCCCCAAAATCTCCAAAAGTGGGGCAATTTAAATGGGGATAGTTTTCACCTCAAAATACCTCGTCTATAACATACAACATATTATAGGATGCCACAAAACAACATATTATTATAGTATGCTACAAACCATATTATAGTATGCCACAAAACATTATAGTATGCCACAAAACATTATATTATGCCACAAAACATAATATTATAGTATGCCACAAAACAGATAAAGTGCTTTTAGGGTTTCGTAATACTCAAAGAACCCTTATAGTTTCGCTCTGTCCGTCCGTCCGTCTGTCTGTCTATCTGTGTGTATGTCTGTTTGTCCACCCTACTTTCTAGCTTCTGTAATTATGAAAATAAATGGATGAAATTTGGTACAGTTATATAATGTGTATAGATTTTATTTTATTTTTATTTTATTTAATTATATACTTAGATCTCGGTTTTGGCATCATAAAATAATAATAATTTTACATTTTAGGGATGGCTCTCCATAAATGTGAAGTGGGGATGAAAAATATTTTTCCATTCTACCTCATCGTAGGTTATCGTCTTTTATTATAAAGGCAAGGTTATTCATGACTTTTAAACGGTTTTATTTAGCTTGGCCAGTTTATTTATTTATTTGTTTGGGTCAAGTTTAGTAATTGGAATTTTACCCCCTTCCTGACACCAGATCGATCTGATATTTGGTACCCACTCTTAATCTTGATGACAATACAATAATAATAAAAAATTATGACTGTAAATCCAAAATGGCCGCCGATACAAAATGGCGGATTACATATTACTTCACAACGACCTCTATATAAGTATCAAATGAAAGGGCTTTATTGGTAGAATAGATCTCACTATAAAAAAATAAAATTCAAGATGGCCGCCGCCACAAAATGGCGGATTACATATTTTCCACAACTACCTCAATATAGGTGTCTAATGAAAGGGCTTGATTAGTAGAATAGAGCTCATTCTGAAACAACAAAACTAAAAACTTGAAAATAAATTAAATAAAAAAATATTTTTATGTTAAACGGTTTTATTACAATAAAAATAATTTAGGTAATGTACCAAAAGCTGAAAAAGTTAAGTCCTAGCTACCAGATCGCACCAATCTTCTCATCAATCTGGGGTATTGATCAGACAAATAATAAAATCGTTGGGCGCGTGAAACTATCATATATTAACTCTAGATACGTAACGCCCAACGATTTTATTGTCTCAGCAATACCCCAGATTGATGAGAAGATTGGTGCGATCTGGTAGCTAGGACTTACCGAATTATTTTTTAGCTTTTAGTACATTACCTACATTATTTTTATTGTAATAAAACCGTTTACCATAAAAATATATTTTTTTAATTTACTAACAATATTAACCATTTTCGAGTAGTCGGCATCTAAAGTGGTTTACTTATAAGTTGATACCCCCTGGCATTTCTAAACTATATGAGATAGAAACTTGTAAATTTTCATGCTGATAGATCATGCTAAAAAGTCTTTAGGAAAATTATTTTATGTGTAATCGGACAATAACTTTTGAAGTAAGTAATTTAAAGAAAACCTATTGCGCGTTGTCCGTTGATAGTAATGGACGCTGATAAGCAATAATGTGTCAACCCACTAGATCGCCATTTTGAGGAAATCGTATTTAATTAAATTTATTTAGAGAATTTCAACTACGTGTCAAAAGTTTTTATTAGTTTTTCAGTATTAAAATTATTTAATTCACTTAACATTATTTTGAAAATTATGGATTATCGCCTAAGAAAGAGATTAGTATCAACATGTTGATTTTAGTAATTTTGTGGGTTGACACAGTATTGCTTATCAGCGTCCAGTTATGGTGTGTAGTAGGTAGATAGTTAGAAGTTATAACCCTCCTTAGACATGTCCTGACAAGCTTTTGGTTAGGTTATTTGTTTTGACGCGTAAATAAATATACCTACCTACATGGTGCCACGACGTGTTTCTCGTGTTTTTCTCACCATATCGATGTCCCTACAATAGTATGAAAATATAGCGGGAGTTTGTAAGTGACAAACTTTTAATGTACCTACCTAAACTAAACATTATAATGTACTTACCAACTTATGACCTCAAAATATTCAACTGTGTTTATATATATATATATATATATATATATATATATATATATATATATATATATATATATATATATATAAGTAACTAGATGCATTAAATTATAAATAGAAATACGTCATAAACGTTTGTTGAGGAAAATGTAGTGTTATTTATTATAACTAGAGGTCACCCTGTCTCTCGGTCGTAATTCGCCGATAATAATTCATTTAAATTTTAATCGATTTCCAAAAAGGAAGCGGTTAATAAGTTTCAACTTTATAAGAGTTCTTTTGCCTCTTAGATGGAAAAAAATGTAAATGTGTCAGCAGGGCTATTACCTAACTTCGTTGGAATTCATGTAAATGCTTGTTTAAATTCTCTCAGCCAATAGATGTCGGGGTATTACGCAACTATGTACTTTCCTATGAAACTATGATGGACATGAAGAGTGGACATGATTGTTGTATTGAAATTTGCGTTTTGTTGTTTGTTTTAGCACCATGTAATCTATTAAAATTTTATGCTATTAATTAATTATAAAAACTAATAAGGACTTAAAAAGAGCATTTCAAATAAATTGTGTACTTTAAAACACCGCCGATGTTTTAGTTTGATATTTAAAACAATTTATATAATTTTCGAAAAAGGCCATCATAATATGTAATATCGAAACGCAATATTGTCACTTTACTTCAAAATTACAAACCATGCCAAACAATGACATGACCCAAAATATGAAAAACATTTTCGCATTTAAAAATAAGCTTAATAAATTTAGATTTTTATAGAAAAGAAGTAAGTTTTGATATTATTGGATTCTTTTCGACGTTCGATACTATGACATTCCATGATGGAATTGTTTTGCAAACTCACAGGCCACAATATTATGACTGAAAATAACAAATAAATCAAGAGACAAGAATATTTGCGATCGAAGTGGCTCACAGAGGTACGTTTATATGAAGCATAGATTATTAATTACCTAGTAATAAGAAGTCTACATAGGATAACCGCCTCCTTTTTTGGAAGTCGGTTGAAAATGTCGAGCCGGGATCACAATAGGTCCCTTCGTTTAACAGTTCTCATTTCATGGCTTATGTCAACTACGTCACACGATTTGATTGGTCTAAAGGGCGTTTCTTGGTCAAAATGGCGGACTATTTAGCTGGACATGCCCGTAGGCTTGCGCAATCTTTTTTGACATTTTATCTTTTTAAATTATGTTTTTAAAAAGTTGTAATGTCAAAATGATGCCCATGACCAATGAAAGCTTAAGTTCTTAATAGATCCGCAGATTGACAAACATAAACGTGTATCTTAATTGTATATATCAAACGCATGGTAGTGTGTTTATAATCTGAGGTGGTTTGTTGTGTTGTTTTTTTTTTTAATTTTTTGTATTTCTATGCATTCTTTTATAAAATATTACCTTTCTGCACACCTCCACATAAACTTTAATAGTGCCAAATATCATACTCCTCCGTTCACACATTCTCTTAAAACTGTATTGAAAATTATTACTTCACGTTTTGATATAATAATTACCTACTTACCTGCACATAATAAATCACGTATTCGTTCTACCGATGCACGATGTAACATTGATTTTTCCAGCTATTTTCTATGTTCCTACTCAAATGTCATATTATTCAAATAACCCTATTTCCCTTAGTCATGGAATGGCATGAAATGATGGACCGATTACGAATTTTCGATAACTCTTTTTTGTTGTGTAAAGTGTAAGAAAACTTAATGACCATATTTTTTACTTTTCCAATGTAACCTTGGGTGGCAGCCACCTACACCACGTAGATGCTTATTTACCTAACTTATAACTACTAACTTCTACATGTTAGTCGTAGATGGTGTAGGTTGCAGGTGTGTAAGTGCACTGTACATGTGAAGCGGGGATGAAAAATGTTTTCTCACATCACCCCACCGTGTGCGATATTGAATGAAGGGAAATTTTCATACGTGACTATTTTTAAAAGTCAACCATTTTCGAGTAATCGGCCTACAAAGTGGTTTGTAAGTTGGTCCCCCCTCTTTGCATTTCTAATCTAGGAGACTTTAGAAACTTGCAATTTTCCATGCTGATAGATAATGTTAAATAATAGTTTTTTATTTAAAAATTATGTCACTTTTATTAAATTATTTAAGAAAAAAAGAATACTAAAATGCTATATACTCTTTAGGAAATATATTTTGAACGAAATCGGATAGTAACTTCTGAATTAATTTGAAAAAAAACCTAATGCGCGTTGATAGTTACGGAACCCTCCTTAGACATGTCCTGAATGCTCTTGGTTAGGTTATTTCTTTTGTTTATTTATTTTGTGACGACCTCTGTGACTCAGTGGTTGAGCGTGTTGGTGCTCAAGCCGGGGGTCGCGGGTTTGAATCCCGCCGAAAGAACGAAAAGTTTTTCTGTGTTCCTGGGATTCCATGGATGTGTATTAAATATGTTTATAATATAATAAAAAACTTAAATATATGTTTAGTATAAAAAGAATTAAATATATTTCCGTTATCTGGTACCGGTAACACAAGTTCTCGAGAACTTACCACGGGACCAGATTGATGTGGTGCGAAGCGTCCATAGATATTATATTTATTTCGTCGTGCATCATTATATCAATAATTTCGAATCTAACAATGTCAGTCCGATTGGCGGCAGTTTGGTTAATGTTTGCGTTGTTCGGAAATTCGGAATGTGGTGGGTTCGAACCCCGGTAAAATAGTTTTTGTTATTCTTTTTTTTATCTACTAGAGCTCCGAGCAAAGCTCCGTTACCCAGGTACTTATTGTTAATATAATGGAGTCGTCAAAAAATATGATCTGTTTCAGATATTGCTAGCTTTCGGGATCACTGCCGCTGTGGTGTTGTCGCTAACGCTGTTCGCCTTCCAGACGAAGTGGGACTTTACAACCATTGGCGGCGGTTTGCTGGCGACGCTGGTGGTTCTCATTATATTTGGTAAGTACCGCTTAATGTCCCTCGCCCACTGAGGCACCACAGTAGTGCTGCCAGTAATATGACCAAAGCCAAGCTGACACAAGGGGGCCTTTAGTCAAGATGCACTCGATAATTTCGACGGCGAAGTTAGAAATCAAAAGAAATCAATAGAAATCAAAGGGTTTTGGCAAAGTCATCGCAAGGTGACATGTCGCTTGCGATGCCTTATGTCAAATCCCGTACATTTTGTTTTCGAACTTCGCAGTCCAAATTATCGAGTGCATCTTGATTCTTGACTAAAGGCCAAGGGTCGGGAAAGATCAATATAACACGGTTCCTATCGGCTAGCCACATAAATATTATTTATCTGTAATATTATAATTTAAAATACTAAAAACAATACAATAAAATTTTCCTTAAAAATAGATCTGTGATCGAACATCCCCGTCCGCGTTTCACTCACGAGGCGCCGAAAGTCACAACTTAGGCTGGGACTATATGCTCCGCAAGCTGGAACGCCGGTGAAAATTCAGAGCACTGAAAATAGAACTCGGCACTAATACAATAGAGTTGAAAATGGAAGTTTCGAGTGTCGAGCTGTCATTTATGACATTGACATTTGACTCGACACTCATTGTTCTATTTTCAACTCCATTGTATTAGCGGAAAGACGAAAGTTCTATTTTCAATGTTCAGAATTTTCTACGGCCTTCCGGATTCCGGATCATATAGTCCCAGCCTTATATTTCGTACTAGCTTTTTCCCGCGGCTCCGCCCGCGTAAATATAGTATCCCCACGGCAATACTGTACTTTTTCGGGATAAAAAGTAGCCATCCAGAGCCTAACTATACTACTATGCCAAATTTATCTAAATCTAAATAAAAACAAATTTTAAGTGACTCAGTTATTTGTTTTTTTTTATGATTTTATCTAGGCTAAAGTTTATATTTGCGTAAATTTTTACCCATATAAGCCGGGAATATGTCGCTTTGGATACCACACATATGACATAGATTTTTTCGTGTTAGCCATAAAGTGAAATTTAAATGACAATATGATCGTGTCTCGGTACCTACTCGCTACTGAGACAATTTTTATTCTGTTGTGGCTTGATATTACGACGACAGATGGCACCACAACGTGTCAGAAAGTAACTAGCGTTGTTTTATGTTTTTACGTGATAACGTCTTATAAATCGATGAACGCCGGCAGAACGCACGAAAAGTGTCACGTTCCGCCTGAGCCGAGCGTGCAAGCGAAAAGAAGTCGGTTTACGGATAACGTGATAACGTAAAATTATCATCAGTAAAATTATTTTAACCGACGAATTGATTCCAAAGAAGGAGACGGTTATACGTTCGGCTGTATATATATATTTTTTGTATGTTCAACGATTACTCCGCCGTCTGTGGACCTATTTTCAAAATTCTTTTTTTTTGATGTATAGGGTACAATCCCAAATTGGTCCTTTTGATATGAAAGTGTTGACCTGATGGTGGGATCTATAAGGAATCGAGGGAACTTCTCGAAATTTATATCTATTACATAATATTCTCTTATGTTCAATATTATTTTTTGACGTGACAACGTCTTATAATTCGATGGAGCCTGCTGCACGCACGAAAAAACATGACTCATGCGGCGTTACCTCGCTCTGAGGCGTTCCATTTTCTTATGAAGTTGTCACGTTCACTATCGTCAGTAAACCGACTTTACAGACAACCGATTTTTTTTAATGTAATTTTTATATTAAAGTACCTATAATTAGGTACTAAACAACATATAAATATTTTATAAAATCTAACGAAATAAATAATAATATTTTTTTCTTAAACTATAATGTATCGCTCAATTGGTTTATCTCTTCTTTCTGACTTCGTCTGTGCAAAAACGTCAACTCGTGTCATCGTGTCGTCGTCAACAATTTCTTGAGCTAGTTAAGCTTCAATAGACAGTAGTGACTAGTGCCAAAAGTCTATCTTGGCCCATACTTATAAAAGCTTATCAATCAAAGCTTATCAATTCAATAATTTATCTTTAATAACGTTAATCAATAACGACTATATTATATTATATTTGTTTTATCAAAGTATAAATACTGCGCCCACGAATAAAAAAGTCAATTAAAAAATTAATTAATTAAAAATTAATTCTATTTCATATACATTTTTCATCAAATTCATAAAATGAAGAGGTCGTTAAAACCAGTGTCAATGGTTTGAATTGTTTTTGTTCGTTTTCAGGCTCGGTGGCGGCGTTCATGCCATACTACCGCACGATGCGGCTGCTGTACTGCGGGGCGGGAGTGATCCTGTTCTCGTTCTACATCGTCTACGACACGCAACTCATGATCGGCGGCGAGCACAAGTACTCCATATCCCCCGAGGAGTACATCTTCGCGGCACTCACTCTGTACCTCGATATATTGAATCTCTTTATATACATTCTAAGATCGTTGCGCTCGTAATGCCACAGCAGATATAAAGAAAACTGCTGTACTATGGATATAATATATTTAGGCGGACGGCGCGATTAGATAAGTCAGGTACGACTACAATCGTAATTGGGTATTTGCTTACATGTATAAGTATTTTTTTAAACATGCAGAACTAATTAGGTATTACAACTTGAAAAACGTAAAAAATGAATTGACATTTTACGTGTAGTTTTATAATTAGGTGCATTTTAAGTAACAAAAGAGTTGGAATATTTTTTTTAAACATTATTCGTATGAGGCATTTTCACAAAACACAAAAGTGCTTCAAACAAACAGCAGTTTCTTTTTAAAGAAATATTGATTTTAGTATACACTATACAGTATTCCTTTTGTAAACTTTCTTTTTTCAGAGCACGATTCATTTATTCATTTATGTAAAAAAAAACAGCAAGTACCCTATTTAATGATTCTTCCGCTTATACCTTGATTTTGTACGAATTTACGAATCTGTTTAGTAATAAGTTTTTGAAGCCTGAAGGACACATACTGTATAAACCATAATATTATGTTATGCTCGTATACAGCAGGCTAACAAAGTGCTCATGACGTCAATAAGAGACTGATTTATAAAATTTGAATTAAATGCGAGGTCTATCAAAATGGCTAAATCTGTCTGTGGTTTTCAACGCTAGTAATATATGAGTCAATATTTGATAATCGGTCGAAAACGACTACAAAAAAAAACAAAAAAAAATGTCGTATTTTATACATAATTGGTGTCTAAGTAATAGAGCCAAGTTAAATCTATATAATAACTATCAAATCGATACACTTTATTCGATTTTAGGGATTTTTGAGCAATATTTGCAAATATACAGAACAGGAAAATGACACTAGTGGCAGGATAATGAAATGGACCGACAGACTGATGACAGGACAGCAGGAAAATGATTGAAACATCAAGAAAATGAAAATAATCCATTATTAGTAATTATTATATTCATTATCAATCCAAGAATACTAATCAGTAAACAGAAAACATAATTATATCACTCTTCTTAAAGTTTTATAGAAAATACAATTATATTTAGTAAGTAACATATTTGACCAGATTTATTAAGAACTTTAACTTACTGTATTAATCAACATATATAAATTTCCTTGTACATTATTTTATATTCTACCTGTATTCAATAATCAACAAATAAGTAATATTCTTTCATTTAAGAGTAATTATGAATTTTTAATCAGTTACTTGAAAAATGTATCATTCTATAATAATATAATTAGTTTAAAAATTTCAACTTTAATAATAGTAAAAAAACAGAAATAATGTTTTTCATTTTTAGAAGTAACAAAAATAACATTAAAAATAGTTTATAGAAAAAGAGCAACAACAAAGCTATTTTTTGAATACATCTAAAGCATTTGGGAACTTATAAAAAATACGTTCTCCTTTGAGTAATAAAGAAGGTTGAGGTAACTTCAAAAGTATATCTTCAACTGGCAGATCATAGCAATTATCATCAATTTTAAATAGTTTACCATCATTACCAGTGGTTTTTAAAAATGTAACTCTAATTTCGCCATCTTCATCTACTTCTCCCATACACACAGCAACATATCTATATTCTGTATTTTTAGAGCTACATTTAACAAGAATATAGTCGCCATTGTAATAAGTAACATTTTCTTTTCTTAGAATGTTAGATGAGCTAGTTGTCGCAACGTGATCTTCAACAGCATCAAAATTTATACTTGAAGTATTTGGATCGATGTTTTCTTTGGGTGTTTGAATTTCGCGTTCATTCTCTGACTCTGAACTTGTGTAAATGTGTTTAGCCTTTTTAGCATTGACGTTATCCACATAATTCAAAGTGCCCATCAAATAATGTTCGCAGCTAAACATATTCTCACAAAAGCAACTCAAGAATTTCATTGTTAATTTGAAGCTATCTTTATTACCGATTACTTGATGGACTTTTAAAGTTCCCGAATAAGGCTTAGATGACTTTCCAGTCAATTTAATTTGAGAATGGTCATAATCTTGTTGCGTCACTGTTATAATTTTAATGTTGGGACAGTTTTCTTCTAGAACAGTTTGTAATTTTTTTATATCGACTAAGTCTTCACCTAAAGCAACCATTCGATCGGCAGTGCGCTTACAAACGGCTCCAACACCATCAGGGGCACCCTTTCCGTGCCCAGTCTCACTATAGTTCCAAGAGAAGAAAGCGTAATTTTCATAAAAATATTTAAGTCTGTTTGCAAGAATAAAGAACATGTACCGATTCCTATACTGGGTAACGGGCCCATCGCTAAGAAAATGCAAATTTGTTACAGATTTTAAATTTGTGGAAATCCAATCAAATATAGGGTGAAGGTGAGCCCATATGGCATAAGCAAGTATTGACTATTTCCGAGTTTCTAAGAACTCGGAAATAGTACAGAAACTTTGACACTCTAATTGATTGTTTGTTTTCCAGTATACAACACCTGTGTGTAGAGATATTTGACTTCTCGAACCTCCAAAGTGAAAAGCTTGCACTTCTGAACTATATTTTGTAGCGTAGTTCTCACTAAAATCAACATGAATAAGAACATCATTTTCAGACATATTATCTTTAAGTTTCTTAATGGCAGCATACTGATGAACAATATTTGTATGATGGTTTAAGAAGATGGGGACAACATTTTCGAATTGTTTACAACATCGTAGGGATTCAAGGTGTGATTAACTTTCGATATTTTCTTGACGCTTTTGTATTTCCCAGTTCGTTTTAAAAAGACCTGTTCACATACATTTTCCCACTTCATAACATTAATTTTGATATTATTGTCGAATTCTCCGTAAACTAGTTTTCGATCTTTACAATTCTTACATTTGCGACTTGTACACTCTTCATTGTATTTGTCACAGCAAACTGCTTCCAAAAAATGTTCAGTGCTGTGTACAGTTATTATATTGTACTGATGTAAAGATTGAATTAATAGGTCGAAATTTGCATGTAATCATACACAAACAAGTATTACGTTCCTGTACATGAGGTTTAACAATCCAAAACGGACGACATTGGCAAAACGCACTGTAAGATATTATATTTCCATTTTCTTTAACGTATATTGTATGTAGCTTCTTCATAGTCATTAATAAGTACCTTTTCTGTTCCTTTACTTTTTTCTTTGTTACAGTTTCTTTTTTTCCAGCACACATACGACTGTTGCAATCTTGTTCCAAGAAATTGATTATATTCATTTTCACATCTTCTGAAATTTTATTACATCTGTTTTTCCTCTGTATATTTAATAATTTTGACTCCAATTGCACTTTACGCTCTCTTTTTTCAGGTAGAACATGTTGTTTGGACAGGACTTTATACTTCTTAACTACATCTCCAGAAATAGATTTGGCAAATACCTGTTTTTCAGTATGACTTTCAAGTTTGGTATAATTTTGAGATAGCTGTTTTGACATAACTTCACTGAATAACAGTCTCTTCTTTATTTCGGCTATATCCCCCTTTTTAATAATTTCATTGGTTTTGTTTCTCGGACTGTCTTTTTTGCACTGTATCTTCATCTTAGAAATAATTCTTTGGTGTTTTTTTAGTTGGTTCTTTAACTTATTTATAGTTCTGCCCTGTTCTTGTAACAGTACGTTTTTTTTACGTTTATTTATTTCTGATCTCCTACGGCCTTCTATTATTCGTCCATCTAAAACTAGTAACTCTTGGGATACGACTGGAATTATGTTCTCATCATACATAGAGACTTCATTATTAGATTGTGGTGGAGTTGTATTTTCTTGAAGTAAAGCAGTGTTTGCCAAAAGATCTTTTTTCCCCCTATATTTTGCTGTATTTTTTCGCCACTCTTTTCTTTTGGCTCTTTTACACCGAGGAGTTAATTCAGCAATGTTTTTAATTTTACCCTCCGCTTTTCTTTTTAAATAGTATTCTTTCTTCTTTTGTTTCAATGCGTTTCTTTGTTCATTATCGTTCTTAATTCGTTGGTATCTCATTTTCTCCAATTCTCGCTTTCTTTCTAACACTTCTCGGGTTTTTTTCTTTGGAGCCATAATTATTGCACACTGAAACAAAATTACAATAAATTAATAACATTACTTACCTTGTGTTGTCATTTTCCTGCCACGGAGTCATTTTCCTGTCGAGAAAATAACAGGAAAATGACCACAGGAAAATGACAAAAATGCACATTATATTTGTCATACATTCTAATAACTAATATAACAGCAAAATCATCAGGTGATACGAATTATATCTTAATTCGTGAAAGTTTATTACAAAAAGCAGAATAATTTACTTACGATTCACCTCCTAATTGCCTCACAGGTAAATGACAAAGTGTATCAACTATACGCACGCACATGCCATAATCAGTTTGCAACGCCGAAGCAACGGCCGACACCGCGTCTCTCTTCTCACCAATCACAAACATGGACACCGCGTCCATTTAGAATACGCTCATTCGTTGTCCGCGACATTATAAAACGCGGTAAATTCAAATTTAAATTTCGGCAGCCTAATGACGCCGTGACCATTCGCTTAGATTGTTTATGATTTTTTTTTAGTTTAATATCATATTATCTTAAATAAAATATTGAACAGTTTTAGATTAATGTGCATTCAATGTAAATATAATCAAGCTTTTATAATTTATTTTTAATTCTCCATGTTATTATTAAAAAATGTCACCAAAAAGGAAAATTCCACCGACAGGAAATATGACATCTAGCACTTTTTGTTTATTTTTACTATTTGAAAACCAAACATATACTCACCAAAGTGTTTCGATATGTAAACAAAGTATTGCACTACATTATGAAAATACTATTATGTTTAAATATTACATTAAAATTACAAAAAAGTTATGGGGACCTGTTTTGGCCAATTATCAAATATTGACCCATATATTCATTCGTATACAAAATGCATTTATTTTATACATAGAGAAAGACTATAATTATATTGTATTAACTTTTTTCCACTGGATGTTTGATGATACTTACTAGTACTACGTTCGTTTAATATTAATTGTTAAATGTGGACAAGCAGGGTTAATAACACATGCGAATATTGCAATAAAACCTCCTTTGGCATATCTAGGTCCATTTTCTAGGGAGGTACTGACATACAATGGCCGATAAAGCCGCGACTATGAAGCCCAATGTACAGTGAAGCTGGAGATTCAGGTAATAAATATTGAGTTTTGCCCATAAAGTAAACACCTAATTAACTTTGTGATTTGACAAAGAGTCATATAAGGGATTTACCTATTGATTTTTATACTAATAGAGATGCTAAAAGTGTTAAATTGGCGATTACTTTTGATTTTCTTAATAAATGTGGTATAAATAATGTAACTATGTACCTAGTGTTGCCAGGTGCGATTTGATTAAAATCGGGGCAGAAGACAAAAGAATCGGGATTTGAGTATATAAATAGGGACTGGCAGAAAAACTGAAACTTAGCGACGAGCTTTACAAATTATCTAGGTAGCTCTTTAGCTTTACATGTAGAATAATATATTTTAGTTAAATGCGAGCGAGCAGAACGAGTATCAAATATATAAAAGAATCAATATAAAAGTCTCTCTCTGCTACTTCCACGAACTGGATTTTGTTTTCTTTTGGTCGCTCAGAGGGTAAATAGTATGAAGATACATTTCCTTGATGATTGCTTGCAGCAGAGTGCAGACCATTGTGTTTTCCGGACATCACACTCTCTCCATCATATCACTGTGCAATAAAAAAAAACATTGGTCAGCCTCATTGTGTAGATATTATTTAAATAATAATTATTATTATTATTTGTTTTGTATGTTGACTATGTTCCAACGGATACCTATTGTGTAAAATACCAATTATATACTTACGTATTTTTACGGATTTATTTTACTTGCGGTACCTACACCTCGATTTTTATTTACTAGTAAGTACTCACAGAAATGAAGTCTATTCCGCAGTTTCTGGCTATTCCGCAGCGGCCAGTAGGTATTGCGACCGCCGCAAGTGTCGCGACTCGCCGTCGCGACCAAGCATGCAGCCAGAACTGACGCAAAAATTGTAAGTCCGAGTACAGAGTGCTTCGAAAATGTGGACGTCGAGGAAATAGCTATGATGGTTTATCTTGCAAGTAAGAAGCGAAAAAACAAGAAGAAGCACTAGCAAATATTTCTGTGATCTTCCCACAATATCCTTTTTATGTCTCGGTTTGAATAGTAGTCGTACGACATGTCCCACAACGCCCTTCTAGTCTCAAGCTCGCAAATATTCACCTACCACTCCATGTCAAAAGACATCACAATGACATCAGATTACTCTGCAAACAAGTAACACGTCTGCCCGCGGCGGCCAGTACGCGCACATTGGCGCACGATCCTATAATTCTTCAAATCCCAGTGGTCGCGGCGGTCAGCGGCCACAGGTTACGTCGCTATCATCTCATTGGCAGCCTTACTAGTACTTAGGTGGCCGCTGCGGCCACCGAAATGTATGCATTGTATCATCAGTGCGCGCACAAGGCCGCAAGCGGTCAGCTGCCGCTTGCATATATTTTGGTGGCCGCCGCAGACTGGCCGCGCTTGTGCCTACTAACCATAGATGATAAGTATAAAGTATTACTACTGAGACTAACAAACCTGCTATTGGTTGATATCACAGTACTGTGATATCAACCAATAGGGCTCCTGCAATCTTCTTTTATTTTTTTTTTGCTTATAATAGGGCAGCAGAGTCTAGATGAGGATGATAAGCGTAATACATAAGGGCTATACTGACCATCCAGCCTGCAAGGCCAAGGCCGCGGACTTGTAGGCAAAAATTATAAATGATTGAAACTAATGACGCCGTGAGTATGGCGCATAATGGGCCCATTATGCGCCATACTGCCCATCCAGCAAATCCAATGGCAGCCTTTGAGCAGACGTGTAGGCAAAAATTATAAATTGATTGACACTAATGGCGGCCAATAATACTGGTGCTGGATTCGCAGGCTGGACCGTGATTATGGCACCTTAATCCTTCCGCAAAATAAGCCTGACACCAAATGTGATGTGTCACAACTCACAATCGAGGTCACAACTCACACACTAAAGTGTGAATTTTAAGAGCGTTTCACAATACGCGATTCGAAACTCGAAAGCCGATTCGGACCGGAAGACGCTCTTATATCGTCGGTATAAGAGCGTTTTCCCATCATCCAATACGTTAACCGATAAATGTAAGGACAAAGACAGGTTTATGTTTCAATATAAAACATAATAAACGTGCAGTACGCGCCACTTATCGGGCGCGATATCGGATATCATTATCGCACAACGTGAAAACGCTCTAAGGTATGTGGGAATAGTGACAGCCCCAAAGGGAGTTCTCCGACCGAGCGAGGTGGTATGCCCGGTCAGACCGAAGCCTACTTGTATGAATTTCAGGTGTCGTATATATACATTGTGCCGATCTTCGAAAACTTCGATAGCGCGATTCAGGATCGTGGCGTCCAATTAGGACCAATTAGGTCCGCCACATCACTGCCCCCGAAGATCGGAGGTCTAATCTTTAGTCTTCTTGTTTGAGTTGCCAGTGCCAGATAGTCCCAGTGAGTCAGAACTGTGCTGCTTGCTGCACAGGCTCCAGTGAGTCGGAGTGCTGCCATGCGGGGCCGATGCTACGTGCTGACCAGGAGAGATGTGCTCTGCTTGCTGACCGCTCGTTGTAGTGGAGTGCCTGATGAAGCCGGTGAGGGTTCGACCAGGCCGCGGTCGAGATACCCGAAGAGGCTAACTAACTTTCAGTAAAGCTTCTGCCACTTTACTGAATCGACTGACATGACTCATGGACTGTACTGACTATATATTTGGACTTTGACTAGACTTTAGACTTGACGATATAGGAATACGGTGTTGAAAATTGAAACGAAAGTTCTTTTTCCCGCCTTTTTAACTTGACACTGGCAAATGGTATAAGCCGATGCCATATATAAATTAAAAACAAAGTATCAAGTGTCATGTTAGGTCATTACTTATCATCTATGATGTTAGGTTAAAAATATTGTGCACTTGAGACTCGCACTGGCAATTTTATGCATTTATTATGAAATAAAATATTTAATTAATGATATAAGTGAAAACCACAGGTAGATTACACAAAATGGCTAGTTTTTTAAGAAGTTGTGCTATCACCCGTCACTTGAAGAGGCCGTTTTATCCGAACAGACGAAGTAGCTCTGGCTATGTCGTACTGTAAGTAACAAATTTAAGATGATTTTTTTACATAATAAAATCCAGGATGTTTACTGTACTCAGATACTCTCAATCATACCAAAATCACTTGTTTAAGAATGTAAAAACTATTTTATCAGTTTTTATAACATTTTATAGTTGCTTGGTAAAATTCCTTGTGATTAAATTGTTTTTGAATAGTGTAGTAAAGTAACACCACTATTAACATACATAGTCATGGTTAAAATTCATAAATGAATAATTAAAAATATTATATTTAATAAGTGCAACTTTAGTGTAATATTAGAAAATTGATCTTGATTTCAACTAATAACTTTCTCTATTAAACTGCTTAAAGGTGCAATACCACAAAGTTAAAAATAAGGGATATAATTAATTGTGTGAATAAAAAATAACTTGGCAACAGACAATTAAACAATGTATTACTGAATTTGGCTGCAAATGTTGGTGACTATATTACTAAACTGGCGAAAGCACTTAGGCGATAAAAAATACAAAAATCGCCAGATAAAAGGTAGGGAATATTAATTGGCGACTTAATTTCCGAGTTGGTGATTGTTATATGATGTAAGCAACTGTAAAAGTCCCAGATTTGGTTGATAAATTAATTACTGCTAAAAATGCAATTAATAGGTTATGAAAAATCACATTGTTTGATACTATTGGAGTTAATTAACTCCGTTTTGTGGGTGTCGTTTTCAAGGTTTTTGTGGGTGCTGAATATGAAAATTACATCCATTTTCAAACTCCAAAATGGTGTACATTTTTTTATTAAAATTAATATGGGTATCCTTTGGGTATGGGTAGGTTTATAGGAAAAGGGCATTCATTTTGAAATTTTCGTATTTAGCACCCCCAAAAACCTGGAAAACGAGACATTAATTTTACAGAAAATAAATACCTACCTTTCCGCCTTTTTGACAGTAGGAATGATATTTAAAAATAGTGAATTTTTTGCAATGTGCTGATTGTAAGAAATTCATTTATGAACCCCTTAGAAACCTACAAAAGGCGCCTTTATTCATTTAATATAAATTAAATGTCCGCTATCTTGGAAATTCAAAATGTTTTTTGTAATCAACATCCCCTTAAACCTATAAAAGGGCACCCATATTAATTTTAACAAAGATAAATGTCAGTATTCTAGGAAATTCAAAATGGATGACTTTTTGTAATCAGCACCTGCAGAAACCTTGAAAAGGACACCCATATTAGTTTAAATAAAAAATATGTACATCTTAGAATTTCAAATTAAATGTCATTTTCGTATTCAGCACCAAATACCTGGAAAACGATGCCCATATCAATTTTACATAAATAAATATTTTGAAATTTCAAATTTTTATAATCCACACCCCCTAGAAACCTAGAAAAGGACACTTATATAATATTCGTTTTACTAAAAATAACGTCCGCCATCTTGGTATCAAAAAATGGATTTATGTACGCTCCTTTACGCTTTTTTGATGCACCTCGGTTCACTGCTCGGTTCACACAAAATTTGTGCCCATTCTTTAATTAAATGTGTGCTCTCAATTTGTCGCCAAGATGGTTATTTGTTCGCCAAAATAATATCTGTCTGTTTTATTGTTATTGTGTTATTGTTTGGAATATTCAGGAAAGAAATCTGATATTATTTGGTCATTAGATTTGCATTTTTTGAACATTATTTCGCCTTAGTAACTTAGTACTTAGTTAGGTTTAACTTATTCGGTTTTTTTACACTCAATATCTGAATTATTTGTCGCAGGTTTAAATACATGCCTAAAGAAAATCGTACTTATAGAATATACTTAAATCAAAATAGCGGAAGTTAGGTGACTCATTTCTTTTTACCCTAAAGATTTTGGCCGTCTATGTATGATTGTTCCATTCCATCATAGCACCTTAACTACTGATCCGATTTTGTTAAATCAGGTGTCAATAAATTCATAATAATTTAAAATACGTTTGAATTACTTTTATACACTATATATATATATAGTGATGAGGTAATTAGTAATACCAATATAAAAAGCAATATTTAATTTATTCCACAGTGCATCTATTTTCTTTATTGTTGTTTTTTTTTTGTAATGTTTTTCTGTTTTATTGTCTTATCTGATCCTATATATTATACTATATATACTTTTATAAATGTGAAAGTTTTGAGAATGGATAGATGAATGTTTGTTCCTCTTTCACGCAAAAACTGCAAAGCTGTATTTGATGAAATTTAGTATGGTAGTAATGTAAGCCCTGGATTAACACATCGATTTTTATCTCGAAAAAGTACAGGGTTCGCGTGGGATTCTGTATTCACGCGGGTGGAGCCGCGGGAAAAAGCTAGTATGTAATATATTATGTAGATTGTACATATAATGGTTAAAAATTACTTTGCTTTTTCCAGTATTCCAGAAATTGGAGAGGATGGAGACAAAAATGCTTTACTATCTGATAACGGATTCCCAGAATTCAGTGATGTAACCATTGAGAAATGCATTGCTTCTATTAGCAAACAAAGTTTAGATTACGAAAATGGCGTCCGTCAAATAGAGGCGTCATGTGGTAACTGTAAAAATGCATTCGTTGAAATTTTCGAACCTCTGGAGAATCTAGATATTCCCTTAGAACTAACGTGGGGTATGGCTAAAACGTTATATCTCGGGAATAGCTCATTAATGCCAACAAAATCATACATACAGATACATCAGAGAGCTCATAAAGCAAGGTCTGCCAAATTCAACAGCATACCCATATACCAGGCTGCTGTTGATGAGAAAAATCGACTGAAAAAACTAACAGACGAAGAACAAAGATTATTGGATAAATATATTTTAGAAGGAAAACTAAACGGTTTAGATGTTAAAGGCATAAAGCGAGAGAGGTTGAATACTATTCTTTCTGAAATGCAAAAAGAAAAACAAACTATTAGAGAAAAAGTTGATTTCGCAACAAAAAGTTTCAGTGGTATGATCAATGATGAGGCAATCATAAAGGAATTTCCCCAGAGTTTAGCCAAATCTATGTCCGTCAACAATGATGCTTCTCGTGGACCATGGAAGATGACCTTACAGCCTCATATTTACGAGCCGTTTATGCAATACTGCTCTGAAAGATCATTGCGCTGGAATATGTGGCAAGCAAATGTTCAACGATGTTCAGGTTACACCAAAAAAGAACTGGAAACGAGTACAAATATTGAAAAATTACGCAGCCTTAGGCAAGAACAGGCAAAAATATTAGGTTTTGACAACTTTGTCGATATGAGTATGGAAACAAAAATGGCAGGTTCGATGGAAATCATTTTAAATGTTCTTGAGGCCATGCGTGTAAATGCTAAATCAATGCAAGATCTTGAATTAGAACAATTGCAAGAATACGCCCAGCAAAGAGGCTTCAGTGATAAATTAGAACACTATGATATCCCATATTGGCAGAGGAAACAGTTGTGGTCCCTCTTTAATTTCGATGACAACAAAATACGCGAATATTTTCCTCTGCCCAAAGTTATAAATAGTCTATTTAATTTATGCAGCACATTATTTAAAATACAAATAGTTGAACGATCCAACACACAAACTTGGCATAAAGATGTGAAATATTATGACGTTTACGATGACTCCAGTAACCGACCGGTAGCCGGCTTTTATTTTGATCCATACGCAAGACAGGACGAAAAAATTCGCATATACGACGACGCTGGGTGGCATGTTGCTATTCGCAATAGAAGCGCGGTTGCTTCAACACAGCCACTATCTGCTTTAATATTTAATTTCCAACCTCCGATTGATGGAAAACACTCGTTGCTTACGTTTAAAGAAGTGAATATTTTATTTAAGAGATTCGGCCGTGCGCTAAGGCATTTACTTACTAGAGCGGAATATTCTGAAGTGGCAGGATTGTCGAATGTGGAATGGGACGCTGCTGAGGTCTGTGGATATGTAATGACTCACTGGCTTTACGACCCTCACACGATACGCGCCATTAGCGGACATTACAACTCTGAAGAACCTCTGCCAGAAGAAATAGTGAACAATTTACAACACACACGACGTCACATGGCTGGTTTCAAACTTTGCAAAGAATTATATTTATCGAGGTTGGATTTGGAACTACATTCGAAGAAGACTTTCTGGCGTGACTTGGTTAGAGATATATGGTCCGAGTACAATACGTTACCGTTCTATAAATATGATTCTCATGTGCTGTCGTTTACGAAGATATTTTCGGAGGAATGGGGCGCCGCGTACTACAGTCACTTATGGTCGAAAATGATCGCAGCTGATGTGTATAGTGCGTTCGAGGAGTCTAGAAAGGCCGATCACGATGTCATCGCTGTTGGAAGACGGTACAGAGACACATTCTTAGCTGCCGGTGGCAGTTGTCATCCCGGCGAGGTGTTCAGACGGTTTCGTGGACGAGACCCATCACCGCAAGCACTGTTAGATGATCTTGGACTTTCCAAAAATATTGTAGATGAATAGTATTTTTGAATGATTATTAATATATAAATGTATATTTATTAAAAAAATTAAATAACTAATTCCATGTAGGTATATATGTTGTTTGATTGTTATTCATATTTAATATGCGGCTTGACATATTACAAATAAGAAATACTTGAATTAGTTCAACTTAGGTACACTCTACAATTATTGCCAACCATTCGAGAAAGAATGTACTAGTAAATTAGTCTGAATCAGGATTTTGCTCCCAGGCCCTCTCCATATCAAATATATCTTGTTTGATTTTCTCATCTTCAGGCAAAAGTTTGCCAGCTGCCTTCATTTCATCGATGGCTTTGTTCAAGTAACCGAGACGTGCTAGCGCAGCTGCCCGTCGGGCTATGCACTTCGCACGACTACGCCTGTTTCCTTCACATGCTGGTTTCATTAAATCCAATGCGGATGAACAGTCGTTGGCCTGCAAAAGACAATAATAATAGCCAACGCTATAGCTAAAAAACTTACTATCGCGACAATCGCATGTGTGTTTGGCGTCGTAGCTCCCAAACGGATGAACCGATTTTAATCTAGTTTTTCTTTTTGAAAGCTGACGCGATCGACAGTGTTCTTAACAATAATTCATCCTCATCAGCTCGCCTACTACTTGATATTGACGGGGGCTACTAATTTTTTTTTGTTTATCCTTTATATTTAGTTAAATGCATAGAAACACGAAGACTAAACTGGGTAAACATAGTACGTACACATTTATTGAAGTTGCCAAGTGCGAAATGATTAGCAGCTCTGTTGGCGTAAAGACTAGGCAGCTTGTCCGACAATGTTATGCCATGTGTGTATGCACTAATAGCTCCCAGGAAATTGCCGCTCCTGAAGAATTCATCGCCTTTCTCTTTACACCATTGCGGATCTTGTTCCTCTGGACGCAAATCCTCAGATGTGAAACCTTCAAAGTTATAATTTGTTTCAAATAAACAACATACCTAAATAACTAGTCTATTAATTAATAACTAAGTACATAAAATTATTATCTTAGCACAGTGCAAAGCGCTTCAGTGTACATTACATTCTAGTTTAAATAAAGTAAGTGATACCAGTCGCTCTTCTAGCCATTGTGATGTTTCTTAACCACGCTTCTTCTTCATCGGCTGCCGACTCCCTGCTTGGGGTAGGAAAAGACCGTGGTGTGTGGGTAATCTCTAAATTTTTCGTCTGCCTTAATTGTGGCAGAACTCTTTTTGCCATTTCGTCTTTCTTTTTATTCACATATGACGATGTTACCAACTTTTTTGCAGGCTTTAGGGCTTCTGAGTTCGGCTGCTTGAAGCTGGTATCCGTCTTCGATTCTTTTTTATCGTCATCATAATTTGAGTTTAATTCTATTATCTCTACTCCAGAAGATCTAGCAGAAATAGTTTCTGTTCCATTTTCCTTTTTCAATCGCCAGTTTTCCAAATTGTTCATAGCCTGGCGACGTTCGTCGTCTCTGCGTGAATCCATGAGGAGGTGTTGTTTACTATCAATGTCCATAGCTTTTTGGACAGCGAATCTATTCAGTTCATTCTTTTTTAAAGACTTCACTTCTGCTTCTTTTTTGGCCTCATCCTGAGCTTCCTGTAAAGTTTTTTGCCTTGCTTCTTTCTTTTCCTCTTTAGAAAGAGTCTTTTCAAGCTGACTCCATTCATACTCTTCTTTCTTAATCAAATTTAACAAGATTTCTTTATCATGGATAATGCATGTACTGTTATTATTACACACCTCATCAAATAGAAATATTTCAAACAAAAAGGGGCTAAAGTGAGCTTTTACATATGAATCTGTTGTAAATAGATCTATGTTTTCCTTATAAACTGGATCGATTGGTATTCTAATATGAACATTAGTTGAAGTTTGCGTCCAAGTAAAATCCTTTACTAATATAGGCATATTGCTAATATATTCTTATTTTTATATTAATTAAGTTTTTGGGTCAATCGGGCACGATCCATAAAAATAGAATGACAAATACTTCTATTACCTACCGCTCAGAATAATGACTCCATCTGAGACCTTACTGCACCTTATTGTTTACAAGTTGCTATGGTTATTAAAAAATCAAAGAGACGACGAGACCTACTGGAAAATAGGACGACTACATACGAGTCAACTGATCTGGAGCAGTCGTTTGTCTCAGTCCCGGTCTTTATTAAAACGAGTTTACAAACTTGAAGTTATTTACTTTATTTAATAATAGGAAAAACTTCCGATCCCCTTTTGTTTTGTAACCCTAATAATATTTGAAAAATTTTATGGCACTAAAATACGTGGAACTTAACTGGCGATAAGACCTCGTACCCACGAGTGTTTTTTTGTGGACGGGACAGAAAATCGTTAATCCAAGTGTCAAATATCAGAATTGACAGCTGTATACGATTTTCAGTTCTATTATATTATAGCACCGAGTGCTAAGTGTGGATTTTTCGCATTCGATCGTGAGCGCGTTTGGAGTTTACTAGGCATTTGTATGTGATTTGACCTAGTTGTCGCGTTTACAACTAGGTGGCGCTGTACAAATCACATACGAATTCCTAGTAAACGCCAAACGCGCTCACGATCGAATGCGAAAAGAATACTCACACTTAGTACTCAGTTCTATTTACAGTGCAAATTTTTCTGACGCGAGGCGCGACCACTAAACACGCTCGTGGGAACGTAGCCTAAGCCCTCGTAGTGTAGCAGACTGGTAATCCAAAAAAAAAAATTGTTTGACATATAATAATTATCCTGTAGTTTAGAGCTTGATGTCGGGAGTTTTGCCGGGAATGTCAATGTGCGACGTTGTTGTTTTTGTATGTCCTCCAAAATTTGCGTTATTTCGGTACATAATGTGTAATATTGGTAGAATATTAACCATTCCAACTAACACACCACAACCAACCGCTATTCGCTGACGTGCAGAACTGTGGGCAAGTGGTACAACTGGGATCCCCTTTTTTTGCTTAATTTTATTTGTCATAATTTCATTTGCTTTATGTGCTTAACTCATTTGGTATAATTTTATTACGCATAACAATACTTTGACTTAATTATTTCTTAGCATACTACATCATTAGGCATAAATATCATTTAGACTAATATTTTTCGTCCTAGTTTAATGAGGCACTCGTACGTTACGTCTCATTTCGAAAAAATAGGGAACCGGTACAACTACAAAAAGCGTGCTATTTTGTGTGTTCTTCAAAACTCCGCAAGAAGTTTCAGTAAAGCGTCTTCCCCTTTGACTAAAGTAAGGCCAACGAGACGAGGTAAAAAACGTAAATAAACGGACCGCTACTGAGTTGCATTATGAAAGTGAGTTAATATTATATCTGTCCTTATCACTCATTATGCAATAATGACGTCAGTTGGTCGACGACAGCTGTCGTAGCGTGTTTCGTGGTACAGGAAAGCGGCCAGTGCCGCAGTTGTCAACATTTGGTCCGCCAAACAATTGTGAACAAGTTCATTCCTGTTTGGATTGCGTTCGAAGTGATACATATTTTTTCGTCTCCGTATTTACTTGGTTTTTTGTTGTTCTTATTCCGTTTCGGTTAGTTTTATTTTTGATTTTTGCTGTTATTGTGAGTGCTTAGTTGTTGATTTTAATTATGGAATCACAGCCTGGCGGCTCTAAACAACCTTTGAAAGAAATAATTCACCACGCAAAAAGCGTCAAAAGGTAAGTTAATTTATTAATTCATTTGCACTTGAACCATTACCATAATTTTGATTTTTATGGTTCCATACCAAAAAAGATTTTTTTATATAATAATAAGAAAATAGTCTAAAATTTACCATTCCTCACATTTTTTTTATTTACAGCGGACGTATTTTACATCTAATGAAAAAGGAATGGTCGTTAATGTGCACAAATACGTGAAGCAAACTTGGCCATCTGATGAATATCCGTACAAAACAAGTATAATGGAGAAAACAGCGAGCATTTTGGGCATCGGTGTCGCTTCCGTATATAGAATTATAAAAGAATATGCAACAACTGGGAAAGTACAAAGCCCATCAACAACCAATAAAAGGGTCACATTCTCGGAAAAAGTGGACGAGTTTGATAAACAGGCCATACGAAAGAAAGTTCATAGCTTTTATCTGAAAAGCGAATTACCTACATTAAAAAAAGTACTCCAAGCTGTCAATGATGATGAAGAATTAAATAAATTTTAGAGATGGACATTTAAGAAAATACTTAAACATTTAAAATTTAAGGATATAAAAGACAAAGAAACAATGCTTTAATAGACAGAGACGACATTATACTATGGCGAATGAATTACTTAAGAAAGATTAAAAAATACCGAACGGAGAATCGCTCTATATTCTATATGGATGAAACATGGGTGAATGCAGGTTTGTCAAATAATTGTGCCTTTATTATGTTAATAAATACTAGCTTTTGCCATTACTTTACTTACTGCCTCCGTTTCCGAGTGGGCTGAGCGTGGGCTCTTAATCTGGAGGTCGCGGGTTCGGTTCCCGCAGGGGACACACATACAAAAAATTCACTTTATTTGTTGTTCTCTCGTTGGGTTTCTGGGATCGATAAGCCTTGCAGCCCACAAAATAAGAAGATGACTTACTAAAATAATTAGAATTTTCGGCAGTGCATATCACTGGTAATGTAAAACTTATTTCGTTTTCAGGGCACACTGTTTCAAAAACTTACGTGGATACTACAATAACTTCAAAACGGCAAGCTTTTATGGAGGGACTGAGTACGGGTGCAAAGAACCCTACTTCAAAGGGCACACGACTGATTGTGGTGCATATGGGAAATGAAAATGGTTTCACAGAGGGGGCTGATGATGTATTTGAGTCAAAAAACACAGGTGATTGCCACGAGTCAATGGACGCGAACCGCTTTGAGCAGTGGTTTGAGAATATTTTACCAAAACTTGGTGAAAATGCTGTAGTGGTACTGGACAATGCTCCTTACCACTCAAGACGCCAAGAAAAAACACCCACCAGAGCATGGAGAAAAGCAAGTATTCAAGAATGGCTGCGTAATAAAGAACTAAGCTATGATGAAAAAGACGTAAAGGCAGAACTTTTAAAGAAAGTAAATGACGTAAAGGTGAACTACCAAAGATACGCTGTGGATGAGCTCGCCAAAAAATTTAAGGTGGAAGTCCTAAGACTGCCACCTTATCATTGCGAGCTCAATCCCATTGAACTCGTATGGGCTGACATAAAGGGACACGTAGATCGCAATAATACTACATTTAAATATGAAGATGTGAAAAAACTGCTACAAGAGGGGATCCAACGTGTATCTGCTGATAAATGGCGAAATTGTGTGGATCATGTAATAAAAGTCGAGGACAATTTTTATAGCAATATTGACAACATGATTGATAATACAATAGATAGTTTTATCATAAACACAGCTGACTCGGACTCTTCCGACGAATCATCTTTGTCTAGTACAGACGACAGCGATTAAAATTCGAACTTTATAATAATTTATTCAAATAAAAATGTTTTGAACCCCTGAAAATTTGTTTACATTTTTTATCTCGTCTGGTTGGCCTTACTTTAGACTTGGACATGACGATATAGAAAAACGGTGTTGAAAGCTTTAGAGAAAAATATTTTCCCGCCTTTTTACTTGACACTGGCAATAGTTTATTACCTTTCGCCATATAATTAAAAAAACTGATGTTGACTGAAGTATTGGCAGTGACACCAGCTGATTACTGTCATTTAGAGGTGTAAAGCAAACGGGAGGCTATACCAAAAGAAGAAGAATAGAAAGTAACGAAAAAAGTATACTCATATGTATTCGTTACTATAGTATCGTTACGTTACTCGTTACTCTTGATACCTCATAACATGCTATGTTATGTTAGAGCAGGGGTCTCCAAACTTTCCAGCCTTAGGGCCATACTGATTACTCCAGTAAGTTCCGAGGGCCAAAACCATATTATCATTGTTGCCGGTGGTAAAAAGTGAAATAGTCCACTGATGAAAAAAAAAGTCCGAAAAAGTACGCAACGTTTAAAAAAGGCTGCAAATCGGACTAAAGTCCGCAAAACGGCAACACTGCATATTATTAATTTTCCTGTCATTATCTGTAATTTCTAGATTAGTCGTAGAGTACGAGCCATGAGGAGTAACGTGACACTACATCTGGTGGACACAAGCGGAAATAGGTAGTACCTTCTATCGCTAACAGATGGTGCTAATAGCACGTACAGAATAATCTCGTTGGTTCGAGAAAGTTCTGGTGTCTTCCACTCACTTCTAGATGGCAGTAATTGGAATATATAATTATATGACAGTATAACATATGACACTGTTGTGAAATAAAATAGTGCGTACCTCCTTAAAACGTGTTTGTGCGTGTTTAAGTTTAAGACATATTTGTAACAGTATTTTGATTTGAATTGTTGCTTTTGTGTATGATTTAGTAGTATGGAAAAGAAGCGAAAAATTGATAGTGAATGCAGAAAATTCAAAGATCAGTGGAACATTCAGTATTTCGTAATTGAGTCCAGTAACAAGGCGCTATGTTTGATTTGCAATGAAAGCATAGCCGTTCTCAAGGAATATAACATTAAACATCATTATGAAACAAAACATTTTCAAAATTACTCAAAATATACAGGAAGTTTGCGGACAGAAAAATTCTAAGCTATGAAGCGCGGATTGAAATCGCAGCAATCTTTATTTACAAAACTCAAAACTAAACCAGAGGCTGCAACTCGTGCCAGATTTCGTGTGGCTCTTGAAATTGCAAAACGTGCAAAACCATTCACCGATGGAGAAATGATCAAAGAATGCATAATTACTGCAATTATGCCGAAGAAATGTGCCCTGAAAGGGTAAATTTATTAAAAACTGTCTGTATGTCAGCAAACACTGTGGCTCGAAGGGTAGAAAACATCGCTGAAAATATATTCTCTCAACTGTTCGACAAAAATGGACATGTTGAGTGGTTTTCTTTGGATGAGTCAACGGATGTGTCAGATACTGCTCAGGTGTTGATTTATATTCGAGGAGTAGATAAAAGCTATGAAGTGCATGAAGAACTTCTTGATATGTATAGTATTCATGGCACAACTACTGGTACAGATATTTTTAAAGCAGTTGAAATGGCCATTAATCAAAAGAACCTTCGATGGAAAAACTTGAAATGTATTACATGATGAGGAGTTTTGAATTCTCTTCTCTCTGTCAGGTCTTCCACTGACACAATTTGATAATTTGCATAAATTTGCTCTTGGGCTATTTTCTGTTTTTGGTACTACTTATTTGTGTGAGAAGACCTCCAAAATGAAGTACACAAAAAATGTTTACAGATCTAAATTAACTGATGAGCATCTTAAATCTCTTTTAATAATTGGTACAAGTAAAATTAGTCCACATTTACAAACTATTGTCAGTGGAAAATCTCAATTACATAAATCTCATTAGTATTTCATATGTCATGCTTGTTATAAGTAATGTTTTTATTTAAAATGTATAAAATGTTAGTTGAATTCATTTCAATAATTTGTTAGTTATTATATACCGAAGTTAAATTTTCTGCATATTATACATGTCTTTACTCATTACAATTCTGTGTTTCTTTATCCAACTTATCACAAAAACAATAAAAATAAGCCTACAACAATGTTATGAGTAGTTAGCCCATGACCATATCAATGTAGATGTCATATTAATAATTATTCAACATAAAATTAGAATACTTCAGCAAACTAAATTTAATCTGCTATAAAAAATATGTTCTCTAAAAGGAGTTTTCAAGTATGCTAGCTCTCCGCGGGCCGGACAAAATCTGACCGCGGGCCGGATGTAGCCCTCGGGCCGTAGTTTGGAGACCCCTGTGTTAGAGCAACGAATCAAGTCGTATTGCGTACGCGTATAGTTTGATGTCGCGGTGTCGTAACACTCGTGATTGTAGGAAACATACTTATACATTACATACCAAGCTGCGTAAGGTTCATTTTTTCACTTTTCCGTATTTTGAACCACTTTTTAAATTATAACACTATACTAAGAAAAATGCGAGTAACGAAATGTATTCGTGTGTAACGTTTCGTTACTCGGTACTAGATGGCGCACCCGTTCCTCAGTACCGAACACATCCGGTTTGCTACAGCTCTACGTAGTAATACATCTATGAGCCATAGATGACTTTCAGTAGTAGTTTTCAGTAGTATTACTTATCATCTATGGTAGGCACTACGTAGTAACTAATTCTTAATCTGTGGTAGGCATAGTCTATTTCGAACGCATGACGCGCGTTTATTTCAAATTTATTTTAAAATAAATAAGCTTAAACTAAGTTATATTTTATTTTAAAGTCCCCATTAATAGGTCAAAACAGCCACCACCACCAGCAACATGAGTTTAATACGATTATTGGTTAGGTTTTATCATCACTGTTATGTAACACTTGTATACAACTACCACCATAATAATTATTGTGTGCTTATTTACTCAGGCAGCTGATGATAATATTATATCATAAATACATTATACGACTTTGATAACGTTGCTTCAAACTTTGAATTCTCATTCATTTATGAACAATGGCTCTAAAAGTACAGACAGGTAAGTTAATCATAATTTAATTTTTGTATTCTTCCTCTTCTTCCCAAGTATGACATTTTTTATAGTTTTTATAGGGTTTAAAGGAAATTAAAACAGATTATGGATGTATGTACACTAAAACATGTTAACAAATTTTGATAGCTAGCTAAAGAACTGAGCAGCAGAATATGAGCCACAGCAGCAGCATTTGAAAAGCTGCAAGCAAGGTGTACTACCCCACATCTTATATGCTCCAGAGACATGGTCAACATATTCGCACCCTGGATAGGTTTCACTTTAAATGCCCATGTGATATTTTAAACATTAAGTGGTCTGACTGAGTCACGAACACGGATGTATTGAGGCTTACCTTTGCAATGAAAGCTCAGGTGGAACGGGCATGTATTCTGGGTGTCCAAAAGTATGGTGGCTAAACGCATCTTTCACTCAGAACTGGCCGAAAGTAAGTGAAAACAAGGTGGTCAGATCCTGATGTATAAAGTTGTCTTAAAAAAGGCATATGAAGAGGTGAGGGATCAACCCCTTTATCTGGGAAGAACAAGCACAAAACTTATTGGAGTTGAGAAATACAGTGCAATGAAATGTATATTATTTTGAAGACCAACAGCAAAAGGCAAGATCTAGATATTCACAGAGAACAACTTAATAGCCCTGCCTAACTAACTAACATCCAGTATAATTATGTCAATGGTGTCATTTACAGCAAAAATAAGTTACATCACACATGTGAAGACACACAAACCAAATTAAACAGTAGCAGTCGCAGTGGTCCAGATCGGTCTGGAATCAATCATCATAATAATAGATAACTATCATAGGGAGATTTTTAAGGTTGTGGGACATTCTTAGCGTATTCTGTAATACTAGATAAGACATTGTTAAATTCTACTCACAGTTACTGACACCCATTTACCTACTTTTTTAGTTTTGGGACATGTTGATCCCAGTGACCTGGGTAGAACTCTTACTCATGAACACCTGTCTATGGAGTTCACCCATTTCTACCGACAACCACCCAAAGAGATAGCAGATAAATTTGATACTGGTTTTGCTGTTGACAAACTTGGATACATAAGGCAGTATCCTTACCATTCACGAAACAACCTGCTTCTCTGCGATGAAGATGCAAATTCTGCGGTAATCTTTGATTTGCACGATTTTAAACAGCGAGGAGGAGGTAAGTTTGTTTTATTTTTTAACTGTGGGCCTAAAAGGAACATTTGACAGTGGCGTAAACATAAATTTATCAAATGAGAATTGTATGAATATATCATAATCATGACAGCACCCATACAAATTTCATTTCATAACATTACATTTACGCCGCTGTCAAATGGTCCTGCTAGGCCCCCTGAAAAACATATATTTACTATAGGTATAACTTTTGTCTTTCTTGACCATAATCAACTGATGAACTTTTTATTTTGAACATCTTATGATTAATCGTAAATTATAAGCATAATAATATTATTACAACAATTTTTTTAAGGTACAATTGTTGAGAACACAACAGAGGGAATCAAGAGGGACACAACATTCCTAAAGCGTTTATCCGAAGAAACTAAAGTGCACATAGTTGCTGGAACAGGATTCTACATAGCTGATACTCAAGACAGGAATCTACTGAAATACACTGAGGAAGAATTGTATAATCATATGTTGAAAGAGCTGACTGAAGGTTGCATTGACAATCCGTCAATTAAAGCTGGATTCTTGGGAGAAATTGCAAGTGTTTGGCCTATCAAAGGTATCATGTACTATTACAAAATATGCGAAACCCGAAAGTGTGTGACTATATTGTGTGGATGTGTGTATGTTTCTCATTCACCTCCTCAGAAAAGATTTGAAATAAATTTTTGATACAGAATATAATGAGATGGCTGGTGACTACATTTGTATGAAATTAAATCATTGTTAAATTTATTATTTAAGAAGTTTGCTTAAAGTTTAAACCATCATGTATTTGTCTTTTACTCTAGTGTAAACATAATATGTATAAGTATTTTTGTACTTTTGCAGATTTTGAACGCAAGGCTATAAAAGCAGCCGGTGAACTGCAGGCGCAGCTGGGTTTCCCAGTCAGCTACCACCCTCACCGCGTGCCCGAGGCTCCATTTGAAATTATTAGATTGTACTTGGAAGCAGGCGGCCGACCAGACAAAGTTGTTATGTCACATTTAGACAGTGAGTTCATTGTAATTTGCAAGTAATCATTTATTTAATTAAATATACCAGGAAACGAGCAGACGGATCGCCTGATTGTAAGCGATCCGCCCAGGGACTCTTGCGTTCCTGGTCCTTAAAATCCTTGGGCCTTCGGTAACAGTGAAACACAACGCAAGCGTTATTTAACGCCGGTTGTGGTATTTATCTGGTAGAGCCGGCCCATTCCCGCCGAAGTATGGCTTTCACACTGGCCACTGCTAATTTCTACATATTTTATACCAACATCTTCATATCGTAGAAATTGGCATTCATATAAAATTAATTATGGTTTTTAGGAACCATCTCAAATCTAGAAACATTACTGGAATTCTCTGATTTGGGAACGTATTGCCAATTCGATTTGTTCGGTACAGAAGTGTCATATTACCAACTCAAAGAGGACATTAACATGCCATCAGACGCCCAGAGAATGGAAATGCTACGTCATCTGGTGGAAAATGGTAAAGTGGACAGAATACTTATGTCCCATGACATACACACCAAGCATAGACTGGTAAGTTTTCAATTCTTTAAGCATACAAAATTTGAAACTACACGCATAGTACATGAATTTGGGTGTGTAGTTTGTTGTTGGAATGACAGCTGTCATTGACTTGTTCATATTGGCTCCGCGAAAATTCAAATAAAAAAAATACAAACAATACTTAGTTTAACTTGTGTGCTTTAATAAAGTGCTAAATATATCTTGATAATCACGGGAAAACGTTATCTAACAAAACTATTGAGTGTGTGCTTCAAAATGGCAAAAAACTTTTGGTGACTATCTCTTCAAAATTAAACATAAAATAATGAAAAATAACAAAAACTTTTATGTGCAAAACTGAAAAAGTGTATATAAATTTAATTCTAATAAATCAATAACGCAAAATAACAGTTAATTTAAGTGATCATTATAAAGTAAACATTGCATATTGACGGCATACTTAGGGTAGAGAAAAAAAAGAGTTATTTGAAAACCGTTTGCTGTAACGAATATTGTTCCCCTGCTAATAATGAAGTGACATCATACACGAAATTTCGCTGCTGACGTCTACGGATCATTGGTGTAGTTAGCACAAGCTGAAGTTTTTTACAGTGCGCACGTCGACTATAGATCCAGGGTTCGATTCCAGACCGACAGGGACTTTTTTCAAATTGTTCTGTTTATCTCTAATTAATTATTTAAGTGTCTTGCAGCAACTACACTGCCATCTATAAACACTCGCGAGCATCATGATAGATATCAGCCTAATTATTACGTACAATCAATGTGTAAACGGCTTGATGAGTTTCAAATTCCCACAGAGGTCGATACTAGTATCATTAATCATCATATTATCACTGTTTATTTTACAATATGGAGGATGATAACATAACATTCAGGAAACCTCATATACTCAATAGAAGAAAGTCAGAAACGGATCTTTCTATACATGATCTTGATGATACCTTCGCCAGCATTTCTGTTCTGTCAGATAACTTTAACTTCTCATCTAGGAGTGTCCCCGATTTTTTAGAGACTGAAGTGCCTGAAATCACTGAACTAAAGAAAAAAATAGAAAGTTTACACACAAAAAAAGATACTGCCCATGAAGAAATAATGAACCTTAGTTTAGTGTTCTCATTTAAAAAAATCATAATTGATAAGGATAGAGAAATAGAGATTCTAAAGAAACTAACAGTTGCCTCTACCTCTTTGATAGCTACTCCTACAACTACTTTACGCAGGAAATGTTTCCCACCAATATGTCAGAGGCTAACAAACGTTAAAATTAAATCGTCATACCTATCACCCATATTATATTATACAGAAGAAAGTTAAACTTGAATAATAACGAAACACCCGAAAATCGCTCGCATCAGATGACCATGAACAAGCAACACCCTACTTCTCCTCTGGATGGTTCCGCTACGGTTATCCCATTACGCAGCAATTTACAAAATCGAATACCAGAAGGAGTCATCTCTACGCATAAGAAAAAGATTTATATAGTAGGTGATGAGCAGGCTAGAGATCTCGCTTCGTAGATGCATTATGAAAGAACCTCAAGAGATGATAGCTCATACGATGTTCTCGTACGTACGTACGACGTACAATTTTGTCACATGCTAATTGTAATGAAATCCTTAGATATTGTGAAAAATTAAAAATGTCTCTTAAAAGTGTGTGTGTGTGACACAAGTCAAGACATTGTGGTCTTAGCCCTCGGTTCAAATGACAAAAACCCATATAAAATTCTATCAAATATCAGTAACATTCTATACCTTTTAAGTTACCAGAATGTTTTCATTTTAGATGTCCAACACAACAGATACTTAAATATAAAATTTCTTAATAACAATATAAAATTAATGACTAAAACTTTTAAGAATGTGTTGTGTGTAAATAATAAGTAGGTACAACATTAATGTAATGTATATCGTAATAAAAGAACTTTAATTAAACTTATAAGCCACAAATTAAATGTTGAAATAGCTTTTGAATTTAAGTAAAAGTTGTACAAGAAATGGTATTAGTAAATTATACGAGGCCTGCACTAAAAGTATCGGGAATGGAATATTTCCACTGTTCCTGTCATATTAAAATCTTTTTAATTTAAAACTCCTTGGTTTTAAAAATCGAATACCGTTTATTTATTTAAAAAAAGATTCTCGGTCTTGTCACAAGGTCTTGTCAAACTTGTTTAGTCGTTGAGAAAATGGAATTGATCGAAAAAATTCTAGAGCGATGATTTATTATGACTTTCGAAGTGGTTTAACACAAAAACAGTGTGTTGACCGGATGATTTCTGCATTTGGTGATGAAGCCCCATCCAAAACCACAATTTATCGCTGGTTTGCTGAATTTCAACGTGGACGTGTCAAGCTCAGTGATGATCCCCGTCAAGGTCGTCCTGCACGACAACGCGCGACCTCATACTGCTGTGCAGTATGAGGTCGCGCGTTGTCGTGCAGGAGCAGCGGAGACGAGCGATTGATCAATGCTGGTTGGAGATGTGCCAGCTTCTCCATCATTATGTTCAGTTCTTCACAGTACACATCTGCAGTAATGCTCACCCGGTTTGGTAAGAAGCTGTGATGAATCACACCGGCGCTAGACCACCAATCAGTGACCATCACTTTTCTAGGGGTAAGTTTTTGTTTAGGGCATTGTTTAGGTGCTGAACCAGGATCCAGCCAACTTGCTGAGCGCTTGCGGTTATCAAACAGAATTCATTTTTCATCGCAGGTAACAATGCGGTTCAAAATTCCTTCATTTGTGTGTCTGTTGAGCAGTGCAAGGCACGTCTCGACGCGTACTTCGCGCTGGCGATCACTGAGTTCGTGGGGCACCCATTTGTCAAGCTTTTTCACCTTGCCAATTTGACGCAAATGGACCAATATTGTTTTGACGCTAACGTCGAAAGCTGCTGCTAGTTCAGCCGTAGATTGTGTATCATCAGCTTCCACAATCGCCGAGGTTCATTTTTCAGGTCGAAATTTCCAGAACGGAAGCGAGCAAACCAATAACAGGTGGTGCGTTGGTTTGTAGTGTTAGCTCTGTAAACGTCGTTGATGTTGCGTGCCGCTTGTGCCTCGTTGCTGCCACGACGGTACTCATATTCCATAATTACTCGAATTTTTAACGTATCCATGATGACGAAGAAGATTGAAATGCGATGAAAATGTTACACTAATCAATAAACAAATGACTACCTTTAGAAAAAGAATTCCATGTTTTTAAAATAAAATTAATTTGAAATTAGAATTCTTAAACAAAAATTATTTTGATTTGAAATGGCCAGTACTGCAGAACGGCAATTTCATAGGTAAAGACCTATTATAAAGCCTTTATACGAGATTGCCGATCGGCTGGCCAAGGAAGCAATCTGTGATGGCCGGGATATGTCCGCTCATATACAACCATACTACACAGAGATTTTTCAAGTAGCTAAACGTATTTGTATCGATAGGTGGAGGAAAATTTTTTTTGATTGTTCAACCTCCAAGGGTATCTGGTACAGGACTTTGAATAATGAGCCAGGTTTGAAGGCGTTAGTATTTAAGGCGTTAATATTTCCAGAAATTGTTTGGTTGCAGCTATGAGGTTGCGTTCCGGCTATGTTCTACTCAACAGGTTTAGGTTCCTTATAGTGTGTTCACTGTGGTGTTACGGAAGACCTGATGCATTTGTTGGTGGATTGTGGCCGAAATCGTGACCTCAGAAGCCGGATGTTCCCGAAGAATTTGTTCGGTGAACAAATTAATATTATTATATTACAGCAATTACAGTAGCTTTTCTAGACATGAGTAAGGCTTTTGACTTTATCAATCATAAGCTTCTCCTCTTTAAAGTTGCAAAATATGGCAGTAGAGGTAAAGCAAACGACTGGATAAAAAAGTTACCTAAGCGGACGACAGCAGTGTGTGCAGATAACTAAAATACAAAAATGCACCTAAGTTAATGGCAGGTCAAGATTTTTACGCAACGATTACTGTGTTCCTCAAAGAAGCTTATTAGGACCGTTTCTTTTTTTTAATGTACATAAATGATCTTCCTGACGCTCTCGATCAAGAAACTATTTTATTCGCAGATGACACAAGTGTGCTCATTAAATGTAAGAGCAAACAATCGTATCAAAATATAATATCTTCTACACTTGACAAAATATTTATATGGCTAAAATATAATAATTTAAAAGTTAATCTTGACAAAACTAAATTAATCCAATTTCGTGACTACCGAACTCATCCTATTGACATAAATATTACTTTTAATGACATTCAATTAAAGGAATATAAATGTACAAATTTTTTAGGAATGATGGTTGACAGGCACTGTGACTGGAAGTCACACATTGATTTCATATGCAACAAACTAGAAAAATTTGTGTTCGCAATCAAAACGCTACGGCTTAAAGTTTCTATGTTAGCAGCGTTAACCGCATATCACGGCTACGTGTCCTCGGTTCTATCCTACCGTCTGTTGTCGTGGAGGAACTCGGTTGATTTTGACAAGTCTTTCCGGGTGCAAAAGAAATGTGTAAGGGCTATTTGTGGAGCTTGGTCTATGCACAGCTGTAAACCACTTTTTACTAAACTTCGCATATTGCCGCTGGTGTGTCTATATATTTGTGACCTTTGTGTGTTCTTTAAGCAAAATCCACAATATTTTACAGTTAACTCAGATGTAAATAATAGGAATGCCCCATCATGATTTAAATATAAATTATATATGCCCCAATGTCGTCTAGATTTATATAAAAGAAATGTTTGCATTAGCGTTATAAAAGTGTATAATAAGTATAATAAACTTCCCGGCAGATTAAAAGATTTGAATTTAATTAACTTTAAAACTCATATATCAAAATGGCTATTAGAAAACTCCTTTTATACTCTTGACGAATACATGAGATTTGAAGAAAATATAAAATAAATTGATAAATAATGTAGTATTTATCTAAATTGACATAATATATTATCCTTTATATTTTATACATTGACTTCACTAATATTTGAATTTATTTTATCTTTATAATGTCAAGTAGATTTAATTCTGCAAAATTGAGATAGTATGTAACTAGGTATTATTATTTATTTGTTTTTAAAATCATATATTTTGTGTAATTTCTGTTATCTTGATTATTTTGTATTATTTGCTAATTTATCATTTTAATAATTTTATTATAAATTTTATTTTTACATACTAAACAAAATGACTATTTATACGAATCTTTAACTTTTATCTAAATGTTATTTGTTAAATTTAACTCCCTAGCATTGTGATGTAATTTAATCTACAAATAATTATTATTTTTAATGCATTGCACGCTATTGTAATGGCAGAATGTATCAGCAGCTCTCACAGAATATAAGATCATTATGTACTACATTCTAGCAATAAAGGAATTTGATTCGATTTGTATGTTGATAGGACTCTCCTCATATTGTGATTTAAAAAAATCTCATCAAAATCAAATCAATATATTATTATTATTCTTGTATTGTATGATAAGAGGGGTCATCTTATGAGACCGTGGTCCAAGGTACTTAAGGATTCTAAGGACATATTTGTATTTTTTATTTTTAAGTTTTATTACAAAAAAATATATATTTTAATATTTGCTCTTTACATCCGCCTTGGTCTCATTATATCGTTAATTATATTTAAAACTAGCTGTCCCAATACACGTTGCTTTGTCCTAACTATGAATTGGAATAAATATACTGGAATAATAATGCTACAACTACACACTGGTGGTGGCCGATTTTTTCTTCATAAACCAAACATGTAAACTGAAAGCACCTACAACTATTTAACAGACAAGTGTTAAAAGTGCAACATGTCAACTAAACTGCTATTTTTTTTTTTTTTGCAGATCAAGTATGGTGGACATGGCTACAGTCATATATTTTCGAACATTCTTCCGTGGATGAAAATTAAAGGTTTCTCACAGGAAACGATAGACACGATCACTATACAGAACCCAGCGAGATGGTTAGCTGCTAAAATATAAACATAAAAATATTCTTATATTTTTATACATTTTACACTTGTTAAGATAAATAAAAGTTGTGAAAATATATTATAGGTGTTTCTTGAAGAATTTCCTCTCTTTCACTTTGCCAAACCTAAGATGCCTTAACTATTTTATGCTTTAAAATGTGACTAGCAAAAGAAAATACGCCTTATTTACAACATTTATTTGTATCGTTTAGCGCCAATTTCATAGTACTTTCAAAATACATTATTTAAGGTTGCCAAATTGTATGTTACAAACAAAAAAGCTTGAAAAAATAAATATACATTTAGTCTTCTAGGTCTAGGTTTTGTAGTTCTTCGTCTAGGTCTTCATCGAGGAAGAGGTTTTCGTTGATGGGCACAGCCCCACCTGTGTCTGGAGTTTCTCCAGATTGCTTTGTCTCACCATTTTCTAGACCTTCGCTGAGCTGCTGCAGTCTGTCGTCCATAGCTTTTGTGCCAGTATCATCGGCCTGTAAAATATGAATATTGTAAACAGTTTTAATTTGTTTACAGTCCATTTCTTTTTAACAACGCAATATTAAACATTCACAACACCATAAAATATATCACATATGTGTATATGGTAAGTATTTTGTTTACTAATTTTAAACTACTATCTTGAAGAAAGCTGTCTGCTTTCTCATTTATTTTATTAGATGTATGATGTATGATTCGTATCAGCATGGGAAGCGTATATTTTTGCCGCGACACACTTTCGAATTTATAATATACATTTATCACGCGCCATAGCTTGCAAATATCTAGCTATTCTCGCCGCATCATCCTAGGGTCAGTCTTAAGTTTATAATAATTTCTTACCTCAGCCTCCAATCCTTCAAGCTCCAGCTCGATATCTCTATACTGGTTTGTGTCAGGTTCCTCTCCATCATCATATTTCGCCAGATCGAAGGTCTCATCACCTTCCTCATCATCATCAGCCGCCAGCGCTGGGTCGAAGGAGAACATTTCTCTTCCGGACAAACCAACTGCTCGACCAGCCTTGAAGTCACTACGTTTCTGCTCTTCCGCTTTGTTATTTGCTTCCTATATGAAAAATAAAAATATATATTAACGACAAATAAATGGCCATTACCAACCAGCAACATACTATAAAGTATAGCTAAATTTTATCTATTGCATATTTTCACTACAATGGTTAAAAAATAAACCACTTTGCCATTAAAATACATATTTCCAATATACACATATATTAGGTTTTAATAGAGCTGTATTTAAACCACTTACATGTTTTTCTTTGATCTTCTTCTTTTTCCAAGCGAGGAAAGTTTCCAATGTGATCTTAGTCTGGTTTGACCCTAGGGCGGCTCTCTCTCTTTCAATTAGATCCACTAGAGATATTTCATTCTTCTTTTCTTCCATCTTCTTCTTGTCTCTCTTCAGAACAAAGCCGGGTGGCAGAGCATGCCTGTATATACATTTGCCACCTGATGGACATTCCCAGAACCATCCATATTTCGATTTCTCCACAGCCTCCACAAAGTGCTTGCAAATCTGTTAAATACACAAAAAATATTATAAAAATCTACAACACAACATTACAACTTAACTTTATTTTTCCTACACACTAGCAAAACCATATAAATGGTTTTTTTTATGGAAGGATAGACAAAATGACTGATGTTGCTGTCATTTTGTCCAGTATATTATCTGACAGTGTCTTCTTGTGCAGACAAAACGCATTTCTGTGGTGGTCATGCTAACTGTGCTGGTAGTCTAACCGACAAATTTAAATTGGTGCTAATGTGATAATGGTCGAAAAGTTATCATTCATATTTTGCCTTTGTCACAACTTGTGGTTGCCCATAGATGTGCGTCAAGCAATTGTATATTGTGCTCTTTTACTTTAGAGTGTAAAACCAAGTGCAAGTCAGGCTTCACAAAGAGTTCCATACAAAACAGGAAAAAACATTTACTCATATATGGGAGCGGCAAGAGAACTACATTGTTTGTGAAAATTGCAACTGTCTAGCTATCACAGTTCATGAGATACACCCTGGTGACAGACATATGGACGGCGGAATCTTAGTAATACGGTCCTGATTTTACCATTTGGGTATGGAACCCTAAAATTACTCACAATATCAGTGGTAGGTCTTTGTTTGTCTCCTTCTCCGTGTTTCTTCTCAACAACCTCTTTGAGTTTATCTTCATCCCAATTGTCCATAGTATCATCATCTCGCATATCAACATAGAGAGACCGCTTCTCTGCCTAAAAAAAAGATGGTAAATCTTAAAAGACTGCAAGCTAGTTATGCAGATTCGAAATTTGCTCAGGGACTATAAAGTGTAAATCTAATCCAAATTTCCTAATCAAACATTGGTGAAACTATCCATTCAAGGGACCATTTATTATTTCAATTTACTTTTATAATAAAAATAATAAAAACTTTTTTTAGTACATAGCAACAAATACAAAATATTACCTTTCTTTCAATAGTAAGATCATGGGAGAATTTGCACCTATCTCCCTTTGTGCATTGACCCTGTTTGAAGTAAGCGCAAACTACAGATTTAGGATCAGTACCTAAAAACAGATATAAATAGGCTATCAATCAAATAATATGTAACAATATACATAGTTATGATACCAATTCAAAATCAGTTTATGTTACAGTTTAAATACACTTTTTAGTTCTTAATTGTTATATTACTTAAAATAATTTAAAAATGCATTAAAATTTTCCCCTAAATAATACTTTTTAACACAAATAAAGTTATTTTTACCTTTCTCAACTTTTTGAGTTTGTACCGGTTTGAAGAGCAATGCCATCTCTTTCTGTTCCTTCAGTTTTTGATCTTTATCCTTCTTCTTGTCATCCATGGGCTTAGCAGGATGGATGCCACCACTCTTCACCTGCTTTTCCACTTGTTGAATAAACTTCTGCTGTTTGGCTCCTTTCTTGTTCTTTATACCAAATGTTTTATCCTGTAAAAAGTGTCTTTGATTATAGTAAGGATTATTAAGCCACTAGCTTTATCTTGCTGCTCCGCCCGTGTAAATATAGTATCAGGTATCCCGCAGGAATACTGTATTTTTTCGGGATAAAAAGTTGCCTATGTGATACAGACCCTAAACTACTGACATACCAAATTTGATCAAAATCTGTTCAGTAGTTTTTGTGTGAAAGAGTAACAAACATCTATCCATCCATAAATCCATCCATCCTCACACATTCACATTTTTAATAGTAGTAGGATGATTGTTTCATAGTACACATCATAGATGTGTATAATTACACAGAGTATGAATAAAAGCTGCCTTTAGTAATAAGCAGGATGGTGGTCTTTATCTTTAAGAGAGTTTTAAATATTATAAAGTAATATATATATATATATATATATATGAGAATAATAGTAATAAATCAGAATGAATCGAGATCAATATTTATACATATATAGACGAAATAACCCTACAGGTCAATAATTTATATGTTAATATTTATTATTATTGACACCATTCGACCTCTGTGTTTTCCTCAAATAAGTCATCACTATATTAAAATACTTACTTCTATAACTTTTTCTTTCTTTTTCTGCTCCGTCTTTTTGCTGGCTGCAACGCCAGCTTTCTTCGGTGGCATGGTTAGGTTTGGTTGTGCAGAAAGCTTCTAGAATATTATCTGTCTCTTGGTTACGAAAGTCAAAACAACAGAATGTTAAATTCTCGTTATTTTGTGATAATTTAAAACCTCGACTTATTAAAAAGGAAATCTCGTTTCCTTCTTGCATTTAAAACTGACTAAGTAAAAATTACATACTGCACACGAATTAAGTAACGACATTTGACTATTGACAACTATGACAAATGACAATTATTATCATAGCACCGGGTGGCGGGTGAGGCATTGCTTTTTTTATATTTATATATAGCATCGGCTTATAACCATTTGCCAGTGTCAAGTTAAAAAGGCGGAATAGAACTTTTGTTTTAATTTTCAACACCGTATTTCTATATCGTCAAGTCTAAAGTCTAGTCGAAGTCCAAATATATAGTCAGTACAGTCCATGAGTTATGTCAGTCGATTCAGTAAAGTGGTAGAAGCTTTACTGAAAGTTCCTAGGGAGTTTAGGCGGGAAACACAAAATAGCACGTTTTTAGAAATTGTACCACTTGCCCAGACTTGTGCACATTAACGAATATTTAATGGTTAATATTTTACCAATATTACGCATTAAGAACCGAGATAACACAAATTTATGTAATATTAAAAATTCCACAACGTCACCCATTGAACTCCACGGCAAAACTCCGGTGGTTCCTTGAGCATTAAAAATAGACTTTGAGATAATAAAATAGAGTTAAAAAATAGAATTTTACCGGGGAATTTAATTGGTGACGTTGTGATTTTCGTATTTCTTTCATAAATTTTGGTGAAACTCGGTTTTCATAATGTTTAATATTGGTAGGATATTAACTATTAAATATTCGTTAACGTGCACAAGTGTGGACAAGTGGTACAACTTCAAAAAACGTGATATTTTGTATTCCTCCAAAACTCCCTAGGATCATACAGTAAAGCTCCTACCACTTTACTGAATCAGTCGATTCACTTGACTCATTGCCTGCACTGACTATATAATCGGACTTTGACTAGACTTTAGAGTTGAACATTTAGGAATATGGTGTTGAAAATTGAAACGAAAATTCTATTTTCCGCCTTTTTAACTTGACACTGGCAAATTGTTATAAGCTGACGCCATATATTTAAAAAAATAAAGTGACTGGTGTCAATCTCTCATATATGACATTGACATTTGTCTCGACTCTCATGTGTTTAATATCCAACCTTATTGTATTAGCGCAGAGTTCTATTTTCAGTGTTTCAGCGTTTCGGATTCCGGAGCTCAAATGCCAATGTCATTTATGACAGCACGACACCTGACACTTTAGTTTTTAAATAGACGGTGAGTACGGTGCTAGGGACTCGACTGCACAGTGCACAGACGATTTATTTGGATTTGAGTCTTGACTATTTAGAAAAATGGTGTTGAAAACAAACGGAAATTCTTTTTCGCATCCATTTAACTTGACACTATTAACGCTTTTGTGTTGTACGGCCATAATTAAAGAAATAAATACAATGTCAGTGTCAACTGTAATTTGTCAACTGTCACAACTCATTCTGGACGATCCTTGGGGTCGTCGGTCGTCCACGGATTTCAGATTTGGTCTCGGATTTGGTATTCGGTAGTACGAAAAATTGTTGTTTGTTGGCTAATCGTGTTAGAATAAAGCACGCATGTCGAATTTCAGCCAAAATATCGTGTTTACAGTCAATCAGCCGTCTTGAGTTTTCGTTCCGCGCGAAATAAACAAACGGGAATGTAGGCCATGGCGAAAAACTTACTCTATTCAAATTCGCAAAGTGTTATGAGTACAGTGTTTTTGAATTAAATATACCTAATAATGGAAATAGTGGACGTCGAAGATGGCCAGCCTGATGTTACAGCGACGACGAGAAAGAAAAGTTTATGGGCTAAAATAAATAACAGGACAACTTATAGTTATTTGTTTAACATCGTTGTTTCGATTTTAATTTTAACGTGTTTAATTTTTGCCTTGTATTTCTTTAAAGAGTATTTAAAGACGATCTTATATTGGGTCGACGCTCAGGACCCTAAGATAATATTTTTGTTGTTCATGGGACTGTTTTTAATAGTGAGTTTTCCAGTGACTATTGGATACTTAGTGCTGATTATAACTAGCGGGTACTTGTTCGGTATTATCAAGGGCTTAGGGACAGTGGTGGTGAGTGCGAACTTTGGTGTGGCTGTGGCACACATTACACTGAAGATGATGAGAAGTTACCTGCCCCTGGACAGACTTCTGAAGAATGAAACTGCAAGGGCACTTCTTAAAGTGATCTCTGGACCTCAGGCTTTCAAGATCGTGTTTTTCGCAAGACTGACTCCAATACCATTTGGTCTACAGAACACAATATTTGCAGTAAGTATTCTTTACTTCATTTCTTGATTCTAGTGATACTGCAAGGACTTTCTAGAAGTTCTTTATTTATAACAAACAAGATGTTGTTTTCATGTTTATTTCTTTGCGACTTCATGCGCGCAAAAGGATATTCCGCGGGATACATACATTATCCCGCAATAAAAAGTAGCCTATGTCCTTCCCTGTGGTCTACTCTATGTGCCAAATTTCATCAGAATTGGTCCAGTGGTATTGGGGCCTATTAATTGCAAACAAACGAACAAATCTCTTCTTTTTTTAATATTAGTATCTAGATGTAATCATCATCACTCCTAACAGTTTCCAATTTATTCTAGGAAATGTAAAAAAGAAATAGAATCTAAAGACAGCAAAAAATATAGATAATATTATATTATTCAGTAAACAAAAGCCAGTTTTGTGCCTTATAAATACATAATTAATTTTGTACAAATGATCATCCCTAAAAGTTCTTAATTTGTATATGATTTTGAAGACCCGAGCCACTTGTAATGTAGCTATTGTGAAAAATAATGAATAAAGATTTATTAATTTAATTTTTTATTTATTTTCACTTCATAAATAGTGTAGTAGTGTAGTTCACAAGTAGAACATTGTGTAAAGACAGGGCATAGAGAGATATTACTATAAGCAAATTGTATGGGTTCATTTTAGATATTTTTTACTCAATATTATCATTGAGAAATGTAAAATATTTCCTAATACTCTTGAAATAAATCAAATGTAGATTGATGTTAAAGATAAATTAAGGTTATTCGCCCATTTATCAGTTATAACTGATAAAGTAACAATTAAAACCTCTGTTACAATCGATTGTTATATTTTTATTGCTCCAACAGATAAGGAAAAACAAAGAGACTGTTTAAGGTAAAACTTTTGTAATATAAATAAATATAGAACGTAACATAACCTTCCTTCCTTCGTCATTAGTTACACTTTTTAGGTGTTTATTAAGTAACAAGCAACTTTGATTCCCACATAAACTCTGAGATACATAATATAAAGTTTATATTCTGGATTAAGTTTGTAAAATATAATAAAAATTTTTTAGTCTTCACATATTATCTTTAGACGGCTAATGAAATTATGTGCTTGTAACTTGTATTAATGTGACTTAATACTTTCAATGCTATATGGTACACCTAATTAAATATAATTGACCTCTATAATAGCTTTAGTTATAACCTTCTCTCAGAGGATTTTCATAGAAGATTCTAGAAAATCTAGTAAAAGTTTGTTTATTAAGATAAAATATTTATAGTTAAGATAACTAGATTCTAGAAATTGTTGATTGTCCAAGTGAATAAACTTAATATCGAATAAACTTAATAATAATATATGAAATAATGGCATGCTAGTATCAAGCGGCTTTATCTTGACAAATAGTGGATAAAGACTTCAATGAAAATATGGACAATTTTTATTTAATAACATCTAATCTAATTTAAAATCTATACTAATATTATAAAGCTGTATTGTCAAAATTGATCGAAACATGTGAAGAAGAACTCTCTTTCTTTTTTCCTGACTCCTTTTGGCAGTCAGGAAAAAAGTTATAGCACTCAGTACTAACCAAATCACACTCATAATGGGTCAACTAGATTTAAAAAAAACTCCTATATTATGGAATACTATTTGCATAAACATTACAAATCAATATTAATGAAATTCATAACTTTGCTTTTGCTATGTCACACAATCAATACTGATGACTGCATGTTATTGACAGCACAATAAAATTTCAGTGAATGAAAATAAGTTCTGGAGATGATTCATTAGAAGCAGATTTAACAGTGAATTAGTCTTAAAATAGATTTAAAATTGGTTTTAATGATAATAATTTGGGCACATGATTTACTGTTAATATTATGTAAAGACGTCTAGGCAGAAAAAACGAATCTTCGCCGCTGAGGCCATTGACCTCACACTATCGGCTGATCCATCACACAGCTCCTTTGAAAACATAAGATTTTAGTAAATAAAGGGGTATGATACAGACTGTTTCTTTTTTCGTATTTTTTTTTCTGTCTAAACGTTTTTACTTATGCAGTTAAATGTGCCAACATTTTCCGTAATTAATTTTACAGAACATTATAATATTAATATTGAGAGGCTAATCAATTAACAAATATAACCTAACCAAAAGCATGTCACGACATGTCTAAGGAAGGTTCCGTAACTGTCAACGAGCAATAGGTTTTCTTTGAATTAGTACTTCAAAAGTTATTATCCGATTTCGCTCAAAATAATTTTCCTAAAGAGTTTTTATCATGATCTATCAGCATGAAAACTTACAAGTTTCTATCTCTTATAGTTTAGAAATGCCAGGGGGGTGAGGACCAACTTATAAACCACTTTGGAGGCCGATTACTCAAAAATGGCCTTCATTTTAAAATACCTATTCAACGATCACAATGGGTTAGAATGAAAAAATATTTTTCATCCCCACTTCACATGTAGTTATCCACCCCTAAAATATAAAATTATTTTTATTTTATTATTCCAAAACCGAGATATATACACAATCTACAACTATACCAAATTTCATCCAGTTATATTCATTATTACAGAAGCTAGAAGCGCGGATAGACAAACAGACGGAAGGACAGAGCGAAACTATAAGGGTTCCTTATGTATTACGGAACCCAAATAAAAATGAATGATAGGTAAATCTGAAAATTACACATTGGTATTGCAGCTTTAGGTTGCATTACCTACCTATGTATGCTGTATAACGACCACCTTCGTCCAAAATTAAATTTCACTACTGGATGGTTATAAGATTACCTACGATAAGTGTGACCGAATGTGCGTGGTGGAGAAAGAACTAAGAAGCGTCGCCATTTTAAGATTATTATTAATTTCCTTCGCAGTTCTTACTGACTAGACTGCGTGTTATAATTTCGGGCTGTCGGTCGCAAGTAGCAAGAACTGAGTTCTCGTCGTTTATAGCGAATATAAAAGTTTTAAAAGATTTTGTCCCAAGCAAAAGTCGCGATTCGGATTGGCGGCGTTTGCTAGTCTCAAGCACCACTACAAGTGAGTGGCGGTTTGGTGGGAAAGCAACCAATAATAATAGACCCTCAGTAAGAGCGCTGAGATTTCGCAAGCAAAGCCTTTTATTTTGAAAACAGAACTATTTATAAAGCACTTGCTTTTATTTTAGTTTTTCATGTGCCAAACGTTTATGAACATGCAGACTTTGGGTTAACTTTGCTTTTAATTTCAACATAACGGAAGTTTTTGCTATTAATTTGTCTGGCAGTAGCCAATTTGTTTCAAAAACATACAACCAAGTAATAAGCCTATCTTTGTTACTATTAATCATTTTAGGAATGTTGAAAGAAATACACTGGCTTTAGAATGGCTCCCATTTATAGATGACCGTACATTTTGCTGCAATAAAAAGTAGCATATTATTTGTTAAACTAGAGTCTGAACTACTTACATAATAAATTTCGTCAAAATATGTTCAGTAGTTATTGAGTGAAAGAGTAAAAAACATCCACACAAACTTTAACTATAATATTAGTAAGGATTTAAGTTCTAGAAGTTCTCCTCTAAAAGTTATTTTTTTTTATCCATTATCAAATTTGTATTGTTTTCTATTGTATTGTTTACTCAAAAACAATACAATAGAAAACAAAATCTATTGAATCACTCTATGGTCTCTACCTACCATTTTCCTTTAGGAATGTTCGAGATAATTAATTGGAATTCTGAAAGCGTGGGGTGTGGTCATAGCGACGATGAGCTATAAAGTATAAAGACGCCAATAAAACTGATAATAAAGTGTCTTACGGTCGTATGGCGTCAAGGTTGGCTGAATAGGTACTGTAGCGGATGACTGTGGCTGGACTCCTTGGAGAGTTCAGGCACATAAAGTTTGAAATTTTATATTTAGAATTCGATGTAATCCGCTACCGGCTACGTGTCAACCAAAAACATATTATATGAGAGAATGAGATTGGGCGCGTAGGGCGTAGGATCACAGATTAAAGAGGAACAGATAAATAGCTAATACACATGACGTGTCCAATATAAATATAAAGATATAGTGGAAAAATTGTGGGCCGTTTTCTAGTTTCTACTCTGTGGTAGGATGTCCTATTTCCAATTTATATAACTTGTGTACCGGTGGAAAAAATAAAGAAGATATTATATCGTGCTTCGTTTCGGCACACCTAGCCGCCATCTAGTACAAATACGCCCTCTGAACGCCATATAGCGGATGACTTTAACTGGACTCCTTGGAGAGTCCAGGCCAAGTCCAGGCGCATAAAGTTTGAAATTTTATATTTAGAATGTCATCCGAGTGATCCGCTACGTCAACAAAAAAAATATACGAGAGAATGATATTAGGCGCGATCCGCCCTGTAGGATCGTTGTAGCTCCAATTTATATAAGTTTTGTAACTGTGTAAATAATAAGGAACATAATGTATTATCATAATATATCATGATTTGATTCCGCACATTAGCCGCCATATAGAGCGAATACGCCACAGTACTTTGTCAAGTTTGTAGAAAAGACCGGGCTTACGTAGCAGAGGGATCGCCTGATCACTGGTGGTAGGCGATTAACGCCGCTAATGGACATTCACATCAACAGAGGATTGACAACTGACAAGGACGTTCCTGGTCTGCTTTATTTCACGCAGGTTGTCTGTAAGTATATTTTACAAGTGGGCAACCCAAAATACGTTTAGTAAGTTGTATTTAAAGCTAGCTATAAATATATACCCTAGCCTAGGATGTACCTACCAGTGGCGAAAGCTGGATAGGGAAGCTCTAACCTGTATAATAATGTGTAACCTGTAGGTAGAGATTTGAGGCTGGTTCGCCTCCATAGGGAAGTCCTAACCTGTATAATAGGTAGGGATTTGGATTAGGGTCTTCAAAAGGTAAGTGGTATGTGAAGCCGATAGGAATGCAGTTGTAGGAACCCCACGCCACTGGTACCTACGGATTTTTTTAATTCACAAAATCGCGGGCAACATCCAGTACCTTCGTAAAAGTCAAGATTACTGCGAAGTCCGCACATTCAGCTCACAAAGGCCTACGTCACACGGCCGGCTAAATATTGAATAAAACTTTCACATAAATGCTGAGCAGTGAAGTATATTGCATGCATACGGGGCAGTACTGTGAACCACTTCCCACGGTTCTCCTGGACTTGTCCTGAATCAAAAACTTTGAAGAATGAAGTTTCAAGGATAAAATGCCATTTATTGGAAGTTACTTAAACTCCTTACGTAACAACTCATTACTTAACTTACTAAATTGCGGCTAAATACACAGATGGCGCTGGATGTACATATTTTAATTTTTCTATTCTTTTTTTACCCGACTGCCAAGAAGGGTTATTTAAAGTGATGTTCAGGCACGATGAGAGTAGTTTGGATTGTAAATGATGGATGAAGATTCACTTCTGCCACGTATGCTCTGTACAATGTTAATATTGCGTAGAAATTGTCTAATTAGTATAATTTTTCTACTAGATATAAGAAAAGGTCAAATAATGCACTTAAAGTTATATTGGACTTTTAGGACATAAATGGTCCATGGTCCGTTATTGATAAAATTTTCTATTCATCAATAGTACATAATTAATATGTATTTTACAATGTGATAGTTAATGTGAGGCGAATGGTGATAATAGCTAAACACGGCCATTGTTTCATAATAGGTAATAAATGTACATTGATTTCAAATACCTACTTACTCTTTAAGTCTCACATGCGAAGATCTGGGTTTAAGTTAACCCTGGGTTAAATATCATGTTATCTCTCTCGTTCTTTGTATTTATGAAAGAAAAAACAGGAACCCAGGGTTAACTTTAACCCAGATCTGTGCGAGTGGGCATAAGATAATTAATTATTCAAAACAGCTCATGCTGTTGTAAAAATTCAGTAGGCTAGCTTAATTACATACTGCTTAGAACAAATCTCTTCTTTGTGTTAGGCTGATTACTACAGTCCGCAGCTGATCATGATGATGAAATTAAATTTAGTTTTTTCCCAGTTTTTCCTCAAATATGGTCGGTCACACCGCCGAGATCAAAATAACGCTGTATACACAGTCGTTTCAGTTTGCTCATAAAATGTTTATTTCTCGATATTAACCCGTGCTTCGTGCGCGCTGTGTCGAAATTCGTTCAGTAGTTGCCTGAAAAAGTACCAAGCGTCCATCCATACATCCATCCATCCATCCTCACGAACTTTCACATTTATAATAGTAGTAGGATAAGCATCATCATAATATCGTGCATTTTCGTACAGTCAGCAAATTATTAACGTGAAAGTCAAAAAAATTATGGTTTTATGAAATTATGACTTAAGGCAAAATAGGCTTAAGGCTACATGACCGAATTTTTTTTATTACATTTAAAGTACTTTTAAATATGAGTAAATTCTCAGAAGAACCAGTAAACTGCAAATATATATTTTCATAGGTATGTACAGCGATTTGTTTACAACACTGCGCAAGTCTCGTGAAAACGCTCCATACAAAAGTCGTACGGCGTACCTAACTGTGATATTTGATAAAACGTCAAGTTACAAAACACGCTGGTGTCATAAATGTAACGTGCAAAATGCTTGTAGAAATAATTACTTGAGTACGTAGCTGTACATGTTACAGTCCATACAGGGGGGTTTCTTTTTTTTGCACGTCATTTTAGAAGTATATTGTTTGATATTAATGTTGGCGGTTAGTTAATAATGGTGCAAATAGTTGATTAACACGTTTCTTGTGCTTTGACATCATTACAATTCAACAATTCATGCAGAAATAAATTCAGCTTACAGACTTCCGCGTCGCGTATCATTGTGAGCTGACCCTTTAGACTAAGAACTCACGAAGCCATTTTTAGTCGCGCACGCCACGATTGCGGGCCCGCAGCTTCTGTAGAATGCAAATATAATATATGTAAAAAATTAAAGCAAAACTCCCCACGCGATTTACGCCCGCGGCATGCGCGATTGATTGCGGGTGTCGCTGCACCGCGGGGCGGGCGACTAGTAGAATGGCAAGGGCCGCGATCACCCGCAGCTACAGATGGGCAAAGCACCGGGTTTAAACCCGGTGCTTTGGTAAAAACCCAATAAACACCCATAAACTCCCATAATCACCCAAAAAAATAGGTTTTTACGTATTTTTTTGAAAATATGTAAGTAATACCAATAAATTATTTTTATAAATTGTATTGATGAATTCTACAATATTAAATAAAACGTTAACTAATAATATTTCAGGAAATTTTAAAAATCTATATATAATAAAATGAAAGTAATTAATTTTCAGTGTTTTCATGTTGCAGTTGATCAACATGTTGGCCTTTTGCTTCCCGTAGATACTTTAAAATTTCTTCATAACACCTCGTTCGCACACATGGCCGTATATATTTAAATTCTTGAGCCACTAACAGTCCGAAATACTCATTTCTTTTATCCTCTTCTCCATAAATTAAGCATTTAGAACAGTTTGTTTCTTCTTTCAGTAAATTTTCTTTTACTTTATCCTCGTTTTTTTTCTTTGTTGCGACGACGCTGGGTAAATCATCTGGACACTGGGTCTCACTATCGCCAAATATATTTGGAGATCGGCTTCGGCTACGGCTTGGCAGACATTTTTTTCTTTCTACAATTTTAAATTAAATTTATTAGAATAAATGCTTCGAACTCACGCGATCTAAGTACCTTTTGTGTTTATTATACCTTACCTACCTAGGTATAAAAAGAGTACTTACGTAGATTTTCTTTTAATAACTGTTTTATACGAAGATCTTGATCTCTCAAATTAGCATCCATTTTACTTCCAGTGATTATCAACTAAATTAATAATCCACAAAGTATTAAATAACGTTTTTATGAAATATTTAGCACAAAAACAATACCCTTTAAATATCGATCGTCAGTAACTGTGGCTGACTTACCTATATTCTAGCAAGCAGGACTGCCAGATGTGAAGGGGAAATCCCCAATAAATTGTTGCATGTGACTGATGATGTGAGCATGTTCGTTTCATTATTCATAATAAAAATGTTGCCAGGTAACCAAAAAGTCGTATGTTTTTGTGCGAATTACGATCATAATCTTTACGATCGTACATTAAAAAATAGACAAATAATAGTATGAGTACGATTTAAATCGTATATCTGTCAACCCTGCTAGCAAGACAGCGACAAAATCACGTTGCATAACAATGTAGCCCAAGCTTATATCTTATGAAATATACGGAAGAGATACGGACTTAGAAAAAACAGAAATGTTGTTCTTTGTGGAAGTCATTGATGAAATTCTATGTATTTTAGCCCGCAAACTTTCTTCAAACAAAAACAGCGCCATCTAGTATCGAGTTCTGTAATTATCTCTTTGTTTATGGATTTGAAGTAAGACCGCCACGCATGCAATACATTATGACTGGGGATTCCCCTATTCGTCGACGCTGAATATGAGGCGACGACAATCACTGTCAAACGTGTTCACTATTACTCTGACTCTGATAACGTGACTTCCTGGTAACGTGTTAGGTAGGAAAAGCAGTAAAAAAGTGCATATTAAGGGAGCAGATTTGAAATAATATTTATACTTAACAAGAAATAATTAAAGGTAAGTGGATTTTTGAATGATACAATTATATCATGATCACTTAACAATTTTAACTTAAAATTAGATGTATTATTACAAGCTTTTATTTAGCTTGCGTTATGTAAATAAAAGTATGTAGGTATGTTCGTATGTTGATGCAATTATCCTCAATCCTCAACCGACTGGGATAAAATTTTCCATACACGTTTATTTTGGATGATAGTGCATAGTTAGCTGAGAGTCGTCATTGGATAATAATGGTGGATAGCCTAAGATGTGTACTAGATATTTATTTTTAACATAATATGCGTAAGTACCTAATCGAATTAAAGAAGTTGCTGAGAAAAATACAGAACAATACGATAATAAACTAGCGTCTGCGTTTAATCCTCCGAGGAGATGTAATTTTACAAAGGTTTTTTGTATTTATTTTAATTTTTTTTAATAAATTTATTGTAAATAACAAGAAATAATCATTGTAAAAAAATAGGCACTCTATTGTTGAATTTTCGTCAGACCAACTAATCATCGTTCATTTTTTTAGGTTCAATGGGGAGACCTAAAGATTTACGCATATGGGAGCACTACCGTACTTTACCAAACAAGTCTGTTTCTTGCAAGCTTTGTAATAAGGTCTACAAATTCAGTAATGCTGCCAAAATGCTTCAACATCTTATCACTTGTCCAAAATCTCCAGAAACATTAAAATACTCTATGAAACTTATAAAAGATAGCTCGTCCAAAACCAAAATGTCTGGACTGTCAGAGATAGAGACAAATGATTCTTTTATAAGCCCCTCGTCGTCTGCTAACACTACAATAAATGCTGAGTTTCAAGACACCGATGATTATATAAAAACAGAATTAGCGAGAGCTATATTTGTAACAGGGACGCCACTATCGATGGTGCAACATCCTTTATGGATACAATTTTTCGAAAAATTGCAACCAAAATTTAAAATACCTTCACGTAAAGCTTTAGCGACAAAATACTTAGATAAAATATATAGAGAAATGCGTTTTGAGTTAAATGAGGAACTAAATGCTTGTAGTTACTTACACCTTCAGTGCGATGGCTGGTCTAATTTAAGAAATGAAGGAATAATAAACTTTCTTATATCAAAACCTCAACCTGCATACGTTAAAAGTTTGAATACAGAAAGTAATCCTCACACTAGTGAATACCTTAGCCAAGAAGTTGAAAAAGTAATGAAAGTATATGGAGCAAATAAGTTTCTTGTACTTATTGGCGATAACGCTAGAAATATACAAAAGGCATTCGAATTAACAAAACTCAAATATCCACATGTTGTTCCTCTCGGTTGCTGTGCACATATCCTTAACTTGTTGTGCCAAGATATTGTAAAGATACAAGAAGTAACTGTGTTTATTATGCAAGCCATAAATATAATAAAAACTGTTAAAAGGAGTCAACGATTAAGTTCCTTGTTGATAAAATCAAGGCAGGGTGAAGATTCTACACAAACACTAAAATTGCCTTGTGCTACAAGATGGGGAAGTCATGTTACTTCGTTAAAAAGTTTGAAAGCAAATAAGATAGCTTTGCAAATATTAACAGTTAGAGAAGATGTGGTAATTTCAAGAGATATTAAAGATTTAATTCTAAGTGATGATTTCTGGACGAAGACAGGGGAATGTATAAGTATTTTGGAACCAGTCACTGAAAGCATATTTTACTTAGAGAGCGACCAGAATCGTTTGCATCGCACATACATTACATTTAGAGATGTACAAGCTAAGATACGTTTTGCATTAAATGAGATTTCGACATTGAGCGAAGAAAGCAAACAGCAGATTCTAACATCAGTATCTTCAAGATGCAATATGGCAATGAGGCCAATACATTTTGCAGCATATATTCTAGACCCCAGGACTCTAGGAGTCGAACTTACTCAAGAGGAAGAACTGAAGGGTATGGAGTTTATCTACAATTTAAGCCAACACTTAAGTTTGTCAAATGTAATGGCAGATTTGGCGTGTTATAAAGCTAAAGAAAACTTTTGGGCCAGAGGATTTGTATGGAGCTCATTAGATAGCATTGAGCCCCTAATATGGTGGAAAGGTATTTGTGGTTCCACTGAGTTAAGCAAAGTAGCGATTCGTATTCTATCAGCTCCCTGTACTTCGGCAGCCACTGAGCGTTCCTTTAGTATCCAAGGCTACATACATAATAACAAAAGAAATCGACTTACAACTGAAAGAACTGAAAAAATTTCATTCATTTGTTATAACTGGAATCTTAAACATAAAGCTGAATGCGAGGACATTCAGTTTAATGAAGAAAATACCTTAGAAGCTTTCATTGAGCAAGTAAATGAACATAACAGTTTAGACGAAATAGAGCCTATCGAACCTATACAATTCATCGCTTGTAATAACTCTGAATCTGACAGTGATTGACTGTAGTTTTACATTTTACTTTCATCTCTTTCTTAATAAACTCAAAATCAAATTAAAAGTTTTTTATTCTGTAGGCTGCATAATAATATTGTCTATGTCCAGTATAGTGGACGTCTTGCGGCTGAGATGACGATGATGAAGTACAAAATCATAAACACCCAAAAATTTGGGTCTTTATGGGGTTTAAACCCAATAAACCCAAAACACCCGGTTTTTACCCACCAGACTTTAAACCCACCCAGGTGGATTGCCCATCTCTACCCGCAGCCTCGGCGATTTGCGCCCGCGCGCTCTGCGATCGATTGGCGGGCGAAATTCTTATGTTTATATTTGCAGTCGCCGGTCGCCTGCAACTGTAGTCACGCTATGGGGAAAACCGAATTATTGTGTTATGCTACCTTAGCCTTACTATAGAAAAAATGCTATCATTTTTTCCAGTAATATGATATAGCAATCATTTCTCTTTGTTTAGTAATAGTCTATAGATTTTATCAACCATAGTGGCTCTAAAGTTTTAAATACTACAATGAACTCTAATAAATATTCTTTCGACCACGTTGCCATATTTACGGTTCCATACCCAAAGGGTAAAAACGGAACCCTATTAATGAGGCTGTATCTCCTTAATCGTGATAGCTAGACAGTAGACATTTTCACAAATAATGTATATCTATTGCCGCTATAACAATAAATATTTAAAACAGAATAAAATATTTGAAACTCCCATACAAAAAACAAATTTTTCCCTATTTTTACGGAACCCTTTTTGCCAGAGTCCGACTCGCACTTGGCTGGTTTTTATATTATTTTAATAAATTTCGAGTGCAATATAATACACTAAAATTTTATTACACCTTTTTTATTAAACTCGCTACGCTTGTACACAATACACGTCCGTACGGCCGCGGCTCTGGCGAGAACTGAAGCTATTTGCAACACATGGTCCGTTCAGTCCATCCGTTCAGTTCAGGTCGATCTGAACGAATTAATGTTGCCAACTTAGTTGTTTTACAATGTTTTACTACAAAATTTAGTATTTTATTCCCTCTTTAGTAGGAAGTACCTGGTTGACCGAGCTTTGCTCGGTGTTTTAGTAGAACGATAAAATAATTTAAAAAATATAAAAGAAAAAGAAATAATAAGAATCACAAATATATATATATTACCGGGATTCGAACCCACCACATTCCGAATTTCCAAACAATGCAGTAATTATTATACGTAGGTACGCATACTAAGCAGCCAATCCAGTCTGATTGGCGTCTTAAGAGAGTCGTAAGAGAGTCGGAACTTATAGATATATTGTTGCACGACAAAATAAAAAACATATATTGCTTAAAAATTCGCAGTTTCTAAGGAATAAGACCTAGACCTAACCTAACCTATATCGATTTTTCTCCCCCAAAACTCCCTGCATACTAAATTTCATGATAATACTTGTAGCCGTCCAATATACATGATGTATACATATACAAGATCGTCTCGTTTAAAGTATAAGATTTAGTGTTTTGGTAGAAAATATCCAGACAGTACGAGGGCGGCACTGAAAATTTCGGGAATCAAGGAAGTGACACAACATTACTATTTAAAAATGTATTTATTGCTTTTCGAAGTATTCTCCGCGAAATTTGACACATTTTTCCATACGATGGAACCAATCATTGAAGCAACCATTCCATTCGGAAGTTGGGGTCTCCAAAATGGCCGTTTTGTAGTCGTCCACAGCTTCTTCAGGTGATGAAAATCTCTGACCACGCAATTTATTCTTTATTTTAGGGAAAGTATAGAAATCATTAGGGCTTAGGTCGGGGCTGTACGGCGGATGGTCTAATAATTCTATGATTTCATGCTCTAAAAACTTTTGTTCTGTGCGCGGTGTGAGAACTCGCATTGTCGTGATGGAGGATGATGCGGCGGTTGCAGTTCTCTTTACGGAGTTCAGAAACGACTGGCAAACAAATGTTAGCATACCATTCTGCATTAACCGTTCTTTGTCCCTCAAGAGGAATAGTCGCAACATGGCCGGTTTTGGAGACAAACGTGGCCACCATTTTTTTTGCAACACTCCGTGAACGAACAATTTTTGTTGGCTTTAACTCATTTTCGAACGCCCAAACTCGTGACTGGTTTTTTGTTTCGGGTTCGTACGCGTATATCCAGGATTCGTCACCTGATACGATGTTGTATACAGCATTTGAGGATCCTGCGTGGAATCTTTCGAGAGTTCTGACGCACCAAGTAACGCGAGCCGCTTTTTGCTCTTCACAGAGCAAATGCGGTATCCATCGGGAAAACAACTTTTTTACACCTAATTGTTCATGCAAGATTATTTGTATTTGACTCATGCCAATGTCTAAAGTTGCCTGAATTTCGCGGTATGTCACATGTCGATCTTCCTCAATCAGCTTACGCACAGCGTCAACGTTTTCTTGGGTGACTGCAGTTTTTGGACGACCTTGACGGGGATCATCACTGAGCTTGACACGTCCACGTTGAAATTGTGCAAACCAGCAAACCAGAGATAAATTGTGGTTTTGGATGGGGCTTCATCACCAAATGCAGAAATCATCCGGTCAACACACTGTTTTTGTGTTAAACCACTTCGAAAGTCATAATAAATCATCGCTCTAGAATTTTCTCGAGTCAATTCCATTTTCTCAACGACTAAACAAGTTTGACAAGACCTTGTGACAAGACCGAGAATCTTTTTTTAAATAAATAAACGGTATTCGATTTTTAAAACCAAGGAGTTTTAAATTAAAAAGATTTTAATATGACAGGAACAGTGGAAATATTCCATTCCCGATACTTTTAGTGCAGCCCTCGTAATCATATGCAAAATGGCCTATGTTAGGTTAGGTTGTTAGGTTATAAAAAAACAAAAAAAAAATAACACATCGTAGCACGCGTCCGGAAGTAGTTTAAAACTACCCATTTAAGTTCTATACATACGTAATATTTCCTACTATGCTTTTTATTAAACGGTAAAATTATGATATTTTCAATATAGTAAAAAACCGGAAATGCAGTGGTTTTTTGGGGATTCCTAAGTTTAGTAGCTTTTTTATAGTTTTCGGTACTCTTTTAGTAGTTTTTAGTAGAAAACGACGCGAGTTGAGTAGTTTCGTAAAAACAAAGTTGGCAACACCGGAACGAATCGCTTCAGTCTATCCGACCGACTGATGCGATCTCGAAATTGCTCACAGACGATACGATTTTGCATCCATTCAGGTCGATCTGAAGGTAAATCGGACCGAATTTGGGGGCCCTTATATTTCAATTGGAATGTTTGTAGAAAAGGTCAGGTATCTCGATTAGCTACGACAATTTATAGAAGATCGCGACCTAAGGCATTTAAATAATACACGAATCCAACCCCTGTATATATATATATATATATGTGTGTTCTTTAACCGCCAACTCACCTTATCACTTTGCATGCTAGGTTTGGCTCTTTAATATTGTTTATTGTGGCACATGGGGCAGCTCATTTCTTAGTTTTAATTATATCAGTACCTACTACCTACTCTATTTTAAGTAGAACTATTAACTACTAATTAATTTAATATATTTAAATAAAACTAGTAATTACTTTACTCATTTGCTACTTCATTACGCTTATGTGTTTGTTGTTGGCGTTATAAGTTGAGTAGTGACATAGTGAGCAGTTAATTGGGCATTAAAAATAATCAAACAAATAACATTGTCGCTTATGTAAAATTAATCAATTACTTAATTGAGAGTTAAAAATAAAATAAGACAGCTGTGAAAATAGTCAGATTTTGAAACTGAGACAATTTACGGACCTGCATAAAACGTAGCTTATGTCTTTATCTGGGCATTTAATATTAGCATAGTCTTTTTCTATAAATGGTTGCCGCCTTCAGCTTTGCAATATTACATTCTATAATTTAGTTCAATGTAGAGAAGGGATGAGGTAAATCTACACTAATATTATAAAGAGGAAAGATTTGTTTGTTTGTATGATTGTTTGTTTGCATTGAATAGGCACCGCAACAACTGGACCGATTTTGATAAAGGAATAGATTATAGCGGCAAAATGTACGAAGTCGCGGGAAACATCTAGTGACTAAGAAATACGATACGTCAACTTATATTTATCATATAGATTATTATTGGCGAAGTAATTATTATCAGAAACATAATAACCTGGAACATTATTCTTGTTCCATTTTACTAACGGAGTAGTTGTTAGGAACATTATGAGCTGTAGTTGACGAATATGACGATGGTGCGTCGTTTCCAGGTGAGCGACGTCCGTGGCTGGGGCTACCACCTGGCGACGCTGCTGGGGCTGCTGCCGGCGCAGGTCATCAACGTGTACCTCGGCTCGACCCTGCGCTCCATGCACGACGTGCTGCACAAGTCGCACGTCACAGGGTACATTGTGTTCGCTTTCCAGGTGAATAATATTAGAACATCTTTATTATACTTTGAAAGGTAACAGTACACCGTACTGCCTATCGCCCAATCGGCATGACGCTATCGATTGGATCAGCTTGGCAAAAAAGTTGTTTGTTGTAAAGGGTATACATAATATAGGGATCCCGTTTTCACAAAAGTAGTGACCTGATGATGGAATCCATGAGGAACCGAGGGAACTCCTCAAAATTTATAGGGACATATATAGTTATTTCGACTTTTTCTGAAGTAACCCAAGCATATGCTATCAAAAAGTAAGATTTTGCACCAAAGTATACCCTGGATCCAAAAGTACTGAACAGGACTCCTGACTCCTTATAGATACATGTTTGGGGATTTCGGCGTTGCTTAAAGAACTGCGAGCATAAGCCAATATGTCAATTAAAGTAATCATCATCATCATCAGCATCATCGCACCATAAATCATGACATAATGATGATATAATAGGTACTTCTCAAGTATTTTACACCGACATGGATATCTTTGAACATTACTCTGCCGTTTATGGACCGATTTTAAAATTCTTGTTTTGATGTATTGGGTATAATTCGAAATTGGTCTCGCTGTCACCAAAGCAGTGACCTGATGATGGCATCTATGAGGAATCGAGGGAACTCCTCGAAATTTATATGGACACATATAGTGATTTTTACTTTTTCAGAAGTAACCCAAGTCAGTAGCATATGGCTACTAAAAAGTAAGATTCTGCACCAAGGTATACCCTGGATCCAAAAGCACTGAACAGAACTCCTCAGTCTTTAAAGATACGCGTTTGGAAATTTCAACATTGTTTAAAGAACTGCAAGCATATGCCATTATGTAACTTACATTTATTATCATCGTCATCTTATATACAATAACTAATGGTAGCTTAGCGTGTATTCATTTATACATTCGATCGTTTGTTTTAAACGTTCTTAAAATGTATTGATAACAATTTAACAAATATCACTAAAAGGGAAAAATTATTATTATTTCTATTGAATTTTTAATTTCGAAGTTGGTTTAATATCCAGGAGTCGGCGGCGGCGTGACCTCCAAAGGGTTTTATTGAAGTTTGTACTTGGTAGTAAAAAAGTGTAGTTCATAGCTATAAAAATATTGTTATTTATTGGCTTACACACTATTACAATTCAATACAATTTATGACAATTGTTTGTACTAATGAAAAAAAAACAACATAATTATACAGTTATACACACTATAGCTGTATATAACCATAGCATTGCCTTCAACCGAAGGCCCCATTTAGAGCTGACAAGTTTCCAGCGGGACCCCAGAGCACATCTAGCCTTATTCATAATGTGCTTCATGTACTTATTCCAAGTAAGTCCCTTATCTAGGATCACTCTTGGATATTTGACCTCGCTTGCAAACGTGGTAGTTTCCCGAAGAGTGTTAGGGTTTTTAGTCTCTCCAACTTCCTCTTTTTGGTGTTAGGTATCAAGACTGTCTCATTAGCGTTGACTGTTAGCTTTACCCTTTGCCTTAGCTTCACCTTTTGTACCAATTTTCGACGACTCTCAGTGCTGATTGCATTAGCCCAGCGATCACTGATTCGCATTTGCCCACCACTAGTATCAATAGGTCGTCAGGTTAGCCGCAAAGCGGCTAGCCGCGGCGGCGTACCGCGGGAAAGGTCTTGCAAAGAGAATGTATGGAAACGCGTTTCTATCCTTTTCACTATGCGGCGCGCCGCACTCGACCGCGCGGTCGTCATCATCCAACGCGGTTGAATGCGGCACGCCGCACCGCCCTGGCAATTTTCACTGGCGGCGCGCGGCGTCGCCTCGGCCACCTCCCGCCATTCCCCGAAATAGCGGTGAGCGCAACGGACGTGCGAGATGGATTTCGATACGGAAAAGTTTATTTACGAAGTTGAAAAGAGCCCATGTCTATGGATCTAAAATGTGCGGAGTATTCGGACAGGATTAAAAAGATTCAAGGTTGGGAAGAGATGGTAATAATTTTTGGAGGCACAGATCTTTCAATGGAAAAGAAGAAAACTCTTGGTAAGTGTGCTGAAATATTTATTTTCGATTATTTACAGCCGTGATTATGATTAGGCATATCTGTCTTGCCACTCAAGACTTCCTTCAGATATAAAGTATTCCGCTAATAACTCTCTGTGTCTAATTGCGCTTCTGGAATTGTTTCTACTATTTTCGCATGGTTCAAGGTCATCCGTTAGGGGGCAAAGTAAGGTATCATCAAAACGATATCCATCTCGAGTTCTGACAAAATTGTGTAATATACAACACGCTTTCACAATGCTATTCGCAAATTCTGTATTTACATTGAGGGGCCGGTGAAAGATACGCCATTTGTTTGCCAGTATTCCAAATGAGCATTCTACGTATCTGCGAGCTCTAGAGAGCCGATAATTAAATATTCGTTTAGTTTTGCTTAAATTTTTGCCGCCATACGGCCGCATCATATGTGTGGACAAAGCAAACGCTTCATCGCCAATGAAAGCATAAGGCAATGGTGTTCCGATTCCTGGGGATATGACACTAGCTTCGGGTATGTCTAGGGTATTCTGTTCAAGTTTTTTAGAAGAATTTGAGGATTTGAAAATTGTAGAATCTCCGAATTATCCGTAAGCACCCACATCTATTGCGATGAATTTGTAGTCACTGTCACATATAGCTAATAAAACAATTGAAAAGTAGTACACATTGACCCACTGTTTCCCGGCTTGATTATACGAATATGCTTTCCATCTATCGCTCCTAAACAATTAGGAAAATTGGCTCTTTTATTGAAATTTTTGGCAATGTCTTTCCACATCTCCTCAGTTGGGTGTGGTAACCAAGTGTCTTTCAGTCGTATCCATATTGCTGCACACACTTGTCGTACAATTTGTGTTATAGTGGTAAGGCCCAGTCGATAAGTGTAATGTAGGTCCACAAAGTAACATCCACTGTCCAGGTACCTGTAAAAAATATTTTGTTACAGGACAAGTTCTTCAAAAAAAATGGAAGAATATACGCGACAACTTCTCCAAATATTTGAAAAAAGAACAAAATCCGAAAAGTGGGTCCAGTGCAAAAGGTAAATCTACATAATATATATTCGCCCAACAATTGATGTTTTTAAAAGACACCATAACTGTAAATGCTACAGTTACTAGTATCAATATAGATGAAACTGATAATCTTCGAGAAGGACCTTACAAAGACCAATTGATGCAAACCCCAAACAAACGCATGAAAGAATCGAAAACCCCCGAGTCAGACAGCATTGGCAGAGAGTTGCTAAAAGTGCTAAATATAAATCATGAGAGGAACAATGAAAATGACCAGGACACCTTGTTCTTCCTATCCCTCGTCAAAGAATTTAAGAAGATACCGGAGCAATTACAAATGGAGAAAAAAATTGAAATAATGCGAGTTATTAAATCTGCACAGCCGTCTTACTATGATTATTCTCAATATGCACAAGGACAGTCATCATGGGAAAATCAGGGTAGACCACAAGCTGAGTATGGTCATTCATCGTGGGGCCATCAGCAGAGACAGAATAGAGGATATACTTCTGGGTATCCGCCTATAACACAATTCAACACCAGTCCACCACTGATGTCGCCCGTTTCAAATTCGGAACAAAAACACATTTCGGGAACGGCTGTATCTCCGGAGTCTACTTTATCTGAAACTTCGGAAGTGTTAGGGTTATTTAATGATTAGTGTATTATGTACCGCTATAGAGATTTGATGTTAGTAACATAGCGATAATTAATTCTAAGAATGTTTCCACTTCCAGGGTCTAAAAATAAAGGTTATCGTGTCAGGTTCATAGTGTTTGCTTTCATTTATCCATTATAAAATCACACAGAATGACTGAACGACTTTAGGTATATATACATATGCACTGATTTGCTCACCTTAGAGTAACAACAAATTTTTCTTCTGGGCTTATTGCAGCTCGAAAATTGGTATCGTTGCCACTTATGTAAGGTCCCAACTCTTGCAATAATTCCTCAAATGACTTGATTTGAGGAATTATAGAAACTTTTCTTCATATTGTTTTAATTCGTGAAAGAATGTGAAGAACATGCCATTGGTACAACGCGTTTGAAGTAGTGGATGGATCCAGTACCGTTTTTTTTTTATATTTTCTTTTTTTATTTCTCTCAATTTCTCTACAATACACGTAAATAATTTCAACGGCGTCTATTTTCGTCTGCTTTCTCAATGAGACTGGCGCCTGGCTGGCTGCGAGTGAACGACGCGGCGTGCCGCGCGGTAGGCGGTCAGCCGCGCGGTAGGCGGTCAGCCGCGCGGCACGCCGCCATGCGGCTAGCCGCGGGACGAACGCGAGCCCGCGGCACGCCGCGCGGCTGTCAAATAAATAATTTTTAAGGCGATAATTGCATCGAAATTCCTCACAATGCATGTCCATTGCTAATAAAACATTGCTAATAATACACTAAAACAAACAAACTCGATACTGTAAATGAGACCTCTTTAGCTATCGTGTAATTTTTGACGTTTGTTTTCGATCCTGCCATTCGATTCTCAGTCGATTGATTTTGTGCCGCGAGGCGGCAAGCCGCGCGGCGTGCCGCGGGCTCGCGTTCGTCCCGCGGCTAGCCGCCTGGCGGCGTGCCGCGCGGCTGACCGCGGGACGAACGCGAGACAATCGAGAGAGACAAAATTACTCCCGACACAATCGAGATTCGAATCAGGGTTTTCTAAATGTAAACACGTCTTAACACGAATTTGTTATTGTATCATTTACATTAAATATACCACTTATATTTTTCAAAAATTAACAATTAACTACCTTTTTACAATACTACCAATTACCAATTTATGGCCAGTTATTGTAGTTATTGAATGTGTTTTGTGCACAACACTTGAGTTTTGCTTATAAAATAAATCAAAATATGACTTTGACATTTGACAGAATGTCAAAGATTATAAACAGGAATTTTGAAACTATTATTTACTGGCATTATTATTACATACTTTTAGAAAAATAACCTTTAACAACCTTTGCATGAGATTGACGCTGATTCATTTGAATAAACATACACAAAATGTTATTTAATGTGAAAAATATATAATTTTTCATATTTTTATTAATCTTCGTCATAGACTACGGCACTCAGCTGTAACTTGTTTACACTGTGGTCGTGACGTCAGCAACCGGATACAGCTAACGATGCTGATAAGACACGATCTCAACGCGATCTCGATTTTGATTCGATTTTGTTCGGGAGTATGCATTAGGATAGAAAACTGAATCAAAATCGACATCGGATCACACTCGTAAATCGAAATTGTATCAGGCCCCAGTACCCCTCCCTGTGGGCATTCTAGGGTCAGCCAGCTCCTGAGTGTCAAGCCCATGATAGTTGATGACGCTACTCTGTTTTAAGCGTGGCTTTGATCCACTCTATAGTAGTTGGATCTATATTTCTTGAAGTTAGGCTATCCGTAATAGGTTAGCAGATAGGAGCAGGTTGAGGTGTTGTCGAACGCGCCTTCAATATCTAGGAAGGCGCGTGGCTCTATCAATGCGATCTACTAGCTCCATCAACGCCGCTTCAATAGATCTGCCTTTCCGGTAGGCACGTTGTCTATCATGCAGAACCCTTTCTATGAGATAGGTGTCCCTTATGTGGAGGTTAACCACCTTCTTCTCGTTTTAAGCATGAAAGAAGTAAGGCTTATATGGGTCTATATTACTTGGGTAATATGCGTGCTCGAGTAATAGTCACTGACTGCTTGGGTAATAGTCACTGACTGCAATTAGTTAGTATGACTATATCTCTCTCGCTCACTCGGCGCGCCTATATCTTTTCGCGGCGGTGCGGGGGGCGGCAAGGCAAAAACGGCGGCGGCGCGGCGCTCATATCTACTTCCAAACGGATGAACCGATTTTGATCTATTTTTTTTTGTTAGAAAGCTGACCTGATCGACAGCCAGATCGACATCTTAGCTATAACTCATAATTATCAGTTCGCCCACTGCTTAGTAATAATTGTCTATTTTGATGTGAAATGTTTACGACGCGTACTTGCATAATAGTTTTGATGTTGTTGAGTGTAAGAAAATATTCGTCGATCGTGATGTGTGCTGTGCAACTGTGCACACTCTTCAAAGATCGCGGCCAACTGAGCTAGCTATATACTATAAATGCTTGCGGTAATATCGCGTAATGTGAACGCCATGGTATATAGCAGTGGTCTCCAATTAGTTTCGCTCGGGGTCCGTTTTAAGAAATGAAATGACCATCGAGGTCCGCACATTTTATTTATAAGAAAAATATTTATTAAACAAGTGTAATTAAGGAAATAACAAAGGTATTTTGTTACATAGGTATCAATGCGAAAAATGTCATTTTTTGTTGCGAATTATGTCTGAAGTTTGGAGTAAATTTTATTATTTATTTATATCGGAAGTAGTCTTTAGTGTAAGTTACTGTGTTCTCGCGGTCCGCACAAAATGGGTCGGCGGTCCGGATGTGGACCGCGGTCCGCCATTTGGCGACCCCTGGTATATAGTTTAGCGTTAGGTCCTTCTTTGCTATACTTTATTTTTATTATTAGCTTAAGGCAAGGTGAGTCGACAAGTATGAAGTATTCGATGGGGTGAAGGAGATGATGAGTGAGGGACGTGAAGCCCCAGTAACTGTGAGGTGCTTCGCGCGAATTACGTCAAAGTGATGTGTCCATAATGTACAAAAGCGTAATTATTCCGACAATTTCGTAATTTTTGAATAAATAGGTAATAATATATCACTATATTATATTCTTATATTTTTGCTTTATTGCTCTCCGTATTTTTTGTTAACCCATTTTTTTTATAATCTGCAATAATATTTACGACATAAATACAACTTGTGCCCTTTTCATCGATGGTTTAAACTTTAAATAATAAAATGCAAAAAATGATATTATTATAATATGCGGTCGAAGTACTGCGGAATATACGCACTACAACATAAACATTACACACATTGACGTTTCATTCTAAGACGCCATTTTAAAATGTAATATTTCGCTAAATTTTTCAGCGGTTACAAAATCTAAACTTGCATTTGCCCACAACTTCGTTCGCGTAGCACAAAGCTAAATTTTGTCGCCTGATTTTAAAATATACATAAATACAAATACAAAATAAAATTTGATATCCAATAGCCACATGAAACTTCGGTTATCTAACACCTAAAAAATTACAATTTCAAATACCTAGTTTTAGTGTCTGACATAAGTGGCTTAAACCGAATAGTCTCTTCGGCTACATCATATTTATAGTAAATTTATTGTATTATTTAATAAAAATAAATCGATTACATAATACATCGCGTGAATTATAAACGTAATTTGCTGAACACGTGTTCTTAATACTCCGTGAAGCCGTGAAGGACTTATTTATTAAGACTAGAATTGATTTTATTAATTTATATAATTAAATACACTTTACAAACAACCAAAATAATATTGATATATATTATTATTCATTCTGTTATCAATCATATATAAATTTAATTTTTTTTTATTTCGTCGTGCAACAATATATCAATAATTTCGACTCACTTACGTCAGTCTTATTGGCAGCTTGCTATGCGTAAGTTGAATTTTGCATTGTTTAGAAATTCGGAATGTGGTGGGTTCGAATCCCAGTAAGGTAAATATTTTTGTGATTCTTATTATTTCTTTTTCTTTTATATATATTTTTAATTTTTTTCAAATTATTTTATCGTTGTACTTAAACTCCGAGCAAAGCTCGGTCTCCCAGGTACTTATATTAAAAAGAGGATTTTGTACCTACTTTCATCGAATATTTAAATCAATTCATATTTTTTTCTTTACCTTATTTTTATAATGTACACTAATATTTACAACAACTTAGAGAAACTAATAATAAAATAAATAATTAGGTATATCAGGGTACACCGCTTTCAACAATATACTATACTATACCTAAGAGAACAAGCATTGCTTGGAGTTAGTGCGAGAAAAAAATAAAAATTATAAAAGAAAAAGATTAATGAATTTAAAAAAATCGTCTGACCGGGATTCGAACCCGAGACCAATTGATCAACCACGTAAAAAGCCAATGGCCTACGTAGCTCTGCGCTATCGGGTATCTGACATAAGACGGCGAAATTACTCATATCTTATTAGTAATAAACGACGAAAGAAAAAACATGACAAACTAAGATCCTTATGTCGTCGGCATAAAGGTCAAATCCGAGGTAAAATAACTTTGAACGGACTTTCAACAATAAATTCGAATTATTTTTTAGCAGAAAAAAGCGGACAAAAATGACATACGTCTCCATAACAAGAGGTCTAAGCCGGTACTGTCAGCTTCCATAGATATGAAAGAGAAGGAATGACAGGTCGCCATTTCGCGATGTTTCATTCGACTCGTCCGAATTATTTATCATTGAAATAAATTAATCCTAACAAATATCTTATTCCAATCGAAAAATTAAAACGATAATTCCCTTCATTTTATTATATATTACAAAACTAATTAATTTTCTCTTTTTTGTTCACAAACAATACAGTTACAACTCCAAGAATATAATATATTTAAATGGTTATTTTATGATTTTTTTTATTGAGATAATTTACAGAAAATGTGTTTTGAAAATGTAGGTCCCTTACAAATATGATCAAGATTAACATATATTTTTTTGCTGCACTAAAATGTATCCATTCGTCTCAGATTTTTTTTTAAACAAGTCTATTTTTACGATGTAGAGCGCCTTAAAACTAGTTACAAAGTATGCCATCTCGATGCATCAGCTGTTCTCCTGTAACGGCCGGCTAAGTGCTGGTGCTACGGGTCTCCGAGGGTTAAATCAATTACTTTATCAAATTAAATGCGATAATACGCTGAACGACGACGTTACGTCGTTTAACCTATTTATCAAGAGTTTTATTGACGTGTGAGTTGTGTGTGACGTTATGGCGTATCACGTATCACGTGTTGTACAGGCTAGTGATGTTATGGAGCTCCGTAACCGAATCCGATATAAAAGTTTCAGATAATTTCGAATACAGGTGGAGTCAAAATTTTGTTTTTCACTTTAGAAATTCTTAAAAAAATTGTATCGTGTCGTGTTAGCGGATATAGTACAATACGAAATAATTACCTACATATCCGTATCTGTATCCGTAACCGGTATAATATTATTCTTATATTCCTATCCGTATCCAGATCCGTATATCCATTACATCCCTAGAGTACAGAAACGAGAAAAGTAGAGAGATCCGTTGAGGTTGGGATAACAAATGTGTATTGTGTAGGTTAGAGTTTTGATGGATAGGTTTGTTTATAGATGGTTATAGGCAGTTTTTATCAGACTACCAAATGATCACTACCACTAGCATTTTAATATTTGCGCAAGCCATAGAGAAGTAAAAAAAATAAGTGTAGCAAGCCAAAAAATGAAATTTTCACAGATGTATTTCTATTCCCGCTTTAACATACTATATTACTGAAAAGTAAAAACAGAATAAAATAAATATTTAAGGCGGGCCATACAACAAACGTGATTTATTTGCAGTGTTGTACGGACCCTTCGTACGAGAGTCTGACTCGCACTTGGCCGGTTCTTTAACAAATATGATTCACAAATTCACACATATCAAACTCAAGTTAAAGTGCATAGGTTGTTTTATATTTACAACTAGCTGTTACCCGCGGCTCCGCCCGCGTAAATATACTATCGAGTATCCCGCGGGAACACTGTACTTTTCCGGGATAAAAAGTAGCCTATGTTTTAATCCAGAGTCTAAACTACTACCATACCAAATTTCATCAAAATCCGTTCAGTAGTTTTCGCGTGAAAGCGTAACAAACAAACTTACATTCACATTTATAATATTAGTAATAATATTAGTAGGGATTTTAAGGTACATTTCTTTCAATTTTAATAATTGTAAGTCCTGTCAGACCCATGTATTAGCCATACCAAGCGCGACTTGCAAATTGCAATGCAGTTTGCACTTTGCACCAACATGCTTTTGACGTTTGTTGGCGTTTTCATGGCAGCTTAATAAGACGCCATTTTGTTTTTACAATCTACTGATTACTGTACTTGGACCGCAAGATTTATTGCATTATTTTCCTCTAGTTATACATAATATAACTACGGTTATATTCTACTACGGTTTTACTTATCTTGTGATGTGTGTGCATGTAAAAAGCAACACATATAACTGTAACCACTGAACGAATTGCGCTGAAATTGAAACTCAAATATTATGACGCGGGCTCTCTCTTTGAACAGTTTCAGAACGACTTTTGAAACGCACAAAGTTTAGATCTGTGTCTCGTCAAAATAAAAGGTCCGAACTTTCTATAAAATAAACAAATTAAAAAGCCCCCGTCCTTGTCAATCAGTAAGCGAGCTGACGATGAAGAATTATAGCCAAAACACTCTCGGTCACGTCAGCTTTCAAAGAAAACAAAAAACGAGATCAAAATCGGTTTTTCCGTTTGGAAGCTCCGATGCCACGCACACACAGAGACAGACTCCTAAAACTTATAAAATGCACCGCTCTGTTTTCGTCGGGGGTTAGAACACGAACATAGCCGTTGTTTACCTCTACAAGTTATTGACTTGATTCGTGTAAATACTACAATAAGCTCTCGTAACATCCGACGCCGTTGCGGCTAGACACCTTGGCGCTGGATCTGAAAGCTGAGTCTGGTGTCTTGTGCTGAGTTCTTGTAAAATAAAAAATAAACAACTAACTATGTAATATTTTCTTGGGATAAGGTCTGTACGTGATTATTTATTAATGTTAAACAATAGTACATTTGTATTCTAAAGTACGATGTCTGGTAAGTGGTAATGTTGATTTACATTAGGCCCATTGCAGTCTCTGACACGAGTTCCACTGCTCACAATGAGAGGAGCTCGCAGTTACATTAAAATGAAATGGAAGATAGATATAAATAAAATAAAATAAAATTGTAACCTCCGAATCGTCAAGAAGTGAGCGAGCCGATGATGATCATTATAGCTAAGAAGTAAGAACACTCTCGATCATGTCAGCTTTCAAACAAAAAAAGTAGATCAAAATCTGTTCATCCGCTTGGGAGCTACTATGCAACGGACACGACACACACACGCACAGACGTAGATACACGTAGAAACACGTCAAACTTACAACACCACTCTATTCTCGTCGGGGGTTAAAAAATAACAAATGTGTGTTAAGCAATGCATGTTCGTACTTTGTATATCTATGAACTTATAAATATTCGCGTACTCTTAATTCCCTACACACGTAACACCATTTTTTTTTACTTGGGGAAATGCTTTGTGGATCCCCGGCGGATTAGGGACTCCGCGTGCCGGGCGCGTGGTGATGAACGCACCCGGGGATACCGCACTAAAACCCCAAGGACCATGGTGCCTTCTCCGCTTGTTGCTGGGCCGCCTAAGCGATAACAGCAGCGGTCAAACTGTGTAACACCTTCGCCAACAATGACAACCTTACAACAACAGACGTTTGGGAAAAAAATCATAGGGAAGCCAGTTAGAGCCTGCTCTCAAGTCTCAATTAATCTCCTGTACTGGGACATTTGAATATGTATGCTTCTGTTACTTAAAGAGACACATATTATTATCCCAGTCCAGTTCGAGTGTTTACGTAGGAAATGTTGTGGGAGTTGTTAAGATAGGCAATTTGTGGATTTTAGGTCCTCTATTCGCATTTCAACTTTGCCTCCTCGTTACTTGGCCGCTAGTACTGCTATCTTGAAAAAAACGCATCTCAAAAAACAGTTTTTTGATGCCATCTTCTTTTCGACTTTAAATTAGAAAAAAATCCTACAGTTCGTGTCTTATTAATGTTTTTGCAAGATAAATAGTTTACGCGTACGAGCGCCGCAAGTGTTACCTATTATACCTTTTCGCGGAAAATAAAATTACCATACTTTCTTTATTTATTGATGTAAGAGTTGTGATATTGTGAATCACCTGTCCTCCACATCATAAAGGACAAGACCCTCAACAGTCTCTCGATCCCGATTTATCATCATGAGCACTAGCAACTTCTAAAATACTGTTTCTCATATATGTGTACGTAAACTATACATGGTGTTTGGTTGTTTCACCAAGAAAATGCACCCTGGCTCAAAAAATCGACAAATTTCTTGCCTCGAAAGTATTTTTTGTAAAACGAAAAAGTATTCACCTAGGAGCTAGATCTGGCGAATAGGCTAATTCCACAGGTTCAAAGCCCGCTTCTTGAATGAAAGCGATGGCAACTGCAGTCTGCAGCACAGCTTTGTGAGCCGGTGCGTCGCACTCTCCTGAGACAGCCGTGCCATAAATGCTTTTTCCAAAAGTCGGCAGAGGTACATGTATTGTACCTCAAATTGTAGATAAAGGACCAATCTACCTAAATATAAACGATTTACACTTGTGTCTGTCCCTATTTTTGAAAAAAAAATCGCTCAAAGTCACTGAATGAAAATTTGTTGAAAAATATTCTTAAAATGTGGACATTTAACTTTGATTTTATAGTGACTTTCCTTTGAGGAATATATAAGTGTTACACCATTTTAGAAAGCTTAAAATATATTCTTTATTATGAATTAATTATATATTGGGTTTTTTCATATATGACACCACTAGAGACGTACATCTCATAGTATGTCGTTTTTCCTTATCTTCAATTTTCGATTAGAGTTTTGACGTTTATCGAAGTTTGCCGAAGTTCTGTAATTAGTTTTATTTTGTAGCAAATTTAATGCGAATTTGCTGCGTAAATTTTTTTGTTGCGGCATCAGTGCGCAAATTATGAAAATATGGCAAAATGTAAAGATATGTTTTTTCCTCTTAGAATGCAACTGAAGTCATTTGTTTATTATGCAATAATTTTTATAATAACTTATGAGTGTTATGTCATTTTAAAAAGCTTGAAATGTTTTCTTTATTATAAATTAATTTCTTTATTATAAATCTTTATATATATATATATATATATATATATATATATATATAAAGATTTATAATAAAGAAATTAATTTATAATATATATATATATATATATATATATATATATATATATTATGACACCACTAAAGAGTAGAGCAGTATGTCGTTTTTTCATCGCTTCGATTTTCAAATACAACTGTATTATCGACAATTACTGAAATTAGCCATAGTTCTATTAGTAGTCTACTTTATTGTGGTTAGTATATTGATAAGATGTATGAAAATTTTCTTTTGATAAGATAACAAACCTCACAGCCACATTAGGTTTCGGGGTAGATAGTAATTTATGAAACCAAATTGCATACGATATGCACACGTCTCCAAACTATATTTTAGTATATATTCATGTTTTTTCAGGAAATAAACAATAGTATTTTATTATTTATTGTTGTGACTAGTTTCACTAATTATTTGTCTAACAATGAATTTACCTGTACTAGACTCGATTTAAGTCTCGTATTACTGAATAATAATAGGGATTATGTTATTTCTATCACGGAATTCTTACGAAACAATTTTTCCAATGTCGCTGATGACAATATTCCAAAAATTTTCGTAAGTGTGCAAAAAACTTTTATTGGTCAGTTTCGTCAACGCTATATTAAATCAGGCCGCAAGAAAGAACGGTTTTTAAGAGAAAATAGCGAATGGTTGAAAAATAATTTCACTGTAAATCTTACAGAACCTAGTTGCGAGATTGAGCCTTCTATATCGACAGAGAAACGAGGGCGGCCTTCTAAAGCCTACGAAGATAGTGCAGAGCGAACAAAAAAAAACGAAATAACAAGGAATTAATGGCAATTTGTGGTCTTGAATTTCTACTAAATTCATACGTTCAAGGGTTGAGATCTCAAGGAGAAACAGAAGAAGCCTTCATCATTGAAGTTTTACGAGCCTTGCCTATAGAAAAAAAGAATGAAATACGCCGTAATCTTCTAAATGAACCTGGAGAAATAAAGGCTTTTTCAAAGGACGAAGCTCTCAACATTTTTATAGAATTAGATCTCAGTACAGCACAGTATGAGAATATGCGGAATTGCTTGATAGCAAAGAATTGCTTATAATTTCCATATTATAAATCAATCCAGGAAGCTAAACAAGGTTGCTATCCCCCAGAATCTAGCATAGAAATAACTAACATTAAAGCAAAAATTAAATTGCAAGATCTCTTAGATCACACGACAGCCAGGATTCTAAAAATAAATGGCGTTTATAAAACAGTTTTCTAAATGGGGTTGTGATGGATCAAGTGGACAAAGTGAGTATAAACAAGTATTACCTGAAGAGAGTGACATAATTTCCGACACAAATTTATTTATATCATCAATGGTGCCTCTCAAACTTGTTGATACCGATAGTAATGAAACACTGTGGGAAAATCCTGCTCCATCATCAGTCAGATTTTGTCGTCCAATTTTAATAGAATTTTCGAAGGAGACTCCAGAAAAGACTCAAAGTGTAGTTGATGAAATAAATAATCAAATAACTACTCTTAATCCTACATTACTCAACGAAAGTGGGCAAGATATTGAAATAAAACATATTTTATATTTAACAATGATTGATGGAAAAGTGGCTCAGGTTTTAACAGAGACTTGATCAGGTGCTGTATGTACTATTTGTGGCGCAAAACCTACAGAAATGAACGATTTGGAAAAAGTACAAAACAAACCTGTTAATGAAAGTGCTTACCAATATGGTCTTTCAACTTTGCATTGTTGGATAAGATTCATGGAACTTATTTTACATCTGTCTTACAATCTAGCCTTTGAAAAATGGTCTGTCACAACAACAGAAAACAAAGAATTAAAAAAACAAAAGAAGGCTGACCTTCAAAGAAGGTTTAGAGAACAACTTGGTTTAAATATAGATAAACCTAAGCAAGTTAGCGGCAACTCCAATGATGGAAATACCGCACGAAGATTCTTCCAAAATTATCATTGCTCGTCAGAAATAACTGGTGTAGATGAAGAACTAATAAAAAGATTTTATATTCTGCTCCAAGTCATGTCGAGTGGTAGAAATATAAATCCTACTAAATTTGGTCAGTACGCATTAGACACGGCACAACTTTATGTTAATAAATATAAGTGGTATTACATGCCATCTTCGGTGCATAAAGTTTTAATTCACGGTGAAAGTGCTATCCGACATTTTTCTGTATTGGCTCTCGGGCAACTCTCCGAAGATGCCCAGGAATCACGAAATAAAGATTATAAAAAGTTCAGACTTCATCACGCAAGAAAATGCTCCAGAATAGCAACTAATGAAGACGTTCTGCACACACTATTGTATACTTCGGACCCTTATGTATCGAGTTTAAGGAAGCCTATTTATAGAAAAACTCAAGAACTTCTAGAAGAAGCTGTGGAACTTTTGGGCGAATTTCAGTAGGTTACTTTTTTGGTATTTATGTCTTTAAATATTAAATAACACATAAGAATCTTAACAATTACGATGTAATTATTATAAAATACAAATATTATTATCAAGTTGTTTGCGTGTTGTTCCCATGGGAATACTATACTGTATTTACAAGGGCGGAGCCGCGAGCAAAATCTAGTTTTAATATAAGTTATTAGTCATTTTATATTTACGATATTGTTTAATATATTCAATTTCGTTATTTTATGTAGAATCGTATAACATATAATATAAAGATTATCAAATATTCCCTTTTTTAAGTTTTTTTTTAACCAATTAAAAATATATTTATATAATCAAAATGTGTTTCATTTGAAAGTGTGTTTATTCAAGAGTATAATAAAAAAAAATCATGGAGATATCTTGAAAAACAAAGAAGTTACTGATTTATGACACGAAAATGGCCTAAAGCAGGGGTTCCCAAACTTATTAGTGCTGTGACTCCCTTGGGTCTTGGCTATTGTTTTACGACGCCCCTCAACGTAGTCGACAAAAATACTAACGAATTTTTGTAGGTAGGTACTACTCTAGTAACAGGCAATCAGGAAAACACGAATTTGCAAATTATTTTTTTATTTAATGGGAACATAGAAAAAACATGAATAATAATAAAAAGAGATATTTATAAACTGGCTGGCTCCTAATGAGATGGATGTGCTTGTTTTTCTGAGCATAGTTTTTGAAAACGGGGCTCCAGTTTGGAAATGGCCAGTCTCATTTCTTTCTCTACGTCTATTTTAGATCTGTACTTGTTCTTTATTACTGCAACTGCAGAAAAACCTGTTTCACACAAGTATGAAGTCGCAAATGGTAATAAAACCTTTAAAGCTGCAGTTCTGATGGCATGATATTCTTGAGATACTGAGCTCCAGAATTCAAACAGTTTATCTTTGGCGTATTCAAGCTTTAGGTTGGAATCACAGGACAATTCTATCAATTGTTCTTCTTCCTCTGTTGAAAGTGTCGATGGTGTGGGTGACTGGAAAGGGTTTCTGACCCAGTCGTATTGCTGCAGATTATCGGGAAAATATTTTTGAAAGTTTTCGTTTAATGAAAGCAAGTGCTGTGTAAAGATTGATTTTAAAGTAGGGTCAAGGATTTTTATCGATTTTTCTTGTAGAATACTTTCTAAAGCAGGGAAACAGTCAATTATTTGATCTTCTAATTTTCGTTTCCAAAAAAGCAACTTTTTCTGAAACCCAGTAATTTTTTCTGCCAATTGCAGGATATGGGTATTGTTTCCCTGCAAAGACTTATTAAGATCATTTAATTTGTTAAATATGTCACAGAGATATGCCAATTTTATAATAAAATCTGTATTATTAAAATTTTGCGCATCTTCATGTGATTCTCTCTGTAAATACGTGTAAACCTCATTTTTTAATTCATACACACGTGCGAGAACGTTACCTCTGGACAACCATCGAGAGTTGCAATAATAAATTAAAGTAGTATGCTCGGCACCCAGTTCTTCACAAAGTTTATGGAAAAGTCTTGTTTTCACCGGTCGAGTTTTAATGTAGTTCACCACTTTAATAATGCAATCCAACACATTACTTAATTCAGGGGTAATGTTCTTTGCCGCTAAGGCCTCCCTATGTAAGACACAATGTGTCCATTTTACATTTTTAGCCTTGGTTTTGATTAGAGCTTGTAATCCTCCATACTTTCCAGACATCGCTCGGGCACCATCGGTACACACACCCACACAGTTTTCCCAGCTTATATTATTTTCGGTCATATGAGTCCAAAATGTGAAATAAATCAGCAGCTTTACCACCTTCACATATTTTTTTGCAGAACAACAAATCCTCACACAGATTATTTTCTTGTATGTACCGTACGTAACATATCAATTGAGCATCGTCATTACTATCTGTCGCCTCATCTAGTTGAATGGCGAATAAACCTGAAAGTTTCTCAACAATTTGCTCGTTAATGTCTTCTGCCATGTCGTAAATACGGCGACTAATCGTATTGTTTGACAGAGGAATATTTTTTAGTTCTTTAGCTGCCGATTCTCCAAGCATCACTGATACCATATCAACCGCTGCAGGTAAAATCAGTTCCTCAGAAATCGTGTGTGGTTTCTTAGATTTGGCAATACGGTGAGCTACCATGTAGGAGGCGAGCAATGCTTTTGAAGGAACTGTTGCTCTTGAAACCAAAGACATGGACTGCTGTTTCTATTCTCGCAGTTTTCTTACAAATAACTCTCTCGGCTTACCTTGTAAATCACTGTGAACTAATTCCAAATACCGCTTTAGTTTGTTAGGAAGCATACTTTCAGCTGCCAACACTTTGTAACAAACAACACATTGAGGAAGTTCTACATCTTCTTTAGTAATGCAAGTAAATCCGAAATCCACATATTCGTCGTCATATTTTCTATATTTCTTTCGTTTACCTCCAGTAACATTACTGCTCTCGCCTGACTCTTCATTTCGTTTTCTATTTTTTTGAATAAATTTATCCATAATTAACCTAATAAATCTATTCAATCTGATCTGTCTAACCTCAAAACACCGGGTGCGTAATTAAACAAAACAAATGAACGATGTGATTGCGCGCTGCATCAGAAACGCGGGTCGCGGGGTGAGGCGGCGCGGTGGCGCGGCGGTGGTCAGCCGCTCTCCCGCGCTCGCGTCGCGATGATTGACAGAATGCGCGCGGCGCTCACTCAACTTAGCCGCATCGACGTATCGACACGCGACGCCCCTGGGATACTGTCGCGACGCCCCAGGGCGTCGCGACTCACAGTTAGGGAACCCCTGGCCTAAAGTCCACATAGTGCGTCCCTCTCTTGTACAGTGCATATAAAATTGTAATAATTAATGTATGCTCCCGGGAATCTTGGCCTATTTATTTGATTTGATACGATCCTGAATTAGTGGAGGTGTAAGCTAGCAATTTTTTATTTTTGTGTGCACTAGAAATCACAATTTTGTATCACCGAACTCTATCTATCGTGAAACGAATGCCCGTCAAGGAATTCTTACTAAACATTATGTACTTAACTAGACACACACATATCTCCTAAGAGCAACATTAGTCTCGCCGCTTGGAAATATTCTTGTATCAGAATTCAGAACCCTGTACGTTTAATGTTTATTTTATTTGCATTCCTTTAACCGCTGCCGAAATTATGTTCCAATCTTATCTCGCGCACGTAGGGTTCCGTGCCATTATTCCAATATTTTACATGTTTACTTATTATTTCGTTATTTTTGTACGAAGTTTTCCTATTATTGACGCATTTTACAAGTTCAATCTATAACACTTGTAACAAAGTTATATAAACCGTTATAGGTTCATGAGGAGCCATCCATAAATTACGTCACACGTTAAGGGGGAGGGAGGGGGTCGACGAAGTGTTACATTGTGTGACAAGCGGGTGGGAGGGGTTCTAAATTTCGTGACGTCACATTTCAAAATCTATTTTAATCTCAGTATTAAGTAAAACTCGAACTTTGAACTATTAACGAAAAACTACAAAAAAAACATTTGCAACTCTGTCTGTAGGTACATAAGGTCCAAATTGTTTTGTTGGCCACTCGCTCTACTAGTTTAATTGCCCTTTGATAAATGCCGCTAAATGCACCGTGCCGGTGAAATTCTTTCTATTTCATTTGACAATTGACTTTCGCGGATGAAACGTCGGTACCAGCCAATTTGAACGTGAGTTGTTTAAAATATTATTTGTATGTATAAGGACGTAGTTGTGTTAGAATTAATGATTTTTTTATCAAAGGATTTATACAATTGTTTGGGCTGGTGCCGCCTTAAAAAATAAGAAGATCGAGTTGAAAAATAGTAACATTTTAGCAGAACTTAAAAGGTGAACTATTTCGACAATAAGATTTTTTTTCTTTTCAATGATATTATATTATTAACTAGTACCTGGGAGACCGAGCTTTGTTCGGAGTTTTAGTAGGTCGATAAAATATTAAAAAATATAAGAGAAAGGCAATACAAGAAAAGAAAAGAATCACAAAAATATTTATATGACCGGTTTTCGTCCCCGAGACCAATTCGTAAACAAGACACATTACCATTCTACCATCTAGCTGAAGCTATAATTTATCGCGGCGAAATGTACGGTTCCCGCGAGATTTCCTTTTGCGCGCACGAAGTCGCGAGGAACGTGTACTATAATATAATCATGTGTTTCTTCAAAGACAGAAATGCCGTTCAGTGCTTTTGGATCCAGGGTATACCTTGTCACATTTCACTTTTTGGTAGCATATGCTCGAGTTACTTCAAAAGAAGTCAAAATCACTATCAGTGTCCCTATAAATTTTGAGGACTTCTCTCGATTCCCCATCAGCAGGTCTACCATTTGGTGACAATGGGACCATTTCAGGAGTCAACTCTTTACAGTAAAAAAAGAATTTTAAAAATCGGTCCACAAACGGCGGAGTATTTGCGTATCATACACACAAAAAAAACACACGAATTGATAACCTCCTCCTGTGTCCGACTTCCCAAAAAGTCGGTTGAAAATGAAAATATGACCCATTGCTAAGAAATGTAAATGTTTATTATTTACATACAACTGGAATGACGTAGGTTGACTCGCACGTAGTTATTTTACAGTCCAAACAACGAGATTTCTTATACCAAAATACATCATGAGAATAATCATGTGTTTGGGAATTTATTACATCATGATTATCTGGTTCTAACTCTTATTTCAGGTATGTGATTCAACTTCCATAGTATCTATCAGTCTTAAAAAATTCTTATACTGCCATTTACAAAGTTCGATGCGCCGCGTCGCCCGCGCAGGCGACACTTTAATAGCGTCTGCCCAAGTAGGTAACGGTCCGAGACGTTGACACCGATTGTTGGTTCCAAAAAACCTCATCATCATCATCATTGTATGCCATTTTTGCAAGCTGTGCATCGTGGGTGGGGCGTTCTGATTCAAGGAAAAAATGCTTAACTTTATAATCTATGACCGCATTTTCTATCGTTCGATTAATAATTATTATCGTCGTTAGACCAAAATCGAAAATACGAGGAATAGCCAAGGAACAGCAAAAGATATAAATTGGGATCTTTCGAGTTGACACGGATGACAACCGACACCATTGGCCTCTTTATCTGCTCCATGGCCCACGGGTGACACCCGTCTAAAATCTAAATGGCAATTCGGCGAGAGCAAATTGACCGAATTGCAATTTAAATTTTCACCAGTGTAAATCCCACATAATAGAGATGCTGTTAAATATTTTTCGCTGTGCGTCGGCTATTCCTCATGAGTACTTTCAAATTAAATCTGACCAAAAATATTATATTCAAATATTGACGATTATTCGTTAAAATTTCTCTTTTATGCAGTCGGTTGGCCAAACGAATTTCCTTCTCGCGGTCGTCATTATGTACAAATCATTATGTATGAACTAATTTCCTCATATCCTCTGCGTTCGCGGATAACGTCGTTGTCGAATTGCCGACGATGATAATACATTCGACACGATTGACGAAATGTATGAAACTGGAATTTTTATTGAGCTATATTTCGTATTACCCTGACTAAACCTGCCGCATTTGCTGAGCCCTAAGATTATTCAAATCTTGCAATCTCTCATAGACTTGCAATCTTACTCCTGAAGATAAAAAAATACAACCTCTATGATTTGGCTTTGCGCATACACTTCACGGGCTTGGCTTTTCTGGCAAGAGCATTTACATTTACTGGTTGAACCAGACCAATCCCAATTCCTATAAAAAGTAATTGAACGACGCACTGCGAAGATGACATAGATCTCTCTCGGAGGAACATCAATACCCCGCATATCATACTTACATAATCATGACTGTCATCGAGAACTCGTGAGTTATCTGTTATCGTTTCTTTTGTGCTTGATAAGCGTTCAATTAAAATTTGAAATGTGATTTTCAGCTCTCTCCTCATGTCATTGGAGTTCAATTTTGAATGCCAGTTGCTATGTAACTCCTTACGTGTTGTAATTTTGACAGTGTATAATTGGTACCTATTGCTAGACTTATTTGTTACGAAATATGCAATCGTTGCACCAGCTTAAAATAAAGACACTTGTATAAAGTAAGATCCAAGAACAGTAGCAAATACATAATTCGACGCGACCTTTCCAAAAGGTCGCGGTTCAGTTATAAATATACAGCTGATAAATGTAAATATCATCCTACAATATATTGATCTACACTGATGAAAATACATAATTATATTGAATACTGGCTGAGGAAATGCTATAAGTTTTATCGCAATTGGAAATATTGGTTGCGACTTGCGCGAGCTCACGCTATTTATAATAATAAAATTGGAGTAAAATAAAATCGCAATTTCAGAAAACGATGATGATTAAACAATAGTTTTCTCATTGTCGTCATCATCGATGTTTGGAAGTCTCAAAGACATCCATAAATATTGATTTTGAGCGCCAAAATTTTACTCGGATTTTTAGTGCCAGTCCAGATCATTGGCAAAAAATATTTTCCTTCTTAGATAATGTAATGTAATGAGGTAAATACCTACCTTGACATTTTATCGATTTTAACAAGATATCATTCAATTTCAGATACTCATAGGCGTGACGCTGATGGTGTGGGTAGTTCAGAAGGCGCGAAAAGAGCTGACGATCGCCATCATGGCCGCCGAGTTGGGCCGCGACACACTATCCACGAGCAGCTCCTCCAGCTAGCCCACTGCCCCACTGTCCGACGTGGACACCGGCAGCGACAGCTAGGGCCAGCTACCCGGGTGCTTCGCCCGGCATTGTGAGACTTATGTGTGAAAATAGTGCAAGACGGAGTTCTATTGATACGGACTCAGAGTTCACATTTCCATGATCCTTGTAGGAAAGCATGGTGCAAGCGAAACTGATTTTTGTTGGTAAGGAGTTAGGACTCAAAGTTCAAATTTCCACGATCGTCGCACTCGTGACTCCGCAAGTATGCGGCTCGTAGCAGTTTGAGTGCCTAGGCGCTGCACTGTGCACAGTGCAAGCCAATATGTGACTTTTACCTATTGGTATAAAGTCGCAAACTGTGATATTAACATTATGTAGAGATCGTAGAAGGATAGACGGTAGCGTTTCTGTTCCTAATTTAAATTTCTATAATAAATCCAATCTGTCAAAGTGATACTTGTATTTATTTCTGTTATTGCTCAATAATTTGACATTGCAACAGGGCAATGATGTTTACGTATAAATACAATTAATTATTGTATAAAGTAATATTATATAAATTATGTGTAACGTAGTGTGTATTATATCAGCATTCAGCGTATATAATTATATATTTTTATGTTTAGTAACGTAAGATTAATTCATGATCATGACGTAAAAGTAATAACCAAACGTTTCCATTGTGTTTATATAAATATAATGATAAATACTTTTCCGAGTTCCGACTGAGTTGATACTGGAAAATACTGTATTATGATTTCGTTTTTTGTTTTTTAAATGCTTACCTCATTACTTCTTTCATTGGGAACTAAAAATAACGTACGAAAACTCTACAAAAATTAACCGAAATCAAGGCGTAAATAATTAATATATTCAACCTAATTAACTCCCAAGAGTTATAACATTCGCGTGCCGTACAAAGTTGCAAGTTACTAGTTTATTTGACGTACTACACACGCAAACTCTTATTCATTATCAACCGTGGAATCTTTTTCCTTGTTTAAGGCTCTGTATAACGCCAGTGACCTTGAGTATTAAGTCCCATTCCCATACTAACTTTGTAGGCGACAAGGGCGTATCGTGCCGACTGGAGAGTATTGAAATCGTTTAAAAAACCGCTATAAATATTTGAGACAAAATTTGCAAAAACTAAAATGACCTTCCCGAGTCTTGTATTACTTAAAATACCTACTGAAATAGTTTTTACACTCGTGTGACTTATAGAAGAAGGGAAAAAAGGTTTTAACTTAAAAAAAAGGGGTGGACTTAGCATTATTTTTAAATCAATATTTAAATAAAAATTTCAATTTATAAAAAGACAGTCCTCGGCTAAATATAATGCAGATTAACATATTATATGTTTTGGGGATTTTTCAATACAAGAAGGGGGAAAAAAAAGTTTTCAAATAACTCCAATTTTCAGTTCCATCAAGCGCACAACCCTTTAAAATAAAACTTTTTTTATTCTAAGGGATGTGTTTCACAATCGCCTAATAAGTGACGAATAGCTTATCCGGAAGTTTTGTCGCTGCTTACTTTTTACGGATCGACGGAGACAGAACATCCGGATAAGCTATTTGCCTATTCCTAGGCGATTGTGAAACAGACACTAATTGTACCTACATACCTACTCCTGCAAAGATTATAATCTAATTAATATGAACTATGTTTTGTTGTTTAAGTTTAACCTTTGAGATCCGTACCTTAATTAATGGAAGATACAGGTTTCATTTAAACCTTAAACAAAAAGCAGTTCTGTGACTGTATTATATACATTCGATAAATAAACGCTAGCATTAATTCAACTGAAAACATAAAAATGCGGGTAATATGTTTATTGGATGTCCGCCAAACAAGTTTATTATTGCATATATTTTTATATCTGTTATTTGTAGGCAGGAACATAATGTGACAGACGAGCATTCGGTAAAAATAAACCTTGCCTTGCTGTGGTAGCAACCTTTAATTTCAAATTCCGTTCCGATCCCAAATTTTATATTTCTTTGGCTGGCACTTGGCAAGTTCATGTTAGATTGGCGTTTGGCATGCCACCGCTAAGTTTAAAGGACCTTAACCCCGAAACAGGCCGTCTGACCGGAATTCAGTAATCAGTATATTTCAGAGAAGATAATGTGGGTAGTTCAAAAAGAAATTAATCCTTATGTCTTCTTCAGTGCTTACTATTTATTTTTCTTTTTATGAAATGTACCAGAAAACGAGCCTCATGGTAAGCGATTACCGCCACCATGGACACTCGCAACACCAGAGTAAGTTACACATGTAACTCCTCTGGTGTTGCGCACTTGGGTTCCTGGTCCATAAAATCTCCAACCCCCTTGGCCCTCCGGAAACCTCACTCAATTGGTGAAACACAACGTAAGCGTTATTTCACGCCAGTTTCCTGTGAGGCGTGGTATTTATCTGGTCGAGCTGGCCCATTCGTGCTGAAGCATGGCTCTCCCACGTTTAATAATATCAGATTTAATCAAAAAGCATAACTTTTCTCCTAAACCTTTTAACATAAAATCAAAACAACAAACTTAACAGGTATACTGTCGCGTGATTGACGAAACGTACCTATTATAAGTTTATGTTTATATTAAAAAGTCCTCGCGTTTCTATTTTATTATTTCCGCGTGATAAGCTATCGCAATTGTAATTTTTGGACAATCGATGGTCTTCGGTTATGTGAAGTACCATAGATCGATCAGCTTAAATTACCTTATCGCATACGTGTTATCAGTGTTTGTACGAGGTTTGTACTATAAAAATGTCGTTTACAAGTATGAAATAACATATACATATTAATTATAAATAGATACTTATTATAAGTGTCCATTTAAATTATGTTATATATGATTTGTTGCATTTTTCTTTTTATATTCGTGAGAAACTGTCACTGGTCAAAATTAATTGGTTGCTCTTTAATTTTTAATGTACGTAACGTCACGCGGTCCTTTTTCGATGTTTTGTGCCTTATTTTCAAATAATGTTTATTCAATATTTTTAGGTACAACTTGAAAAAAAGAGTATGACGCGGTGACAGCAGGAACTAAAAACATTTTCGACTATATCATCTTATATCCTTATTAAATTGGATTTTTTTTTTTATTAGTTTTTTTAAATAATATATTATTTAAATTAAATAAGTCATTCCAATCTATTAAGGATAAAAAATGATACAATAGAAAATCCTTTTAGTTTCTGCTGTCACCGCGTCTTACTCTCTTTTGCCAATCTGTAAATGTCTAATGCGTTAACACAAATATTTAATTTATCGACCGACATAAGTTAGCTTATTTTTTTTTTTGTTTTTATTCTATATAGTCACATTTGACACGTCTAAAGTTGATATAAATAAATATTATTATAATATATTCATCTTTATTAGTTGTGAAATGAATGTAAAACCTACGTTTAGAAATTGCAATGTAATTCGTAAAGTACAAGGGCGTACCCAGGATTTCAGCTAGGGGGGGGCAGCTCCTACCTGTTTCGAGAAGATGATCGGTCTGGTATATTGAAAATTGGAAAATTGACGTTTATTTTATCTTCGGGGGGGGGGGTGGAGCTTAAAGTATCAACCATCAAATACGCTTGTTGCCAAATCTTAACGTCAAAGTCAAAAGAGATATCTTCCTCGCAACTATCAAGACTGTCGACTGTAGAATCCAAATTGTAGTTTTTGTAAATATTTACAAAGGAACAATATTACATTTTTCTTTTATTACTTGTTCTATCAGTAGTTCAATGTGATAATATATAATTTTCCTTAACCGTTACTAAGTCTGTTTCACGGGACCATTTATTTTAGTGAAATGCATTAAATTAGAGGCCTAAACCATGCCCACCGATGTTTTTTTACTTTAACTAATTCGAATAAGGTAGTTAAAAAAATATTATAAAACCTCTTTTGACTTTGGCTGCCCTTTATCAATGATAGAATGTATTTTATGGGCAAAAAATACATTCTATCATTGATAAAAGATAAAAAATGGTTCTTGGTTCTATGCCTGTTAATGTTTTTCTAAAACTATGTAGGATGATTCATGATAGGCGTTTTGTCACTTTCTAATAATAATAAAAAAAATCCCTTTCCGTATATTACTGGTGAGGCACACTTTCACAGATCATATATAGGCATTCGGGTGTCCCAAATATGGCCAAAATTTTTTATTTTTTGAAATTTGTAATGCATACCCTCAGCATTTTTATAAATGCTAAAACAAACCTAAATATGAATTTTTATCCTTCAAGGATGATTGCAACCTGTGCCGACTGAGCCGCAAAGTTTACAAAAAATCGCGTTGTGTACTGATATTTAGTTCTACTACAAAACCAATATAAGTGCAAAAATTAGGTAAATTAGGATCAAAATAAAACATGTCTGACATGAATACTCATAAATTAATAACAACAAGTTTGGATAAATTCTCTTTAGGGCAGGCCAGCTTTTACAGGCCTGACACAAGTTTTCTATGATGACGACACAACACAACAAGAACCTACGTTTTTTTTAAGCCATGATTTACGTACCTTTTATGAAGATTCCTGTCAAAGAGTGCAGTTTAGGTGTCTTTACCTCGATCTTTCCCGATAAACTCCCTGGTTTTTTAAGTCCAAGAAGCTCTATCGTCAAATGTAGCAATAATATTGGCAAATTTCCTTCTTTTCAATTTCGTCGATACATATAATTAGGTAACAGTTTTCCATTCTGATATACTGAGAGTACTTCAGAAAATCTCCTCTGGCATGCTGCGTCCAGAACTCAGAATATGTTATATGACTGAATATTTTGAATATTCCATGTTATTTACAGAAAACGTAGAAAATACAACTAATAACTCTCTTTTGTCACACATTATTTGATATTGCACATCCTTAATGCCTTCAAAAGATGAAAATTGAGGGAGAAAAAGTATTTTCAAAGAAACAAAGGTAGCCAGGTCGATCAAAACCATTGTTTAGGTGGAATAGACAAAAAAATATGAAATAATAAAGAAAAGGACAAGAAGTAAACTTTCTTCCTTCTTCTTGTAATAGGTTTTGTCTAAGTTTTTTTTCTTTGTCCGCAATTTTTTTTTCTAAACCAACTGAGCAATGGTTTGGATGACCTTCCTCTCTTTGTTTCTTTGAAAATGATTTGTCTTCCTCAATTATTGTAATCTTTTTCAAGTTGTCAGAATATTTTTCGTGCAAGCGTATAATCTTATTATTATTACGTTTCCTTAACTGGCAGTCAGTTTGACTTCATAAATGATGCAAAATACACTTAAAATAGGACTGCCAAAACTTGACGATTATGTGTTGATTTTGCATCATTTATTTGATGACTAGGCAGTATTTTGTTATACTGCCTAGCCATCAAATAAATTATTGAAAAAACTACGTATGAAACGACAAATTAAATATTTAATTACAGGTCATAGGGTTGTCATCTTGTAACTTGTATGGGAAAATTAAAATCGCAAGTCGGCACGGGTTATCGTTTATCAAATACGATAATATATTTTTATAGGCTATATTAGGTCAACACGAACATTTGAAGAGGGTATGCGTAAAAAAATATCGAAGTTGAAATATTTGGGACAACCTAATGGGCATTCTAAATTTAACAGCTATTTAGAAATTGGGTAGACTTAAATAAAGAAAAGGTACACAAGAAAGAGTAATAAACCTTCAAAAAATTACAGTCAAAAATTAATGCCAAACTAAAAATACTAATTTAAGCTTTTAGTGATCTAAAAGAAATAAATGAAGGTTAAATCAACGTTTCTTAAAAACTTTTTTTTAAAAACGTTGCACAGTAATTGTATGGGGGATCAAGTAACCCTTATATTTCTCTTTACGATTTCTCTATCTTTAGATTTATAGTAGGTAAACAATTAGTAATCTCTTCAATGATATTCTTTTGGCTGTCGCAGATTCTTGTTGCCAGAATAATTCCACATTAGAATACGTGGAATTAATCTGGCAACAAGAATCTACCTATTTATTTTAAATAGGACCTTGACCCTATGTTAAATAACAAAAAGGATCCCACCTTTTCCTCTACTCACCTATAAAAAGTTAACAAGGATGATGTTATTATTTAATTCTGTATATTATTTAATTAAATTAAGAATTATTAAAAATTATAGTTAAAATTCATATAACACTTACTAGCTCTTCTTCATTTCTTATGGTTACTCAACACCTTACTTAGAAAGAGTAAGAACGGATAGGATCTGTCAATATTAACAATAAATAAAATATTTCAAGACTATTTAATTATTAATGAAGTGAAATGAAATTTGAATTATTTTTTTTTTATTATTTCCAAATGAAACAATATTATATATAATATAAAATATAATAGTTTTTAAATATTTTACGTAGCCTAATATTATCGTCATTGTTATCCTTCCTTATTAGTTTTTCTTGTCTATGTAAAAATAGAAAGTATTGTATTTGTGTGCCAAATTTTTTTCAAGTACTTTATTTTACAACGATTTTATTTTATATATTCAAACCAGCGAAATATAATATTTAGATAAGCACGTAGCATTACCTACCTAAGTCATCAATTTGTGTAGTGACTTTCATAATATTGTAATTTTTTATTTTGTTACTGCTGTATCATTGTTATTTAATCAATGTTTAAAATGGTTAATTTAAATACTTCTTACACTAACATGCAAAACGCTAATATTACTATGTCAGACTGAACTGAAAACTGCAAGATATTTTTATAATAAGTTTTGTTTTGGGGAATCCCACTTCTGAATTCCAATTTTAAACTTAACCATAGACAAACCTAATCACCTAAAAAAGCTAGTTATTAACTGTGTATATCATAATTTCATAGTGGTTTTCTAAGTCGTGTCTATAAAATAATTCATCCTACAAAAATATTGTATTTTACCAAGGTATTCTTTAATATTGTTTGTCTATTACAAGTGTTTCCATCTACTTATTCTATCTCTGTCATTTAATCAAAGGTTGTTTGTGTAATATAATAAATTAAGTTCAAAATTTAAAATGTATGATGCTTATAGCTAAAAAATATGCTCAGACTCTTCTAAAGTACCTATTTATCTATTTTTGTAATAATGTAACGTAACTCGTAAGTAATAAATATGCATTTATTGTTAACGAATTTATTTTTGTGTTACTTTAATTATTTTATTTAATTATTTTTGTGTTAATATTATACTCTCTCGTTATTTTAAATAACTGTTTGTTAATAAAAATAAAACAAGCCATATTATTGTGGAACATAGTTTGGTTAATTTCTATTGAGTATCCTTTTTAGGGTTCCGTAGTAACTACAAGGAACCCTTATAGTTTCGCTGTGTCCGTCCGCCCGTACGTCCCTTTTTGTCTCCCTCTCTGTCCTCCCTTTTTTTTCCTAGTCGGGGTATCGTGAACAGGGCTCGTTTTTTGCTTATTTACCTTAACTACTATAATTTCACTAACCTATAATTTTTAAAAATTTTCAATACAATGTAAAAAGTCACGAATAACAATTAAATATTCACACAATATAATGGCGCAATAGCAATAAATATTTAGGTAAAATGAACAAGAGACGATACGATAACCCACCCTACTCGGGCTGTCCGCGATAATAGTTTATATCGGCTGATGGCCTTTTGGCAAACGTTGCTGACGTGGGCGTTAAGTCACCCCGCTATCAATTGTCAGGCCCAGGATTTTTATCTCTTTTTTATAATCAATGTCCACACCCCCATTTTCAGTCTGGGTTTGTCATATTTTAGTTTTCTAGTAGACAATATGGCGCAGGTCTTGTGTGGCGCGAATTTTAATTTATTAATTTTCCCCCATTCGGTTATTCTATCAAGAACCTTATTTGCAGCCCTCTCTATCTCCAGTGCTGTTCCACCCTCAAACACCAGGAAAATGTTGTCGGCAAATGCCTGACAGAACACATTCATCTCTTCTAGCATCCATAGCAGGGGGTCCAACAAGAGGTTCCACAGGATTGGTCCGCCTAAAGACCCCCTTGTTGGTCTCCCTACCCACTTCCATTCCAGCATACCTAACACTCACTCGTCTTCCACTCAGATAGTTGCCGATCACTCGCCTCAGGCTCACCGGACACCCAACGTCCGCCAGTCGAACCTTTATGGCCGGCCACCAAGCACTATCGAAGACCCCCTCTATGTCCAGTGACACCACAACAAAATCTTTTTCTCCTCCCTCTTCTTTCTGATGTGGTTCACCAACCTGAAGAGGGCGTCTTCGGTGCTCCTCTGGGGCTTGAAGCCATACTGGTTCGGGCTTATTTTGGGCAGCAGGTGGAACCTGAGTCGAGCGACCAGCATCTTTTCGAAGATCTTGCCGAGAACAGGCAGGAGGCCGATCGGGCGATAGGCTTTTGGTACCCTGTATGAATCCTTTCCCGGCTTTCTCAGTACTACCACTGTTGCCTGCTTCCACTGTTTGGGGAAGCAGGCAAAAGCGATACACTTGTTTAGCAGGGCAAGGAACCGCACCGGGTCACATTCCACAGCGTGCTGGCAGATGTCCGACATGAGACCATCCGCTCCAGGGGCCTTTTTGGGGTTGAAGCACCTTACGGCTCTCTTCAACTCCTCCATGATGAAAGGGGGGTCGTCCGGACCCGTCGGCGGTTCGGTGTCCAAGCTCTCCGCGCGCCGGCGCGTCCGCCGATGTTCCTCGCTTTCATCACTTTCCTGGTCCATGGGGTAAGAAGGTCTCGGCCAGCCACTCTGCAGAGTTTCGGGCGTCGAGGGTTTCACCGTCCCTAGTAAGGGGCAGATCCTCCTCAGATTTTTCTTTATTTTCGACTTTTTTACTTTGACATGACGTAATTTTAAAAATGTTTGTCTTTTTAGTGATTTTTTTATGTATTTTAACCGTCAATGAGTCAAATATTATTTTTAAGGAATAAATAGGGACAAACTAAGCGAGAATTTTTCATTGTGAGACATGAAACAGAATTTTCTTTTAAGAAAAATGCACATTTTGCACAACAGGTGATTTTCTTAAAAAAATGTATGATACAATGCGTACAAATATTCTAAACAACTTCCTTATCTCATTAGCTTTCTAAAAAGGTGCAAATGTCTACATAAAAATATGAACATGTAATAAACAAAGACAAAACAATCATCAGGTAACGTTATCTCAAGAATTACACCCTTACTTCTACTTGTGATTTTTTTGTATCGCGATGGCTGCTTTTGAGTACGATGAATACGCTGACATCTTGTTTTGTTACGGAATTTGTAATGGTAATGCTGCTGCTGCACGAAGAACATACGTTGAACGTTTTCCGAATCGACGAGTGCCAAACGTTAGAGTGTTTTCAACAACATTTCGACGAATTCGGGAAAGCGGCCGTGTTGATAGAAGACGTGGCGATTCAGGCAGACCTCGTTTGTATGCTCCAGAAGAAGAAGAAGAAATTTTAACACTTTTTCAAAATGATCCTTCTATTTCTACAAGAGCGGCAGCTAGAAGACTTGGATTGAGTCAATGGAAGGTGTGGTTTACAGTACACACAGCACAAGAAGCTCTATCGTCAAATGTAGCAATAATATTGGCAAATTTCCTTCTTTTCAATTTCGTCGATACATATAATTAGGTAACAGTTTTCCATTCTGATATACTGAGAGTACTTCAGAAAATCTCCTCTGGCATGCTGCGTCCAGAACTCAGAATATGTTATATGACTGAATATTTTGAATATTCCATGTTATTTACAGAAAACGTAGAAAATACAACTAATAACTCTCTTTTGTCACACATTATTTGATATTGCACATCCTTAATGCCTTCAAAAGATGAAAATTGAGGGAGAAAAAGTATTTTCAAAGAAACAAAGGTAGCCAGGTCGATCAAAACCATTGTTTAGGTGGAATAGACAAAAAAATATGAAATAATAAAGAAAAGGACAAGAAGTAAACTTTCTTCCTTCTTCTTGTAATAGGTTTTGTCTAAGTTTTTTTTCTTTGTCCGCAATTTTTTTTTCTAAACCAACTGAGCAATGGTTTGGATGACCTTCCTCTCTTTGTTTCTTTGAAAATGATTTGTCTTCCTCAATTATTGTAATCTTTTTCAAGTTGTCAGAATATTTTTCGTGCAAGCGTATAATCTTATTATTATTACGTTTCCTTAACTGGCAGTCAGTTTGACTTCATAAATGATGCAAAATACACTTAAAATAGGACTGCCAAAACTTGACGATTATGTGTTGATTTTGCATCATTTATTTGATGACTAGGCAGTATTTTGTTATACTGCCTAGCCATCAAATAAATTATTGAAAAAACTACGTATGAAACGACAAATTAAATATTTAATTACAGGTCATAGGGTTGTCATCTTGTAACTTGTATGGGAAAATTAAAATCGCAAGTCGGCACGGGTTATCGTTTATCAAATACGATAATATATTTTTATAGGCTATATTAGGTCAACACGAACATTTGAAGAGGGTATGCGTAAAAAAATATCGAAGTTGAAATATTTGGGACAACCTAATGGGCATTCTAAATTTAACAGCTATTTAGAAATTGGGTAGACTTAAATAAAGAAAAGGTACACAAGAAAGAGTAATAAACCTTCAAAAAATTACAGTCAAAAATTAATGCCAAACTAAAAATACTAATTTAAGCTTTTAGTGATCTAAAAGAAATAAATGAAGGTTAAATCAACGTTTCTTAAAAACTTTTTTTTAAAAACGTTGCACAGTAATTGTATGGGGGATCAAGTAACCCTTATATTTCTCTTTACGATTTCTCTATCTTTAGATTTATAGTAGGTAAACAATTAGTAATCTCTTCAATGATATTCTTTTGGCTGTCGCAGATTCTTGTTGCCAGAATAATTCCACATTAGAATACGTGGAATTAATCTGGCAACAAGAATCTACCTATTTATTTTAAATAGGACCTTGACCCTATGTTAAATAACAAAAAGGATCCCACCTTTTCCTCTACTCACCTATAAAAAGTTAACAAGGATGATGTTATTATTTAATTCTGTATATTATTTAATTAAATTAAGAATTATTAAAAATTATAGTTAAAATTCATATAACACTTACTAGCTCTTCTTCATTTCTTATGGTTACTCAACACCTTACTTAGAAAGAGTAAGAACGGATAGGATCTGTCAATATTAACAATAAATAAAATATTTCAAGACTATTTAATTATTAATGAAGTGAAATGAAATTTGAATTTTTTTTTTTTATTATTTCCAAATGAAACAATATTATATATAATATAAAATATAATAGTTTTTAAATATTTTACGTAGCCTAATATTATCGTCATTGTTATCCTTCCTTATTAGTTTTTCTTGTCTATGTAAAAATAGAAAGTATTGTATTTGTGTGCCAAATTTTTTTCAAGTACTTTATTTTACAACGATTTTATTTTATATATTCAAACCAGCGAAATATAATATTTAGATAAGCACGTAGCATTACCTACCTAAGTCATCAATTTGTGTAGTGACTTTCATAATATTGTAATTTTTTATTTTGTTACTGCTGTATCATTGTTATTTAATCAATGTTTAAAATGGTTAATTTAAATACTTCTTACACTAACATGCAAAACGCTAATATTACTATGTCAGACTGAACTGAAAACTGCAAGATATTTTTATAATAAGTTTTGTTTTGGGGAATCCCACTTCTGAATTCCAATTTTAAACTTAACCATAGACAAACCTAATCACCTAAAAAAGCTAGTTATTAACTGTGTATATCATAATTTCATAGTGGTTTTCTAAGTCGTGTCTATAAAATAATTCATCCTACAAAAATATTGTATTTTACCAAGGTATTCTTTAATATTGTTTGTCTATTACAAGTGTTTCCATCTACTTATTCTATCTCTGTCATTTAATCAAAGGTTGTTTGTGTAATATAATAAATTAAGTTCAAAATTTAAAATGTATGATGCTTATAGCTAAAAAATATGCTCAGACTCTTCTAAAGTACCTATTTATCTATTTTTGTAATAATGTAACGTAACTCGTAAGTAATAAATATGCATTTATTGTTAACGAATTTATTTTTGTGTTACTTTAATTATTTTATTTAATTATTTTTGTGTTAATATTATACTCTCTCGTTATTTTAAATAACTGTTTGTTAATAAAAATAAAACAAGCCATATTATTGTGGAACATAGTTTGGTTAATTTCTATTGAGTATCCTTTTTAGGGTTCCGTAGTAACTACAAGGAACCCTTATAGTTTCGCTGTGTCCGTCCGCCCGTACGTCCCTTTTTGTCTCCCTCTCTGTCCTCCCTTTTTTTTCCTAGTCGGGGTATCGTGAACAGGGCTCGTTTTTTGCTTATTTACCTTAACTACTATAATTTCACTAACCTATAATTTTTAAAAATTTTCAATACAATGTAAAAAGTCACGAATAACAATTAAATATTCACACAATATAATGGCGCAATAGCAATAAATATTTAGGTAAAATGAACAAGAGACGATACGATAACCCACCCTACTCGGGCTGTCCGCGATAATAGTTTATATCGGCTGATGGCCTTTTGGCAAACGTTGCTGACGTGGGCGTTAAGTCACCCCGCTATCAATTGTCAGGCCCAGGATTTTTATCTCTTTTTTATAATCAATGTCCACACCCCCATTTTCAGTCTGGGTTTGTCATATTTTAGTTTTCTAGTAGACAATATGGCGCAGGTCTTGTGTGGCGCGAATTTTAATTTATTAATTTTCCCCCATTCGGTTATTCTATCAAGAACCTTATTTGCAGCCCTCTCTATCTCCAGTGCTGTTCCACCCTCAAACACCAGGAAAATGTTGTCGGCAAATGCCTGACAGAACACATTCATCTCTTCTAGCATCCATAGCAGGGGGTCCAACAAGAGGTTCCACAGGATTGGTCCGCCTAAAGACCCCCTTGTTGGTCTCCCTACCCACTTCCATTCCAGCATACCTAACACTCACTCGTCTTCCACTCAGATAGTTGCCGATCACTCGCCTCAGGCTCACCGGACACCCAACGTCCGCCAGTCGAACCTTTATGGCCGGCCACCAAGCACTATCGAAGACCCCCTCTATGTCCAGTGACACCACAACAAAATCTTTTTCTCCTCCCTCTTCTTTCTGATGTGGTTCACCAACCTGAAGAGGGCGTCTTCGGTGCTCCTCTGGGGCTTGAAGCCATACTGGTTCGGGCTTATTTTGGGCAGCAGGTGGAACCTGAGTCGAGCGACCAGCATCTTTTCGAAGATCTTGCCGAGAACAGGCAGGAGGCCGATCGGGCGATAGGCTTTTGGTACCCTGTATGAATCCTTTCCCGGCTTTCTCAGTACTACCACTGTTGCCTGCTTCCACTGTTTGGGGAAGCAGGCAAAAGCGATACACTTGTTTAGCAGGGCAAGGAACCGCACCGGGTCACATTCCACAGCGTGCTGGCAGATGTCCGACATGAGACCATCCGCTCCAGGGGCCTTTTTGGGGTTGAAGCACCTTACGGCTCTCTTCAACTCCTCCATGATGAAAGGGGGGTCGTCCGGACCCGTCGGCGGTTCGGTGTCCAAGCTCTCCGCGCGCCGGCGCGTCCGCCGATGTTCCTCGCTTTCATCACTTTCCTGGTCCATGGGGTAAGAAGGTCTCGGCCAGCCACTCTGCAGAGTTTCGGGCGTCGAGGGTTTCACCGTCCCTAGTAAGGGGCAGATCCTCCTCCCTCCCGGTCGCTCTGTTCAGCACTCTGTAGATGCCCCTTCTGTCCTCCCTTCGGTAGTACTTAATATTCTTAGTACTTGATATTGTATAGATATACAGGTGACCTGAAATTCGATACATTCCTTTGAAAGACAGAAAGTAGACCTCATTTACAGTAATATTTTTCATGGCATCCCCTATCCGAAAGTTGATATTTACAAAGTTATTGAAATTTCAAAATTTTTTTCTTTATTTTCGACTTTTTTACTTTGACATGACGTAATTTTAAAAATGTTTGTCTTTTTAGTGATTTTTTTATGTATTTTAACCGTCAATGAGTCAAATATTATTTTTAAGGAATAAATAGGGACAAACTAAGCGAGAATTTTTCATTGTGAGACATGAAACAGAATTTTCTTTTAAGAAAAATGCACATTTTGCACAACAGGTGATTTTCTTAAAAAAATGTATGATACAATGCGTACAAATATTCTAAACAACTTCCTTATCTCATTAGCTTTCTAAAAAGGTGCAAATGTCTACATAAAAATATGAACATGTAATAAACAAAGACAAAACAATCATCAGGTAACGTTATCTCAAGAATTACACCCTTACTTCTACTTGTGATTTTTTTGTATCGCGATGGCTGCTTTTGAGTACGATGAATACGCTGACATCTTGTTTTGTTACGGAATTTGTAATGGTAATGCTGCTGCTGCACGAAGAACATACGTTGAACGTTTTCCGAATCGACGAGTGCCAAACGTTAGAGTGTTTTCAACAACATTTCGACGAATTCGGGAAAGCGGCCGTGTTGATAGAAGACGTGGCGATTCAGGCAGACCTCGTTTGTATGCTCCAGAAGAAGAAGAAGAAATTTTAACACTTTTTCAAAATGATCCTTCTATTTCTACAAGAGCGGCAGCTAGAAGACTTGGATTGAGTCAATGGAAGGTGTGGTTTACAGTACACACAGCGCGTCTACATCCATTTCACTACACACCTGTCCAAGCGTTGGAAGAGGGAGACCCGGTTAGAAGAATGGAATTCTGCCGTTTTATGATAAATGCAAACATAGAGGATCGCAATTTCTTCTCAAGAATATTGTGGACGGATGAATCGAAATTGGACCGTGATGGGATAAACAATTTCCACAACACACATTACTGGGCACCAAAAGGAGAAAAGCCCAGGATGAAAAAAGAAAGGGCCCATCAAACCAGATTCAGTCTAAATGTCTGGATGGGTATAATTAATAATAATTTAGGTGGACCTCATTTTTTGCCTCAAAATTTAAATGGTGAAATGTACCAACATTTCCTAAGAGAGGAGATTACTGGTTTAATGGAAGATGTGCCAATAGCAACTCGTCGTAATATGATTTTCCAGCATGATGGTTGCCCGGCCCACTTCCGCCTCGGCGTACGCCAGTGGCTAGACCAAACTTACCCACATCGCTGGATAGGTCGAGGCGGGCCAATTCCTTGGCCAGCACGGTGTCCCGATTTGACCCCGTGTGATTTTTATCTTTGGGGTCATATGAAGGCTTTGGTGTATACTACACCCATAACTACTGTAGTGGAGCTCAGAAGCCGCATAAGAAATGCAGCAAAAGAAATCAAAACTAGTCTTACTACCAGAATAATCAAAACAGAGGTACGGAGAAGACTACGGGCCTGTATCAGAAACAGAGGTTCACATTTTGAACAAGACCTAAAGTAGAATATTTATTATTAAATTTAATTAAACATTGATGTTTTTTAAACACAATAAACGTAATTAAATTCAAGTTTTTCCTTTTATTTTAACGTTATCGCAAATAAATCGATTATTTCATTTTACTTCTAATATGTTTACTACAACGTCATATTTTTATGTAGACATTTGCACCTTTTTGGAAAGCTAATGAGATAAGGAAGTTATTTAGAATATTTGTACGCATTGTATCATACATTTTTTTAAGAAAATCACCTGTTTTTAAGAAAAATGTGCATTTTTCTTAAAAGAAATTCTGTTTCATGTCTCACAATGAAAAATTCTCGCTTAGTTTATCCCTATTTATTCCTTAAAAATAATATTTGACTCATTGACGGTTAAAATACATTAAAAAATCACTAAAAAGACAAACATTTTTAAAATTACGTCATGTCAAAGTCAAAAAGTCGAAAATAAAGAAAAAAATTTTGAAATTTCAATAACTTTGTAAATATCAACTTTCGGATAGGGGATGCCATGAAAAATATTACTGTAAATGAGGTCTACTTTCTGTCTTTCAAAGGAATGTATCGAATTTCAAGTCACCCTGTATATTGCATAATATCATAGACTTTATTTTTGGCATCGTTTAATAATTATTATATTTTTTATTTTAGGGGTATGTACCTGGGAAATGGGTGATTTTTTTTTCATCCCATCACGTGGGGCACCGTGGAATAGGTCTGTTTAAATAAAAGTCAGGTTCCATATATATTTTTTAATGTAAACCATTTTCGAGTAATCGACTTCCAAAGTTATCTAGTGCATCCCTGAATTAGGATATGTTTTTCCACAAATAGCTTCGGAAATTTATAGTTCATTTGGTATCTTATCCGCGCTGGATAAGATACCAAATGAACTATAAACTTTAATAATTTAAAGGCGCTGGTTATGCCTTTAAAAATTACAAATATGTGACGTTATTGTTTTTGTGTCTTCCATAAATTATGTTATTTCGGTTCTTAATGTATAATATTGGTAGAATATTAACCATTAAATATTAGTTAACGTGCACAAGTTCAAACCTTCAAAAAGCGTGCTATTTTGTTTTGCCTCCAAAACTCTCTAGGATCTTTCAGTAAAGCGTCTACTACTTTACTGAATCTGACTCGACTGACTTGACTCATTGACTGAATTGACTATTTATTTGGACTTTGACTAGACTTGACGATTTAGGAATACGGTGTTGAAAATTGAAACGAAATACCTTTTCCCGCCTTTATTACTGGACACTGGCAAATAGTTTTAAGCCGACACCATATATTTAATAAAAAAAAAACTGTAACGCCATTGAAAAAACAATTTGACAATTGGAGTTTTTTGCCGGGGAGTTCAATGGGTGATGTTATGGAATTTGTAAAATTTCATAAATTTGTGTTATTTCGGTTCATAATGTGTAATATTGGTAGAATATTAACCATTAAATATTCGTTATCGTGCACAAGTGTGGGCAAGTGGTACAACTTCTAAAAACGTGCTATTTTGTGTTGTCCGCCAAAATTCCCTAGGAACTTTCAGTAAAGCTTCTACCACTTTACTACTGAATCCACTGACATGACTCATAGACTGTACTGACTATATATTTGGACTTTGACTAGACTTGAGACTTGACGATACGAGGGCGGCACTGAAAATTTCGGGAATCAAGGAAGTGACACAACATTACTATTTAAAAATGTATTTATTGCTTTTCGAAGTATTCTCCGCGAAATTTGACACATTTTTCCATACGATGGAACCAATCATGGAAGCACCCATTCCATTCGGAAGTTGGGGTCTCCAAAATGGCCGTTTTGTAGGCGTCCACAGCTTCTTCAGGTGATGAAAATCTCTGACCAAGCAATTTATTCTTTATTTTAGGGAAAGTATAGAAATCAATAGGGCTTAGGTCGGGGCTGTACGGCGGATGGTCTAATAATTCTATGATTTCTTGCTCTAAAAACTCTTTTGTTCTGTGCGCGGTGTGAGAACTCGCATTGTCGTGATGGAGGATGATGCGGCGGTTGCAGTTCTCTTTACGGAGTTCAGAAACGACCTGTGGCAAACAAATGTTAGCATACCATTCTGCATTAATCGTTCTTTGTCCCTCAAGAGGAATAGTTGCAACATGGCCGGTTTTGGAGACAAACGTGGCCACCATTTTTTTTGCAACACTCCGTGAACGAACAATTTTTGTTAGCTTTAACTCATTTTCGAACACCCAAACTCGTGACTGGTTTTTTGTTTCGGGTTCGTACGCGTATATGCAGGATTCGTCACCTGATACGATGTTGTATACAGCATTTGAGGATCCTGCGTGGAATCTTTCGAGAGTTCTGACGCACCAAGTAACGCGAGCCGCTTTTTGCTCTTCACAGAGCAAATGCGGTATCCATCGGGAAAACAACTTTTTTACACCTAATTGTTCATGCAAGATTATTAATTGTATTTGACTCATGCCAATGTCTAAGGTTGCCTGAATTTCGCGGTATGTCACATGTCGATCTTCCTCAATCAGCTTACGCACAGCATCAACGTTTTCTTGGGAGACTGCAGTTTTTGGACGACCTTGATGGGGATCATCACTGAGCTTGACACGTCCACGTTGAAATTCAGCAAACCAGCGATAAATTGTGGTTTTGGATGGGGCTTCATCACCAAATGCAGAAATCATCCGGTCAACACACTGTTTTTGTGTTAAACCACTTCGAAAGTCATAATAAATCATCGCTCTAGAATTTTCTCGAGCCAATTCCATTTTCTCAACGACTAAACAAGTTTGACAAGACCTTGTGACAAGACCGAGAATCTTTTTTTAAATAAATAAACGGTATTCGATTTTTAATACCAAGGAGATTTAAATTAAAAAGATTTTAATATGACAGGAACAGTGGAAATATTCCATTCCCGATACTTTTAGTGCAGCCCTCGTATAGGAATACGGTGTTGAAAATTGAAACGAAAGTTCTATTTCCCGCCTTTTTAACTTGACACTGGCAAATGGTTATAAGCCGATGCCATATATAAATAATAAAAAAAAATTGACAATTGACACTGCCTGTGTCAAGTTGCCAAAACAGAAGAGAAAATAAAATGTACACTGACTTTTCGGAAATAATGGAAATATCTACCTTTCATCGTTGGGATTAAACTGTTTTAGCTGTCATTTGATAATACAATGGCGGAGGACGAAGATGGTGGTTCGGATAAAAATTCGAACCAAAAATCCAACAATACGTCATCTCCACAAGATATTAAACAAAATACGACAAAGCCAGACCTAGGTATCGAGGAAGCAAAATATGATATTCAAGAAAATAGCGAAACGGCTGCCGGAGAATCTTCAAGTTCCAATTCCAGTAAGTGTTTTTGATGTTGTTTTTTGTTATCTAAATATAAATACATTCTTCAGCGGTGTGTTTTATTTTCACAGAGTCTACGGGTGCTATACGCAAGGAGGAGAACCCATTTTCCTTTCGACACTTCCTAAAACGAGACTTGTCTCTACCAGGCAACTCGACTTACGAAAACACAGGCGCTCGACCCAAAGTGTATGCCAATACAGTGCAACATTCTCCAACGAAAATAGACATTCATTTCGACTCGAGAAGGAACAAAACTCGCTCGACCGAAACCCAAGCCAAAGAGAGACAAAGTGACATGATCTACCGTAGTAGTGATCACGCATCTTCTAGTAGCTCCGTAGAATTACCTTATAGTGTAGCCGATAACTCTAATTCCAAACAGAACTTGTACTCTAATAGCTCAGATGGCCCTTTTTTCCACAGACCAAACCTAGCTTCTGAACCTTTAGGTATGCCGTCTTTGCCTGACTTTGTACAGGATCATCTTTTAGTTGAGCAGGTGTACTCAAATTCGAATGTCCCCATATCTGTGGATTTAGATAATTTACCCGACTTTACATTTAATACGAGTTTTAACTCTGGTTCACCTGTGGGAAGACACAAAAAGCAGAATTATAGTAGTAATAGAGGTTATGATTATAATCCGTATGATGGAGAGAGAGAGGCTGAGGCTGCTTCGTCTGGTAGAAACATACCACTGGACCTGCCAGACGGTGCTGCGGGCCCAGTGCCTTTGGACCTTGGTTTAAATTTGGATCTCACGGAGTCTGTCAATCAATCAGATCGGAGGAACGTGTCACCACGGAACAGCTTTCCTCTAGATCTGCCACCAAATGCTGGTAAGTTTGTTATAATTTGTATATTATTTTGGGTTTAACCTTGTAATTTGTTTAACCATTAAATGAGTGACAGTTTTACTTTTATAATCTAAACTCACTGGCACGGAAACTTGGCCAAGTACAAAAGGTGTGATAACTGTCTTTTTTTTGCACTTAGCTCTACAAATTTTGGTTAATTAAGATCTGAGTCTATCCAGTTAACGTTCCTGGTCACTTTTTCTCACAGTTAAAGGTTTTATAAATTGATAATGAAGTTTAAACACATTTACACAAAATTTAACACTCAAGTTTAAAGCACTACGAATTTAAAAATGTCCGATTTTATGTCGCTTTCTGTCCTTTTTAATAGCGCGTGTTACCTCCTCTAGCCCTTATAACTGCCTGCATTCAGTCTGGCATGCTTTGGATGACGTTCTTGATATCGACTTGTGATAAGTCACGCCATGCTCTCACTGCAGCATCTCGAAGCTGGTTAATGGTTTGTGATGGGTTCGATGATGATTTTATTGCTCGTTTCAGCTTATCCCATATGTGTTCTATCGGATTTAAGTCCGGGCTGCGAGCTAGCCACTGCAATTTTTGAATACCAGCCTCTTGAATGTACCCATTTACTATGCGAGCGACATGTGGACGGGCATTATCATGCATTAAACTGAATTGTTCATAACCAATGAACCCTCCAAAGGGCACAACATGTTCTTCGAGAATTTCCTCGACGTACCGAGTCGCGTTTAAGGCGTTATTAACAATGACCAATTCCGTACGAGCATCAGAACTCACGCCACCCCATACCATTATAGAGCCTCCGCCAAAACTGACCGTCGGAGTGATTGTTATCGCCAAATAACGTTCGCCTTTCCTTCTCCAGACACGTTGTCGACCATCAGGTGCATTTAAAGCGATCCTGCACTCGTCAGTAAACAAAACATTGCTCATGAGTCCAGTTAGTGTGTTCGCAGGCAAAGTGAAGTCGAGCTACTCTGTGCTGAGGGAGAAGCTGTGGACCACGGGCTGTTCTTCTTGCCCTCAAATTAACTTCCTCCATACGTCTTCTCACCGTATGCTCGCTAACATTCACACCTCTGGAGATTTGAAGCCGCTGACGGATCTCGACTGCGGTCAGGAAGCGATTTCTTAAAATCTCTAACACAATAAAGCGATCGTCACGAGCTGATGTGCATCATACACCACCACTACCTGGTCTTCGGGTGTAGTGGCCAGTCTCTTGATATCATTTTAGTGCATATTGCATCGAGGAACGTGGCACATTTAGGACAGTAGCCACTTCACGATGAGTCATCCCCATTTCCAGTCCCATCTCAAGAGCGTAATTCATTACCCTCTTGAGATTAACATGACCATTTTTTCTACCCACCTACACGATAAGATCCAAGTTAGAACCCCTTATAAAAGTGTTATCACATATTATGAGTTTGGCCAAGACTCCGTGCCACTGAGTGTAGATATATATATTATAAGGTTCCTTTTTTGCTACTTACTACACATAGTTAATGACTTGTCATGCACAAATAGGATAGGATAATAATAATATCTATCATATTTAATACTTTTATAATATACATATATTTAAGATTTTTATTATATTATAAACATGTTTAATACGCATCCATGACCCAGGAACATTGAAAACTACTTTGGCTGGATTAGAACCCGCAACCTGGAGCTTAGCACCAACACTGAGCCAGTGACAGCCAGCCAGACAGTGGATAATATATTCTGCCTAACATATTTTATTTTCAAATAGTGTTTATTATACCTAGTATGTGGAGACTATACCTAATTACATACATTTATCTTACCCTATGACCTTAGTGGAATTTTAGTAAAAAAAGTTACAAGTGGCTAGTTTGGGTAATTTAAAATTATAATTATTATTATACACTTCTACTATTTAATTGTATTGAAATTGTGCATAGGCAAAAACTTAACTAAAGTTAAAGTGAATATTTTTTACTGCTATGCAATGTAATAGGTAGTGTAGAACAGAAAAATCTACAAACAACCTGACAGCCGCATGTCACGAGGATTCTTTAACTATTGAGAACAAAAAAAAGATTCCTTAAAAAGATTCCTTAGTTCAGAGTGCTTGTTGAGGTGTTTTCCACATCAACATATTAACATATTGTATTACAGGTGCAGAGTCCAGGAGGCTGCCAGATTTCCTGCCTGTGCATCCCGGACGGACCTCACCGGAACCAGAGCATCACGACGAGCAGTTGCAGCAAATCATATCGGAGTTGGAGCGAGCCAGGTTACTGTGGTTTTTGTTTGTAGGATATTGTGATTATGGCATTTGCCTGTTATATTTTAATAAAATAGATTAAGATGTTCCAGAGTAGATTTTGATGCTCATGAGTGTTACAGTGACTGATTGACACTAGCATACAGACGTTATTAGCTTATTCTTATATTGGAGGCCCTAAACTTCAAAAATAATTAGTTTTTCTCTTATATGTGTTAAAGCGCCTTTACATAAGTGCCGCCGCCGCGACACTAGCATTTGTATGTATTCTGTGTCGCAGGGCCGGCAGTTAAACGCCATTGCCGCGGTGGCGTCGGCGAAGTCCATTCAAAATCCGGCGGCGTCGCCGGATCTGTGGCGCATGTGTAAGCGCACTTACTCACGATTTTATACCTTCGATTATAGGTCAGACCTGTTCGCGGAGCGCAGCCGGCGGTCGCGCGCAGAGGACGAGGCGTACCGCGCGCGCGAGGAGGTCGCCATGCTGAGGGCGGAGCTCGCCGCCGCCAGACTGAGGCCGGAGACCCATCAGGTACCGTAGATACCATAGTTTTACAAGGGACAGGCCATGAGAGTGATACCTTCGTTTCACCAAGTGAGGCCCTAAAGAAATAGAAGTTTGTATTTGTCACGCTTATTTTGCTGCTCAACTTCAGGAGGCAGATTACTGAAACTGTAACAAATCTTTATGTCTGCAAATGTCTCGTGGATATTTTAGGATAGGTTTCATGGTAATAAAACATAGATTCAAAGCTGTATGTTTTATTACCATTAAACTATGATAGGTTGTTTCATGAAATGTCCACTTCTCACAGGCTGGCGGGGAAGATGGCACGGTATCGCAGCTGCGGGCGGAAGTGCGGCGACTGCAGGAGCAGCTGAGTGTCGCACAGAGTGACGCGCGCGCCGCCCGCACCGTCCGGAGCGATGCTGCCGTGCAGCTGCGACGTGCCGCCGACATGGCCGAGCTGCAGCTCAGGTACAGTCGCCAGCAGTAACATAGGAAAATTAACTAATCCCCGACCATTGCCACGCAGTAAGCGAGCTGATGATGATGAGTTATAGCTAAGAATACTCAGCAGAGGTTTAGTCACCTTAAAACAAAAAAACTCGATCAAAATCGGTTGTTCCGTTTCGGAGCTATGCTGGTACAGACAGACATATTATATACACTACACATTCATAAAAGGTTGAGAAACTATGCTTTAGACTTAGAACACCCCTCTGTTAATGTCTCACGCACACAGATGCGAAATTCAAAGGACGCAGAAATGCCGGCAACATACGTTGGCCTTTTCTGCTCCCTAGCACAATAATAACATATATATCAGCCATAAGTCAAAATATATTTTATTTCTCGCACGCGAGAGATGTAGAGCGTATACATTTATCAAAGAAATCTGTGGCTGGCCAATCAGCGCGCAGAGCCTGATTAATGGATTAATGGATGACTTTGTCGCAAAGAGTGTGTTACTTGTGTCCATGATCAGTATTTAACCATTCTACATAACATCCTAATTTTGTTATATTTGATTATTTACATTTTTTTTGTTGTAAATTGTTTCAGGGACTTGTTGGCGGGTCTGGACCAGTTGAAATCTCTGAGTACGAGCCTGGAGCCCACATGACGAGACCCCGCACCACTCTCCGTATGTGAACCTAACGATATCCTATTGATTTAAATTTTAAGATATTTATTTCATTAGTTACTCATAAACAGCTTGAAGTGGCGTAGACAATCATATTGCTGTAAAGTTGGATTTTAATCAGTTTGGGCTAGTAACTAGTAAGGGCTGCTGATGTACCATATCTATACAAAATGCATTATACAAAACTTAGACAAACGGCAAAAGAATTAACATTAAATTATTCATCCAACAACTGATCTAAAGCTTAATATTGCAGTCATGCCAAACAGACCCCGGCAAGTATGATGACCCCAGAATGTTGGTCTCCTGTGCTCAAAGCTCAGGAAGCAACTGCGTTGACGCGTATACTGCACACAGGTCAAGCTATTTGCCGGGAAATGTACATTTTACTGTCAATTTTGTATGATGTGTTACGTCTGATATTGGATCATTCCAATTGGGCCGTATCATAATGTTATTTTGAATCTGAATATACCAAAGCTGTAAATTTAGGGCCATATGCGCAGTGCTCTTTTCTCTGGTAACTACGCCGTAGGAACAAAAGATCTGTAAATATTGTGTTTTGAAACTGATCATGTATCCAATGTCTGTCAAGATGTGACCACTTGAATACCACAAATGACCTGAATTCTCAAATTAAAATTATAATATCTATGGACGCTTCACACCACATCAGTCTAGCCGAAATAATATCCGAAGTTATTATGGGGACGAACTTGCACCAGACAACGGGAAGAATAATAATACCTTTATATACTATACATATATTTTAGATTTTTATTATAATATTATAAAGATTAATACCCATGATTCAGGAACATTGAAAACTTTTTGTTCCCTCGACTGGATTGGAAACCTGCGACCTCTGCGACTTGAGCGCCGACGCGCCAATCACCGAGCCACAGAGGCCGTCAACGGTCAAATACTTAAAAAGTGTACGTTAAGGGCTCCTTACGGACTGTCACTAAGGAGCGTCCTGGCTTTTAGCGTTTGGGAATTCGGTCGTAAATAAAATAAATACTACCATTTCAAAGGTTTGAACAAGTATTAAAAATATTTGCCAATGGCGGTGCTGAAAATGGTATACAGTATAAATGTAGAGAAACTGCTATAATGTTCACATACCTATAAATTGTGGTAGTGGTTATATTGTATACTCTGTTGAGACTTCAGCGGGGCTATTCACAATTCCCGCTCGATATTGATTCGAAAACTTACTGCGCGGTTATTATTGGTCAACGCTTAGCGCGGAAAGCGTTTATTTGTTGCCGCGCAGGTAAGTTATCGAATCCGAGTCGAATTACGCATTGTGAATAGCCGGGATGATACAATTTAATTAAAACGTTATTTGTGAGACATTATAGTGCACTATTATGCTGTCAATTTAAATGTATCTTATTTACCGTGCAATAAACATTAGATCTGAACAGAGGATAACAAAATTGACATCTAATTACGTTGTAACATCCGGTTTGTCGTTACAAGGAGTTTTCACTGTATGTTATCAAAGTGGTTTTATCAAGACGCAACTGTAATCTGTATCCACAATTTTTGTTCAATGTTTTTCAACCGACCTTTACAATGTATCAAATCTTGAGAATTGTAAAATATTTTTTGTATTATATTTAAATAAACGCACTGATGTACGATAGCAGATCATTTATTTTCTTAATAAACTAATGTCTTATGAAGTTCCAATTACGATAGTTTTTACTATACTACCTCTTGTTTTCGAGTTGAAATCACTGAGTAAAGTTTACTTCCAAAGTACATGCGAACAAATAGGTAACTTTACATAATATAGCAAAGAATATTATATTATATACTCTACCAACATGAAACAAAAAATATTAGATAAATTATTTAGTCTGACTCCCGACCGACCAGGGACACAGACTTCGGACAGTTGACAATTTGACGAGCGACTGATTGTTGTCGGGAGCTTTAGCTCGCTAGATTATAATGTAACGAAAAATTATTAGGCGGTACATTGTAAGCAGTATTTTCGGGTTTACAATTTTTATTACAATCTCGTTATTTACAAATTTTCGACATATAATGTTATAACCGCTGACAAAAAAAGTTCATCACAAAACAATGTTATGTACATAAGAATTAATCTAACGATAAAAAGAAGTAACAATATCGTGGAATGGTCTAGTACATTTTTTCATAGGAATTAAAATGTACTTACCCTTAGATAATTAAAATGTTGCCACCCTTAGGTTTTTAAAAATTGCCAATATTTCTCACAGTTAATAGAATCAGGCGATACTTTGCGGAAATCCATAGCATACAATTTAATTAATATTACCTATATCTAGCAATCTCATGTTCAACTTTCGTTTGCCAGACTCTAATCACCATTTATTAAGTTATATCTACAATATAATTAATAATAATAACTGCTTATGTTAAGATGTTTAGCCACAAAAATAATTATGAAACTCGAAAAAATACACGACCAAGTACATCGTTCGTTTACGACCGTCGTAATCGATTTGCTTTCGACGAAACCAATTTATTCCATGTATGATCGTAACGATCCATCGCAGGTCAATCTTTAGTGAAAAAAGGACTGCCTCATTAATATCGATTATAAGTGTCAATTATACCTAAAACTTCATAATATTATTCTTTAGTTCCACATAGAAAGTGGATTTAAGTATGACATACAAATTGCACTACAAATTTACTACAGTAGAGACTAGAGATGTATGTTTTTTCGAGTTTCGTAATTTCTCTCCGCCTAAACGTCTTTATATAAGCAGTAAATTAAGTTACCGATATTTCTGTAATTAATTTTGCAAAATGTTATAAGTATACAAAACTTATGAAACATTCTGAATATTAACTACTAGCATGTGCCCGCGGCTTCGCCCGCGTGAAATTGGTTTTTAAGCGATATCTTTTTTTATAATTTAAAACTTTCATCCCCTATTTTACTCTTTTATGGGTTGAATATTAGAAAACGCTAAAATAAGTAACTCATTATTTTTCCGTACTCAATTCATACGAAATTTCACGCAAATATGTCCAAGGAATAAAAAGTTTCATATCCAACCACCTTGGGGGTTGAATTTTTGGAATTTAAAAATTTCAAAAATGATTTGGCCTGTGCGTTTGTTTAAAATTTTCATGCCCTATTTTACCCTCCGGGGGGCTGAATTTTAGAAAACGCTGAAATACATAACTATTTTTTTTCCGTACTCAATTTATACGAAATATCATGCATATTATATCTCCAAAGAATAAAAAGTTTCATACACACTTTTATCCCCTATTTTACCCCCTTGGAGTTGAATTTTGATAAATTCTTCCTTAGTGGATGCCTACGTCATATGAGAAATACGTGTGCAAATTTCTAGGTTTGGCCTGTGCGTGTTGATACATCAATCAATCAGCTTTGCGTTTTATATATGAAGGGCACCCTTCATAATATATAAAAGGGAAAGAACAAGGAATGTCACATTTCAAATTTGTTTTTTTAACACATGCGTTGCTATGGTAGCGTTGTTACCAACCTCAGAATACCTACTGGAATACAACAAGGAATGTCACAAAAAAGTACCTTTTTTGATTGGTCGGAATGGGAAACAACCGGAAATGTCCATAACGTACTGTGCAAGACCTAGGAATGTCCAAAGTGACAGCGGTTTTGTTTTGTGTTTGCTTACGAAGTGTTGTTACTTGTTTATTTACGATGGTTTCGGACTCTTGATTCGGATAAAAACAATAATGTTTCTAACAAAGCTACAAAAAAAAGAAAGAAGACCGGTAGAACTTCAGAAGTAATGAAAAAGTTGCGGATTTCTACTCATGAGCAAGGGCCACCATGTAAATGTTCAAGATTCAAATGTTTCGATAACTTGAGTAAAGATGAATAAACTTCAATTCATTACGAAGTAATGACGAGCAGAACCTTTACTTATCGGGGCTTATAACAGTTTATGAAGTACAATTAAGAAGAAGTCGAAAAATTGAAGGTGAAGAAAATTTTCACAATGCTGCATACAGTTATAAAGTGAGAGTTAAAAATGGAGATGAGATAAAAGTTGTACCGGTATGTTTCAAAGCATTTATTTCATTGCATGGCGATACCAAGGGAAAAGTCGAGTATCTGGAAAAGGCTTTGAGAACAACAGGAAAATCTGCTGTAGATCTTAGAGGGCGACATGAGAACCATAAAAAAAATGGCACCAGAGATTAAGGAAAAAGTTGTCAGTCATAATGCCTCGTTCAAAGGTAGACAGAGCCACTATAGTTTAAAGAATACCCGAAAAATTTACTTACCAGAAGTGTTGTCAATAAAGAAGATGCACAGGATGTTTTTAACAGACAATGATGAAAAACTTGTTTCATATGAATATTACAGACATGTTTTCAATACGGAATTTGATATTTCGTTTGGTTATCCACGAATGGATACATGCAGTATCTGTGATGCTTATTTAGTCAAAGCTAAAGTGCTTGAACAAGAGAAAAAAATGGTTGAATTAAGAGAAATAACAATCTTAAATAAAGTTCATCAGACAAAAGCTCAAGTCTTTTATGACAGAAAGAAATCAGCTAGAAAACAGCGAAAAAAAAAACAAAATGATTTTTCTTGCTATAGCAAAATGGACTTGCTAAAAAACATTTCTCTTCCAAATATCACAACTAATGATGTATATTACAAGAGACAGTAATCAATGTTTTCATTCAACATTCATAACCTGGGAACTGGACAATCTTACTTCTATTGTTATCCGGAGACATGTGGAAAAAAAGGTGGTAAAAAGGTGGAAATAATGTGGTCTGACGAAGTTGTTTCCTGTTTATTTGATTTTATTACAAATCACATGGATAAATCTGTGAGACACCTTGTAATATTTTGTGATTCCTGCGGTGGGCAAAATAAAAACTTCACAGTTTTGAGGTTCATGCATTTCATCGTCCATGAAGCAAATTTACTTGATTCTAACAAGTTATTCATTTCCCATAAGAGGACACAGCTACCTAGAATGTGACAAGAACGTGAATAAGTAAACCTTAAAACAAGAATGGAGCTGCCATTTCATTGGTATGAACTGATTAAATCTTCAAGAACAAAACCATCTCCTTTTGAAGTTATTGAAATAGTTCCGGGAGAAATCATTAGACAGTGGTCTAAGATCCTTTCTGAAAAATTTATGAAGAGGTGTATGATCCCTATACAGAAGCAAAGGGAGGTCATGGTTTCTAAAGAGATGGGACAGTACATATTACACAGAGAAAACTACAATGGGGCATGGGAAAAAACTAAGATAGTCAACAAAAATTGTAAAAATGCCTCTGGAAACGAGTTCACTCTCCCAGATTTTTCGTATAAAGACTTTTTGCCAATAAATGAAGCAAAATATAAAGACTTACTAAGCTTAGCAACATTTTGCACCAGGGAGGCTCAAATCTACTTTGAATCTTTGAGTTACGATAGTAAAACCAAAGATGGTGCAGAGGACATTCCTGGTTCTTCCATGTAAAGTGATGGACATACCTTGTTTTCGAAAAGTTTAACAACATGTTAAAACAGTAAATTTGATTTTATTGTAGTTTAGAAATGAAAAAGAATGTGTAAATAATAAAAACTTATGTTTAGTAATAAGTAATAAATAATTAAAGTTATGTGTTCAATGGCTTTAATTTTTCATTACAAATGTTTATACTTTCAAACTTTAAAAAGCGTTTTTCTCGCAATTAACTCGGATGGACATACCTTGTTTTTTCCCTGCACCCTTCATATACTAAACATTTTTTTTATGAATTGAATTACTTAAAATAAAGTCTATGGTTTGCTGCAATATAGCTGTAAAAAGAAAGTATATTTTTTAAGTTCATTATATTATAACTAAGTATGTAATACTTTTCGTATATAAAAGTGCATGTGGATTTGATCACATACTTCAATAAAATAAGCTAGTCTAGCTAGTCATAAAACACACAAAAGTTGATAATTACTAGCTGATCCTAATGTTTCCAGAGCTATTCTAGCTTGCTGCCGTAGGCGTCACAGGTCTGGATTCAAGAATCCAGTATAAAATAATTTCACTTTGATACTGTCCAATACAAATCATATAACTTAAACATAAATCATAGCGCCAGGCACCAGCTAATTTAAGACTACGCTATACTATTGTGCAATATAGTATAGCAAAGAAGGACCTAATGCTTTACTATATAGCATGACGTTCACATTAGGCGATATTATCGCTAGCATTTATACTATATAGCAAGCTCAGTTGACCGCGATCTTTGAAGAGTGTGCACAGTTGCACAGCACACATCACGATAGACGGATATTTTCCTACCCTCTTTATAGTGTTCCATGTTGTAACTTGTAATCCTAGATCTACAATAGAGAAAAACTACGACAAAAACAATCATTTGGCGCCCGCGCCAGCGCAAACCCCCATCTCAGGTACATGATCATGTCCAGACGTGTTGAGTCTCGCTCGTTTAGTTTCCGGGACGGCCGGGGGTGAGGGAGGAGGAAGAGGGCGGCGCGCGATATAGCACAGCCAGTAAGCCAATAGTATATAGTACAGTACAGTGTGAACGTCTCCATAACAATGTATGGTGCGCGATATTGGCGCTATGAGCTATATTATATTATAGCGTAGTCTGAAAGTCGCTTAAGGTTAAAAAAAAACTTTTTAGACAGGTTGAAAACCATTTCACAGAACTTCTAAGTGTGAAAATCTCCTACGTCTGTTCGTACAAATGATCCCAATGGTGCGGACATTGCAGGAAGTATTTGCGCAGGGCCGCACAGAATCGAGCGCGGTACTGCTCCGGCGATACTACGGTTGGTTGTCCGGACCCGAGATTCTTCTTGACTAAGTGTTCCAGCTTTTTGTCCCACGTGAATGTGCGGATGTAATCTGTGAAGAATTTTAGAAGTTTGTCAGAAAAGGTACCGTTATTCGGATCTGTATATCGCGATGGTGTCAACAAATAGTCATGTTGATATTTTACAATTAGTGCTTCAAATGAAAAAAAAAATTTTATGCACGATTGCAGGAATTTTGTACAAACTATGTATTGTAAATTGATATGGAAATTCCACGCTAACAAACATTCGAACTCTCCATAATCATATTAAAAGATATTAGATATTTCTATTGTATAGTCCGCACGCGAGTTGAATGCAGAGGCAAGCTATCAAGGTCACTATACAAAACAGGCGCGTGAGGCGTGGTGTGCCAGCGGAGCGGCACACCAGCGGAGGGACCCCTGAACCTCAATTCTCGTATTTAAAGTAGACTTTAATTTCACTTTGATTGTATTATTTAAAGTGAAGCGACTTGTTATCATAAACTGATTTTGTGACGTTTGAACCAGTCAGGAGTCGTTAGACGCTGCTTCGACGTTTACGAGAATACCGGTTTGACAGATTTAGCGTGTCGGGACTCGATTGTAATTGTATTATCGCAGGTTTTATTTAGCAGAATTGACCCTCTCACCTCAGGCACCGGCTGCAGTCAACTCGCACGCGGACAGTATGCTTAATGCTGCTGGCACACTAGGCGATGAACTCACCGATGATGCCAACCACGAGCTGCCGCTCCTGGATGCCCAGCAGCAGCGAGTAGTCCATCACGTGGTGCTGCAGCAGGAAGGCCGTGTCGCGTTCCACCGCCCGCCACAGCGTGCCTGCCGCCGCCCACGATACGTACAACTGCTGCTCCCAGCGAACTGGTAAGAGAAAGAAAGAATTTAAAAAGTTCTGTATAATACCCCAAAAGGACGCAAATATAAGGATCAGTACATGTAAGTGCATTGTACGTATCTTATTAAGCGTGCAAGCGACCTTGTATATACCGTAAAATGTTTTGGTGATAAGGCAAATCACAGTTATGATATTGGCAAATTCATTATTAGTCTTATTACTAAAAGAAGAATAAGTCTTGAGAGAACAGAGCCTTTAGCCAAGTTGCATTCGCTAATTATGACGATGAACTTCGAAAACAAACAAAATTAAAAATTTCAAGTAACCCTCGAATTTTCAAACAGTGAGCGAGCTGATGATGAATTATAGCTAAGAACACTCTCGAACATGCCAGCTTTCAAACAAAAAAAAACTAGATCAAAATCAGTTCATCCGTTTGGGAGCTATGATGCCTCTGACAGACACACGGACTTATAGATATGTTATTGATTTTACTGTAGGTTCTTGGTGGAAATTCATATTTCACAGTAATAACACACAGGACTTCTTGCACTATTTTCACTTTAATAAGTATTTTACATTTAATTTAATATATTAAACGACCGGTTTCGACAAAGTCAGAGACAAAAAAAGACACCTGATGATGACGTCCGCAACCACCGCATCCTATGTACCCGAGCTGCGACTGCGGTGCGGTGTGAAGTACCCGCGACGCCGCTGTACGTCTCCCGCCTGCACTGGTCCATGGAGGTCGAGATCGTCGTGGACTACATCCGTAGGAAGACGTCCCTCGCCTTAAGAGTCGAGCGTCTGGAGTCTCGCTACAAGGTAACGTACCGACCGACGCATCTACTGTCGACCTTCGAGGTGGAGGTTTTCTGTCCGACGGGTACTCGGGGTAATCTCCGGTAAAGCACTTACCGGAGGTTCCGCGGGGGAGACTCCGGAACAAAGCGCGCATCACGTCGCCAACAACACTTGACAAAGTGTAGTTTTTAAGTATATAATATGTATGTTAGTCTGTAAGGTATTTATAATATGGGCCTATGCAGCCAAGTTATTAATTTATTCTCTCTTATTTATTCTTTATTTAATCTCATACGTTCTTGTTTTCGAATTTAGTCGTCGAAATAAGCGATGCCAACTTGGCTAAAGCCTCTATTAGCAAAAGAGGGAAAAGAATACTCACGCTTCAGTAGATTCTCATCCAGCAGCACGACGGGTGCGGCGGGGGCGGCGGACGCGGCGGGGGGCAGCGCTCGCGGCCGCGACGTGCCTTTGAGGTCGAAACGCTGCGCTGGCGCGCGCCCGTACCACACGTGCTCCAGCACCAGCACGCCGCTGCTGGACCCGCCCACGCTGAACACGCCCACTATACGCGCTGGGAGCATATACACAACACAAGATATAAACTATGAAAATGTGGCCTGATGTTAAAAAAACCTGATCACTACGAAAAGCTGTTATATGTTTGGTTAATGGTTAAATCTCGAAGATTTGAGACATTTTTAATTCAATTTCGTGAATTTTCCGCAACAAGGCGAGGGTTATGTTTTTGGTAATGCTTAAATAAATATAATAAGGCTTCAATGTATTTCAGTTTTTGTTATGAAATCGACCGGGAAACGAGCAGACGGATTGCCTGATTGTAAGCGAATACGCCGCCCAAAGACACTCGCACTTGTGTTCCTGGTCCTTCAAATCCCAAACCCCCACAACGCAAGCGTTATTTCACCCCGGTTTTCTGTAAGGCTGTGGCATTTATCCGGTCACGTGCTAGAGCATGGCTCCCCACATTCTAAGAGCCGATAGTATCTTAAGCATGCGTATTGGTGTTTATGTCAGAAGACTTGTCGTTATCTCCTATGATGTACTTTTGGAATTTGAGTAAGCGGATTGAAACAAGTATTCGTGATCTCTCTTTCTCGTAAGTTCATCTCTCGCACAACTCACCCAACAGACTCGGCTGTTTCCGCTGTCGACAGTTGGTGACGTACTGGAAGTAGTGCGGCGCGAACTCCAGGAACTGCTGCCACTCGGGCTTCGTCATCTCTTTCAGCACGAAGCGGTCGTCTGCAGAAAGTAAGCGATTAACAGAACTGATCATTATGCAAGTTACAGTAATATAACTACTATTACCTAGTATTTTCGACTTAACGCGAAAGAACTATGGGATCAATCTCAAGCTCTCGCCTGCAGGGTGATGCAAACACTATAGCATGGGTCACTAATAGTAATAAAAATATACACAGACGGGCTCGTTATGTTTATGTACACATTCAATGTATATATGTGTAAGATCAAATAATAACCTAACCAAGAGCATGTCAGGACATGTCTAAGGAGGGTTCCGTAACTATAAACGCGTAATTGCAAATTACTTCAAAAGTAACTGTCCGATTTCGTTCAAAATAATTTTCCTTTTAGCATGATCTATCAGAATGGAAAATTGAAAGTTTTATCTCACAGTTTAGAAATGCCAGAGGGGACCAACTTTGGAAAGCCGATTACTCGAAAATGGTTGACTTTGTAATAAAGTCATGTATGAAACCTTACCCTTATTTTAAAAGACCTATTCAATGATGGGTTAGAATGAAAAAATATTTTTCATCCCCACTATAATGGTACCTTGAGTATTACGGAACCCTAAAAAAGTTTATTACTTTATAGTTTCATAGTATATAAACTTGGGCATCACAAATCACTTGGTCATCACAGTCAAATTTACGTTCAAATTGCGCGGACTTAAATGTTTACGATTCATGCGTCAGACACATTTTAATTCGACCAAGTGATGTTGTTTATTAGCTTCGTATGACACTTAAGCTAGGTACTTGATTGAATTCAGGATTATTTTCATTTTACATCATTTTAATAGAAGTTACAAAGTTTTTACAAAGTTCTTGCTGTTGCCTGCGGCTTCGCCCGCGTAAATACAGTATCCCACGGGAATACTGCACTTTTTCGGGATAAAAAGCCTATGTTTTAATCCAGAGCCCAAACTAGTACCATACCAAATTTCATCGAAATCCTTTCAGTAGTTTTTGCGTGAAAGAGTTGCAAACATCCATCCATCCTCACAAAATTTCACATTTATAATATTAGTAGGATTTATTCACTATACACACATTACCTTGCGTCTTACAGAAGGTGGAGCCAGATTTGCCGCCGCGCGCCGACCACGGCACGCAGTGAGCCAACGACCGCACGAACCCCTCCTCTATGTCGCATAGGCTCTTGCCTGTAATGTGTAACGACTATAAATATAATATAATTTAACCAAGACCCATATACGCAGATCTGGGTTAAAATGCACCCTGGGTTAAAACATCAAGCCATCTCCTTTATAAATACGAAAAACGAGAGAGATAATATACTTAGCCCAGGGTTAAATTTAACCCATATCTGAGCAAGTGGGCCTTATACGCTTTAAAATATACGTAAACCACACTTTTAATTCCACAATGAGCATCAATCACTTCTTCTCTGATTTTTACTAAGTACATAGTATGTGTATTAACTTACTGTGAATTTTATTTTTAAATTATTAAAATCCGTCAAGAATTAGTGGATTTATTAAAGTTTTTCTGAACGGCTAGTTTGAAACGCGCACTTCCGCTGAATTGGTTACGATGACGTCATCTGTCGCGATCCGTGCGACAACGGCTTGATTGTACTCAATCTTCATAGATATTGCATAAGTATTCATTCTCCGATTCTTGAAGCTTGTGCCTTGCGTACATTGTTTTTGTTTACTATAAATATTTTAGTTGTGTTAAGAGTGGGGGGAGGTGACGACGACAAATGACGTCACAGCGACTAGCTTCATTCTCGGGCGCGTTTTTGGAACTAATACACTTTTGCTGTATCTTCGTCATTTTTGGTCCGATTTAAATAATTTTTTTACAGTATTGGGGGTCTTGTAAAAGAGGGGGAGGGGGGTTCAAACAACGCGTTACGTAACAAAAAGTACAGGTAAAAGGGGGCTGTCGTCGGTTTATTTCTTGAAACGATTGTTAACGATAAACGCAGCTACTATAAACAATAAGAGAGGAATTTTAGCGACTTTTCGCAACATAATTATGGCTTTTAGGTAAAAAATGGTTGGTTAGGTTAGGTTTTAAAGGAGAGGAGGAGGGGTGCAGCTAAATTAACATTTTCTGTTAACTGTGGAGGGGGTGTCTAAAATCTTCAAAAATTGCATTACGCTTGACTTGAACGCGCTGGTTTCCCTTACTGGTTTTTTTGTCGCCATAAGTCTGCATACCCCGCAATAAACATGACTGATACTCATTGCGGCGGTAGGTATCTGCTAGGTTAACATCATAAATAAAGTCATGTCATAAAAATCTACTACATAGAACAGATTTTTTCATGCACACACAATACACATATATGCGCGCTCATACGCATACATTGCGAACGGATCAACTTATAGGTTATTCAATATTTAAGTTATGTTCTTTTAAAGCGTAAACTGTAACACAGATTGAGATAAATTTTTTGCCGTTTTTTTGTACTTTTAATTTTCCGCCGTAGGATAGTTTGAGCTGTTTGGGGGAGGGTAAAGTCATACCGTCATCTTTAGTCTCGTCACAGCAGACGGCGGGCTCGGTATCGAGGGCGGCCAGAGGGGCGATCAGCATGTGCCGCAACCGTCGGAACTGCGCCGCGTAGTACACGCGGCAGATCAGACCCTCCTGCAAAAAGGCGGATGTGTAGAGCCGCTGCCTCATATTTCGCGGTGAGCGGCGCGGCATCTGGTAGTGACAGCAGCGGCAACGCGCGCACGCGGGCGCCATAATCACCATTTGACAGGAGTGCATTTCTGACAAGCATTGGCTGTGTTTGGCGGAAAAAAGCGCTTTAATGCGCTCGTAAGCAAAATGGCGATCGGTAAGCGGTAAATAAGCAAAATGGCGGATTGTATTAGCGCAATTGAACTTAGTAAACGTGTCCTGGCCGACAACTGTATTTTTTTTCAGCGCTAGCAAGCGTTGTCAAGGACTTTTTTCCGCCAAATACAGCCAGTGACTATGTCCCCGCTGCTGATACTGCGTCATCGCGCCGCCGCCGCGTCGCTCACCGCGAAATTCAAGCGACCTTGTGGACACGTCATGGTCAATGCTCGTTTATGTATATTATGTAACTAAGTTATAGAAAATACCCCCAAAATAGCGGCGCCTACCCGAGCACCGCACATGATGCTTTACGTTAGATAGCCAGTGGTGTAATAGAATAGGTTTTTTTTTCCAAGAAATTTGTTACAAGGTCTCACAATAATTTAGTTTGGATCAAAATTTTTACCTCTTGGGCGTGGAAATATTGTCATTTTTATATACTCGTATACTTTAGCATGCTATATCAATAATTGTTCATATTATATTTTTACTATTTACACAATTGGATTTTATATTGAGATAATAGGTATATAGTGTCAAATTTAGCTCCCTAATTTAGCTACTATATTTTGTTTATTTCCTTTAACGGCCGGTTTCAATAACCTATATACCAATAACTATTTGTTAAAAACGTCACCTTTCGTATCATTTGCCGGTTTTTTGCGTTTCAATAAAGTAACTTAGATAGAGGAATGTTCGTCTGTGACAGCGAGATCGCTGATAGCGACACCAAATGTGACGTTTTTAACAAATAGTTATTGGTAGATAGATTAATGAAACGGGCCGTATGACGTCTTTACGTTAAAAAGCAGCTTACTATCATACCTTAAGTTGCACCTCTATATGGTCGTTGGTCTTCGTTTTGGGCTTGTCTCCGTCGGTTTTGTCTTTGCCAGCATTGGAATCACCGTCCTCACTTTCACACTGGGCGCTGCAACTATTATAGTTTTTTTTTTTTTATATGACATTTGATACCTACAATTGTAATTAGATTAAAAACACATTGCATCAATTATATTATTAACATTATAAATTAGTAAACAGTTAAAAACTAAATTTATTATAAACATTCTAGAAAAGTATCTTAGCGTCGATTAAATTAGAAATTCTAGTTGCCAATAGATGGCGTTTTAACCTTGATTACGGGAAATAAAAATATATTCTAGATATGTACTAACTCAATATTAATATATATTATTTAATCATCATGCGTACAAATTTTTTGCAGTACTTCCTTTCCTTTTCAATCGTAAAGCAATATTTAGTTTTTCATTATTTTACGCCCCAGTCGACCAAGATGTAATCTTGCGTTTAGTGCCATCTAGTGTGAGATAGCAAAACTACTTAGTAAAGTCGATAACGAACGAAAGAAGTAGTTTTATTATTGACCGGTAGATGAGTGGGCGGAGTCAGACACCCCCTCACCCCGCAAAATATCACGCTTTGTTTCATACTAACAACATCTCTATGGTGCAAGCTCGTTTACGAATATACGTATGACACGACACACGTGAGTACGACATCCCTGCGTGTATATAAAACATTCGACTGTATGTATGTTTGCGTACCTTTGCCTTAGCTGCACGAGGCTCTTGTGATAGGTGAGTGACGCGAGTGTCGCGGCGATGACCGACCCTATGTCTCCCACTCGCACCACCACAGGCACCAGACCGGTCGATATTATGATACTTGCCTGCGATACAACAGAGTTACGCGTCAAAGGATACTTACTATAATCACGATCCGTAAATTAGTTTGTGACCAGCTGTCAAATTGGCGGCCAACAAAAACCATGTTACGACATTGCAGGGGAAGTCAGTCGGAAATTTTTTGCTATAGTTTGATAAAAAATCTGTATGATAGAAAGTAAATGTCATGAAAATTTTAAAGATTTGAGTCATTCACTATGTCATTTTTATTAAATACTAGCTGTACCGACACACGTTTTTCGGTCTTAACTATAAACTGGAATAAATAAATAACTACACCTTCAACCTACACCTACATCTAAAATTACAGCTACATCTACACCTTCATATACTTAACTCCAATCCAACCAACCTACTGGGGCTAGCTGATTTTTTTAATAAACCAAACAGGTAAACTGATCGCTCCTATTAATATTTGACAGTCAAATGACAAATTGACCACAGTGTAGTTAGTATGGGAGAATTTAATCGTCTTTTATAGTAATTACCCCGCAATTTTTACAATATTTCTCACCTTTTAAACTTTCTCTGAACGTTCACAATTATTTCAAGACTAACATTTGCTAAATCGGTACAGCCGTTTTCAAGTTAATTCAAGTTATAGCGTGGCCACGAAATATAGGGTACATAACTATAATGATGACTGTATCAGGTTTTAGAGCTACACAAATTGTGTTTTAACTAAAACTCATTGACCATCGAACCTGGTTAGAGTGGTGGTTGTTGGACAGCAGCTGCGAGAGGATCTGCTTTACAGTTTTTTTGTTCTCTCCTTTCTCCTCGTCTTCTTCTGCGCCTGTTTATTAAATCATTGTTGAAAAAACTTTAATGGCCGTAGGATACACATACGTGCATGTGTACGTAGCGTACGAGCGAGCGTACGTATACATTTGCGTGCATAATATACATGTGAAATATTAATTTATATTAGAGCCTGGAGGTAAATGTAAAAAACCTAAAATTTTATGTGTAGTTTTGTAATTAAGTGCATTTGAAAGTTACAAAAAAAGTTGGTTTTTTTTTACATAATTAGTGTAAAAAAACCTACATTATTAGTTTACTAACATCAAATACAAAGACATTCATCGTAGTAATTATAAACCTAAACGCGATAATTTCGTAGTTATTTTGGAAATATTTGCAAATGTTTTTGCGACCTATTATTATTGACCTTTAGAAATGCGTGACGTCATCTTCGGCGACTTTTGTATGGAGCGTCCTCACGAGACTTGAGAAATTCTATATTAGTAATAGCTATACTTTTTCTTTTGAGAAGTACTCAGATAGCTTTCGAGTATATTTTAGAGTACTATTCATTTATGCTATAAAAAAATTGTCAGCTATCCCTAGATTACAGTGCAATTTACGAGTTAGCAAATGAATTATTTTCTGTACAAATTAAATAAACGATTTTACTACCTAAGTGAGCTTCGGAATCCTTGAGAAGTTCTGAAACAATATTATAGTATTAGCTATTACTATGTGAACTTAATTATAAAACACGTTTATTTACGTAAGAATACAAAGTTGAATTTGAAACATAAAATCAAACTTTTATTAAAAACATTTCCTTGTATAGTTCTAACGACAAAATTTTCTTACCTGAACTGTCGCTGCTCACAACTTCGCTGCAGTCTTCCAAATCCTTTTCGTCAGCTGAAACAAAAAAACAATTTATAAATATGCAAAAATTCTTACAACATTTGGCCCTCATAAATAAATTTATCAATGGGTTGTATTTTGTTGATTTCTCAATTTCTCTAAATAAGGAAATGCCAACTCCATAATGTGCAAACCTAGCGTAATTGGTTCAGTGGTTTGGTAAGCGGTTCGTTTTAAAAGATCAGACACTCATAAACGATTGTTTTCAGTGTAAAAAATGACTGTGGCAGAACAATTAACGCCACAAGTCTGAATCGTGCTATCGAAGCTTTCACAGTTCGACGCTATTATATTTAACTTTTATTATATATAGCTTTTTCCCGCAGCTCCGCCCGCATATATGTAGTATCGGGTATATCACGGGAATATTGTACTTTTTCGGGATCAAAAGTAGCCTATGTTTTAATCCAGAGCCTAAACTCCTACCATACCAAATTTCATTGAAATCAGTTTAGTAGTTTTTGCGTGAAAGAGTAACATCCATCCATCCATCCTCACAAACTTACACATTTAAAGTAGTAGTAGGACATCTGAAAACGAGTAGTGGGGCTTCGACCTGACCGAGAATACCATTCACGCTCGGTCGGAGCTTCCCTTCGGGGGCTGGGGCTTCCACTATCCCACAGTACACATTATAAATATATGCCACATATTTACCAGAGGTATCAGCGGCCTTGCTCTTAGCGTTGGGACTCGACCACTTCTCGAGCGCGTCCCGTAACATCTTCTCGCCCGTTATGATGCTGTCGTACACAGTCCATAGGTTACGTACTGCCGCTGAAATTGTAATGTTGGGGTAAAGCAGTGTATCAATGACACATTTAGATATATGGCAGTTCCTTTTTAGTGTTCCGTAGTACTCAAATAACCCTTATAGTTTCGCTCTGTCCGTCCGTCCGTCTGTCTGTCTTACTGTCCGCTCTCCTAATTATCCCCGCTGTAATGATGCCCATAAATGTATAAAATATTATATAGTTATATAGGTTGTGTATAGATCTCGGTTTTGTCATTATAAAAAAATATATTTTATACATGTGAAGTGGGGATGAATATTTTTTTCAACCAACTTCCAAAACATAGGAGTAGGTTATCAATTAACACTAAATGTATGTTTTTTTTGTATGTATGTTACTCTATTAGTCCGCCGTTTGTGGACCTATTTTCGAAATTATGTTTTTATTTTAATGAGTTCACTTCCAAGTCGTTCCCATTGTCACCAAATGGTATACCTGGTGACGGGATCCATGAAAGAAAGGAGTCCTCAAAAATTATAGGGACGCCTATAGTGATTTTAACTATTTTTGAAGTAACTCGAGCATATGCTACCAAAAAGTAAGATGTTGTACCAAGGTTATATGGGTCTCTGATGATGGTTATCTGGATTCAAAGCACTGAACGGCACTCCTCAGTCTTTGAAGATACACGTTTAGAAATTTCACTAAAGATTTCATTTTTGAGTGTCGATTCAAATCGTGAGTGTGGGACCTCTTGCTCCAACTAACTTCATGGAGGTATTTTGTGCACAAGTGCTTAAAATCAATGTTGAAAATACATGATTATATTATTATAGACGTTGCTTGCGACTTCGTGCGTGCAAAAGAAAATCGCGCGGGAGCCGTACATTTTCGCCGCGATTAAATGTAGCTGCAGCTGGATGGTAGAATGGTAATTTGTGCGTTGTTTACGAATTGGTCTCGGGTTCGAAACCAGGTCAGATAAATATTTTTGTTATTCTTTTTATTTCCTTTCTTTTCTATTTTTTATTTGTTTTTAAATATTTTATCGTCCTACAATAACTCCAAGGCTCCCAGGTACTAGTTAATAATAATATAGTAATATCACTTAAAATAAAAAAATATTTTATAAAATATATAAACCGACTTCCAAAGTAAAAGCAATTACATTCTTAAAAATCACTAAAAAGTATGAAATAATTCTTATTGTCGAAATAGGGAACTATTTAAAGAACCTTTAAACTCGGCTAAAATTTAACTATTTCTCTACTCAATCTTCTTAATTTTGAAGTCAGTACCAGCCAATCTGAACGTGAGTTCTATACCCCACATGATGGGATGGAATGATAAATGACTTCAAAAATAAGAGGATTGAGTAGAGAAATAGTTAATTTTAGCAGAGTTTAAAAGGGGAACTATTTCGACAATAAGAATTATTTCATACGTTTTAGTGATTTTTAAGAATGTAATTGCTTTTTACTTTGGAAGTCGGTTTATATATATTTTTTAATATTTTTTATCATTCCATCCCATTATGTGGGGTGGGGTATCGTCGAATAGGTCTTTATAAATAAAGGAAAATTTACGACCTTCAAAGTGGTTTACAAGTTGGATAGTTTAAAAATGCCATGGGGGGTCCCATGGCATTTTTAAACTATCAGACAGAACATCGTCCATGATGATAGACCATGCTAAATACTCTCTAGGAAAATTATGACACCCGGTGGGACAGATATGTACGTACCGGCGGCGCCGCGGTGGGCGGGCGGCGAGGTGAGCGCCAGGTGTATGGTGTCGGCGTGCTGTCGGAACGCGGCGTACTCGCGTTCGCGCTCGCCATCCGCCTCACAGACACCACTAAACGCTTCATGCCCTGTAACATGAAAAAAAGTTTGATAAAAAAATATATTTTTTTAACATCAAAATGCCTTTAAATCTGGGTTAAGCATCTTTGTGATAGGTCGCTGCGCATGTGTTCTTTACGATTTTGTATAAATAAATAAATATAATACCTTTAAGCATGAGTTCGTTGAGGTGCGCTATAAGTGCGTCCCGCATCTGTTTCGTGTCGTAGTTCGTGCGTATCTCGTCAGGCGGCAACACTATGTCGTACGTCATTATCTTCTTGAATCTGCAAACAATTTATTGAAAATTTAATAATGTTTGTCTCAGTTTTAAATTGTAATCTGCGGTGCGAGCGGGGCGTCACAGCTGTGGATACACGCACCTGAAGCGCGCCGTGGTGAGTCTGGAGCGGAAGGCGTGCGTGTGCGTGTTGAGCGGATGCGGGCAGTGGCGGCGGTAACGCGGCGCAGCGAAGCGCGAGCGCAGTTATCCGCACGGACATGTGGCGTCACAGCTGTGTATACACGCACCTGAAGCGCGCCGTGGTGAGTCTGGAGCGGAAGGCGTGCGTGTGCGTGTTGAGCGGATGCGGGCACTGGCGGCGGTAGCGCGGCGCGGCGAGGCTCGCGCGCAGTTATCCGCACGGACATGTGGCGTCACAGCTGTGTATACACGCACCTGAAGCGCGCCGTGGTGAGTCTGGAGCGGAAGGCGTGCGTGTGCGTGTTGAGCGGATGCGGGCAGTGGCGGCGGTAGCGCGGCGCGGCGAGGCGCGTGCGCACGTACCCGCACAGGGACAGCGCGAGCGCGCGCCGTGACACCGACACTGCGGGGCCCGCACTTTTGCACACCTCGCACATTGACCAGAAACGCACCTGTGACACAGTAGCATTATTTAAAAGTCACAATAAATAATCAAATCAAATAATCCCGATCAGATAATAATAATAAATATCTATGGACGCTTCACACCACGTCAATCTGGCCCCATGCTAAGTATCCGAAGAACTTGTGTTACAGGTACCAGAAAACGGGAAGTATATTTAATACTTTTTATACTATACATATATTTAAGATTTTTATTATATTATACACATATTTAATACACATCCATGACCCAGAAACAAAACAGAAAAACTTTTTTTTGTTCCTTCGGCGGGATTCGAACCAGCGACCCCCGGCTTGAGCACCAGCGCGCTGAACCACTGAGCCACAGAGGTCGTCAATGTCCAAACACATACTATACACTATATACTATATATCGCAGACTGACGAAAAACTATATATTTACATGCGTCAAAAATAAAAATATACCTAACGATTACAAGATATTCCCGGCCGTTACTTTGCATAAACAGAAATAGACGTATTTTGCCGAGTTAAAACAAACCTGTGTGTTGCAAATTATGTTTGTAACAAAACCAGAGACGTACTATTATAGACGAGGCAAAAATTGTCCTTACTCAAATGGCCCCACTTTTGGAGTTTTTGCGGCCATTTTGACATTTAAGGTATGGTGAAAACAATATGACGTAACTTTTTCTTGTATGAAGATTTGTTCTGTCAAATGTACATCGTAGCCGTATCTTTAGTTTGAAATCTTTGAACAAAAGATAAAAATTAATGAGAAACCTGTCTAGCCTGCTGCTCGTCTAGTTTGTCGTCGTCGACGTTGCTGTGTCCGACCGTGTTACACGTGATCGTGATACACACGTCCTCATGCACGAACCTAGACAAATACACTATCATATCAGCATGAATAACCGAAGACTTTCAGGCTGTCTGCATACATGACATCTTAAGCGCCATACTCACGGTCCAGCCTGCAAATCTAAGGCCGCGGACAGGTAGGCAAAAATTATAAACGATTGTGCAACAGGCTCTGACACTTTCGACACTAACGATGGTATTTTTTACCGGATATGGATTTGCAGGCTGGACCGTGAGTATGGCACTTTAGTTATATTTTATTATTTTCTTGGAAGCTTTAGGAGAAATTCTAAGGTTTAAGGGCTTCATACACATGCGATCGAATATTAACAATCTGTCGTTTCAGACCGGCCATAACGACGAAACGATGGTATATGTCCAAATCGTAAGTACTCCATCGAAAACGATATCGCGATCTCTTTGCGATCGATGATTCAATGTACGTACAATCGAAAAAACGAAACGAAACGAAAAGTGGAGTCCTTTTAAGTATATTTTTAACATTTATGAATATACAAGAACTAAAAAACTTAAAACTTGAATCTTATACTTTAAACGAAACTGACAATCTTGTATATGTATAATCGGTTTCTCGAAAACGGCTGCAAGTATTACCATGAAATTTAATATGAAGGTAGTTTTGGGGGAGAAAAATCGATCTAGCTATGTATTATCCCTTGGAATTGCGCATTTGTAAGCTATATATGTTTTTACTTTCATCGTGCAACAATATATCAATAATATCGAATCTATGATGTCAGTCCGATTGTCAGTTTGGTATGCGTATGTATAATTTTTGCTTTGTTCGAAAATTCCGAATGTGGTGGGTTCAAATCCCGATCAGATAAATATATTTGTAATTCTTAATTTTTTAATTTATCACAACTCCGAGCAAAGCTCAGTTAGCCAGGTGCTATACTTAATACATAGTGTACTGAGTTCTGACCTGCGCACGTGCTGATTCATCGGCACGTGACATGTGGGCGAGGCACAGCGGTGGTCGCCATTAAAGCAGTACTTCTCCAGAAACGCGCCGAGAGAGATGTCGTGCTTGCCGTACATCACCATTGTGACAACCCTGAAAAATGACGTCATTACTGTGAAAAAATGGTAGGAACTTAATTTATATATCTATTTATCAGTAGCGAAGGCTGGTTTTCCATCAAAGGGAAGCCCTAGCCTGTTGTAAGATCAGTCGCAGAATCTTTTTCAATACTTATTTTAATTAATTTAGTACCTCAGATATAAAAAATTGTCGTGTCCGTAAGTAAGTTCAAGTAGGTATTTATGATCTATGAGTCAATGTGTAGGATACGAAGTTTCGACCTGTTCTGTCATAGATATTGTTAATTAAACGTGAAGCCGGCGTGAATCGTGCTATACGAACACGTCGCTACTGCTACGAGGGGAGGTCCAAAAGTTCGCGGAATGAAAGGGTTGTTAATAAAATATAACAATAAATTTATTTTTCCTTTTCAATATAATCACCCTTAAGTGTAATACATTTATTTGATCTATGGATTAATTTTTCTAAACCATCGAAAAAATATTTTTTGTCTTTGGCCTCAAAATGCGCCGAAATTGCCTCCTTCACTTCGTTATCGTCGGAAAATTTCCTTCCCCTTAGCTCTTTTTTTAAATTTGGAAACAAATAAAAATCGCTAGGGGCCAGGTCTGGACTGTAGGGTGGGTGAAAAAGTGGTTCGAATCCATGCGTGTGAAGAGCAGCCATGGCAACTCGGCTCTTGTGAACCGGCGCGTTGTCTTGCAAAAGCAACACACCCTTGGCCAATTTTCCACGACGTTTTTCTTTAATTGCCTCCTTTAACTTTTCCAATATTGTGGCGTAGTATTCTCCGGTTATAGTGGTACCTTTTTCTTTATAATCAATCAGTAATATTCCCTCACAATCCCAAAAAACAGTGGCCATCAACTTTCCAGCCGATTCTGACACTTTGAATTTCTTGGGAGGTGGTGTACCCTTTTTGTGCCATTGCATGGACTCCTGTTTTGATTCAGGTTCAAAGTGATGAACCCATGTTTCATCTCCAGTAACAATCCGCTCCAAAATCTGCACAGGGTTGTCTCCACACACCTCCAAAAAGTGCTTAGACGCGTCGATGCGCTGCTGTTTTTTAAGCGGCGTGAGCATTCTCGGCACCCATCTTGCACTGACTTTTGTCATGCCCAAGTGGTCGTGCAGGATCCGCAAAATGGTTGTATCTGATACTCCAACAAATGCAGATAATTGTTTTTTCTTTAAACGTGTGTCTTCCAGTACAAGTTTTTCGACTTTTTCGACGATGTCTGATGTGGTGGCCTCAACTGGCCGCCTAGAGCGAGGGTCGTCTTCAATTGAATCTCGACCATGTTTGAAAAGTCCATGCCACTTATAAACCATTGTTTTACTAGGGCACTGATCTCCATAAACGGCTTCCATTTCATTTAAAATGGTTTGAACGTTTTTTCCTTGCTTGGTAAGGAATTTTATCACAGCGCGATGTTCAATTTTCTCCATAGTTGCAGTTTGCTTCCGGATTGACTTGTTTAGCAGGCGAGTACTCGTAAACGAATGGCGCTATAGGGTTGAGATTTTATATATATACTAATTATGAGTGCTCAATTAGTATGACACTATGCGAGCTACCCTATCCCCACTCCATCCCCTCCATTCCGCGAACTTTTGGACCTCCCCTCGTATTTAGAAGCCATTAGATTCGAACTCCCATACTTCTACGCATTAGCTAACATGTACGCAATTGGGTATTTTCCTAGGTGTAAAAATTTTGTTTTTTTTTTAATAAATTAAGAAATTATTAGGTATTACAACTTGATAAAAATAAAAAGAATTAGGATTTTATGTGTAGTTTTGTGATGCATATAGCATTTAGAAGTCACAAAAAAGATAAAATATTTTTTTAAAACATTAGTGTATAAAACCTACATAATTAGTTTACTTATATCAAATACAAAAATATTTACTATGGTATGTATCAACATAAACGCGCAAAATTACGAGATATCAGAAATTTTGTGCATATGGCCATACATTTCGTAGTAACTAATGTTGCGATCGTGTGACGTCACCCACTTGAAACTCACTATCTTTGAAAATTTTGATTTTCAGTATATTATTCCTTTTGTAAACTGTCTTATTTATGTAATTAAAAAATACAGGAAAATACCGTATTATTTGCGTACTATACGTACCACGGGTTAACACAGAAGTCTGGAACGTTCGGCGACTTGCTGCAGTAGCTGTAGATCAGTAGACTGAGCTGCTGATGGTTCTCAGGTGATAGAGGATCGGGAATTTCCGACTCCGCCTGTTTTCTCTCCTCTTCGTTTTCTACGGGCTTCACTATCGACGCTGTGTACTTTGGACATTCCGCTAGAATATAATTGTTATTTTTAATGACAGAAGATAAAATCTATTTTGTATGAATATTAAGTATGATAAAGTAGCCTATACCCTTATTTAAGTAAGAACAGCTTACGTTTATGACCATTTTCGATGCGGCCGCCGTTCGCTCGGAAGCTCGCCAGCGCCGCTTTAAACTCGGGGTCGTCCGCCGATGTAGTGATGGGGTTCGTGATGAACTCGTGCATTTTCTACATTCATATAAAACGAAAACATTACAGTAACAATATCCATAAATAAAATTAAAATATGATGAGTGAGTTCAACTAAAAAGATGTGAATGTAAAAATACTCATGTCATAATTGATTATTTCGTCATAATATTATTATCATGAAATTTTGTATTAAAACGTTGCTGAGCCAAAACACTGTGTATTTGTACAGTGCGTGTACATTAATACGTACGTGCGCGCGCGCAGGCTCGGGCGGCGCGCGGTGCGGTCGCGGCGTGTGCGGCGCGGGCGGCGGCGGGCGGCGCAGCGGCCGCGTCGGCGCCGGGACTACGATGTTGGGCGACATGGAAAGCACCACGTCGTCCGTGCACCATCTGCGTATACATAGGTAGAATAGTAAACGATTCCTTAGCCCAACTTAAATAGGAATGAGCGAAAATAACTTTGTACTTGTCATGATGACACATCATCTTAATACTCGGCATTCGAAGGTATTCGAACTTCGACTTCGACTAAGGTATTCGAAGAGACGAAGATACTCTTACTACATAGACAATGAAAAGTTTACAAAACACACCTTTCGTTCTGCGTATCAGCTTGCAATTTCGCCTCTTCTTGAGCCAAAAACACTTCGTCTTCTAACGACATGGTAGATCGCAGCGGATCACTGAAATCTCTAATCGGAACTCCGCAACTCAAGTTCTTATCGCTTTCAGTTTTCCTCGGCTTGACTTTAGTTTCATCCGTCTCGTTCTTACATTCGAATACGTTATCGCTGTCTCTTTCATCCCCATTAAAAGATCCAGTGTCTGTACTTTTTATGGATTTGTTTTCACTCATCTTGTCCTCGTCCTCGTCTTTCGCTCGATCGAAAATGTCGTCTCCGCAATCATCTAAATTGGAAATATTACTGGAAGCATCTTCTTGTCTCGGAGCATCTATTACGTTTTCAGTATCATCAGCTACGAAGGAATCTGGCTCTGGTAGTTTCGCTTCTATATCCGCTAGGAACGCTTTTTCCAGTTTCCAATTGTAGCAGGCTAGAACCATGAAGCGAACTAGCCGTTTGACTTTCGCTAGCTCCTGTAACGATCCGCCTCGAAGGAGTATACAGCAACCCAGATTCGGTTCCGCGCAACCCTCGAAAACCATTAAAGTTTTTGTGGGATCTGTAAAAAACTACACATATTTTATTATCTCCTTATGAAGAGTATAAATGCAACTCCTAGTACTATGATCAATTAAAACCTAAATCTCTCTTTTTAACGTAAGAGCGAGACAGCAACACTCACACGTGGTGACGTAGAATTTCTCTGCAGAGCCGAGGCGGGGCGCCGCAATGCGTGCGTCCACAGAGCTGACTATGTCTGCGCGTACGCAGCGGCCTACACGCGCCAATGCGTCGCTACCAACACGCACGGCCAACGCTACGCCGCTCGCCAACAGACATTCCTGCGTACAAATAATGAAAAAATATCAAAATTACTTAATATATTTTGAATTCCGCATGCACACTACACAGTAAACATATTGTCTGCGATTTTGTAAACATTTTAAGAGTCGAAAAGTTGAATATTTATAAAAGGTTTTTTTTCTCAAGCAATAAGCATGTTGCCTAAAAAATTTTTTTTTGTCTATTCGATGTTAGATCACATGATAATAAACAATGTAGAACTCATTTTCGTATATCTTAAAAAATAACAAAGATACAAGCAATTTAAATTTACAATATGAAAGACTGTCTGTGACGTCACGAGTTGCACCCGCCATACGTTTGTCATTACAAAATGTATGGCGGTTGCAACTCGCGACGTAACAAATCGTTTTGCGAGAAAGAGATGGGCAATATTTTTTATTTGCTTATAATTTTTAATCGCGTCAATCTAAATACCTATTTCTTTTAGATTTATGTTTCTTTAATCAACAATTTTAAAATGTAATTTATAAAAATGTGATATTCACACCGCTGCAACTCCTGTGAGCTGGGATCGACAGCGGTAACCAACCACAAATCCCTTTGATGTAATATAAGGGGAGCCCGAGGGACATGTTAAAACTGTTTATAGAGTAGGGACCCGCAACGCAATTAATCAGAAGAAAGATTGGAGGAGTACGAAGTGTAATAAAACGTAATTCGTACGTCGAAATCTTACTACTTGGATGTACTTTTTATAAGTTTAACAGGGTGTATATGATTTTATATAAATAACAGTAGTTTTTTCAGTCAGTGTCCAAACTTTCACGAGTGAATACACTCTTGAATATAAGCAACCTTTACTATGGGATCAACTTTCCTACTTGGGAAAAAAATCTGCTGTTTCCTACAAAAGGGCTATGGCATAGATAGCATTTTGCAGGAAACAGCTGATTTTATTTTTCAAGGAGGTACGGGAACACTGTACTTTTTTGGGATAAAAAGTAGCCTATGTTTTTATCGAGAGCTTAAACTACTACCATAAAAAAATTTAATCAAAATGCATTCAATACTTTTTGCGTGAAAAAGTAACAAACATCCATCCATACATCCATGCACCCATCCATCCTCACAAACTTTCACAATAGTAGTAGGGTTATTTTTTATCTCTTCTCTATCTGAACGAATGACTGGAGAATTATTAATTAATTATTATTATTCTAATAGTATGTACCTGCACGGCGCCCGCGACGCTGCCCCGTACTAGCACGACGCGCGGCCGCAGCGCGGATATGCGCGCCGCGCATCGCATCAAGTACTCTTGCTCCTGTTTAATTAAATAGAAAAATAAATAAAAACCCGTTTTACCTATTTTAGTTTAGATATCTCCGATCGAAAGGAATCTTATAATACATAAACAACAATCCAACAATCCGTTTAGCCTACGTTGCCACAAGAGATTTTTTCCGTGTGTGTTACTAAAAATCGAGGCGAGCAAAAAAAAAAAGTTTTGCTTTCAATCAGGTGAAACTGGTTATTACATAGATACAATGACACAAAATATAATACATACAATTTACACAAAATAGCAAAATAAATTTAACAATATAATAAATACCAACAGACGGACTGCCTGTTACCAAAATACCTGCATAAGTAGCGGCTCCAAAGCGGTCAGTTTCCCTTCAACCCTCTGATATGCGATAGAACAGTCCAGAAGAAGAATTGTAGGATTTGATATCTGCTTTGGCATTCCTCTGAAAATAAAGCATTGTTATACTCAGAGCAAAAGCAAGTAGTCTAAAAAAAAATCGTTAACGTACATTTTAAACGAACGGTTTCATACATGACTTTATTACACAGTCAACCATTTTCGATTAATCGGCATCCAACGTGGTTTATAAGTTGCCAAAGGCATTTCTAAACCAGAAGAGATAGAAACCTCAACTAAGATTTCATGCTGATAGATCATACTAATTATTCTTTAAGAATATACAGAATAATTATTTTGAGCGAAATAGGACATTAAATTTTGAAATAATTCAAAGAAAACCTGATGCGCGTCGATAGTCGTCCTGATATTATGCTCTTGGCTAGGTTTTTTTTTTGACCAATAACATACCTGTGCGTGACGTTCTTCGTGATGACGACGCCGTGTATGACGCGGCTGTCGCTCACCTCGCCGCCCGGCACCTTCTTGATCTGCACGAACTTCCGCACATCCATGTCGCCGCTCATCATGTCTGTTAATAATCAAAAGTTAAAAACTATAACCCGACTACGCAAATTATATAGCCCATTTTACCCTGGCCATTATTACGAACCTATTGACACCTCATTCGTGAAAGTCGGATAAGTAGTTCAGGCGCTACGGTGGAATATATATACATAGACTGCCAAAATCATTACCCTTCCTTTTGGCTTCGCTGTAGTCAGGTAAAAATATTTAACTAATAAATAATTGAAACGTCAGTATTTTATTGGCTTAATTTAACGAGATTGATATTCTAAATGCACGAGTAGAACACCCGTGCGCCAATTTCAAATTGTTTATTATTAATAAATCACAAAGTTTCGTGGCGAAGAATAAAAATTTCGCCAAAAGCTTACTTTTGAATAAAATAAGCGAGCCTGAGAGATACATTTTATGTAGGTATATAACCAGAATATAACATTGAAACGCAAATACTTGCTATATAATTTAATGAAAATTGTTAATAGTTTAAAAATTATTACGAATTTTATGTTTTTAGATTTCCTAATTTTTACTCCGCCATTTTACTCAGGCCCAGGGTCAAAAGTCATTCAAAACCATTCTAGGATGAAAAGGAACATTAGGCCTACCCAACGATATAAACATCATGTCCTAACCTGGAAGCGTCTTTGGGCTATAGATGTTTTAATCTTAATGTTTAACTGCAATCTTTTTTTTTTCTTCTAAGGTTCACAAACTGGCTGTATCACAATACAAGATATAAAAAAACGCAATATAATTAGTCGAAGTGTACAAACCTTCTGGAGTGAACACAGTATTCACTATAGGTATTACGCTCTAAATATAAAAAAAAAATATAAACACACCGGCATATTTAGCGGAACACAAAAAAAGGCCCATAATTTAAAAAATATGGTTTTATTTTAAAACCTACTTACTACACTTCTTTTGTTATTTAAAGTTTCGTTTGTTTTACTTAAAATGAGATCACATTAAGAACAGATTTTGCGAGTAAAGGCTATTTGTGAAAAATGGTACATTTTTGAACTTTTCATGTAACCGGAAAAAGTGAAAATTAATATTAAAATAACAATTAATTAAATTAAAAAAATGGTGATTAATATCGCGTATTTCCTCCACGTGCTCTTATTAAAGTTTCTACCCGTCTAGGCATACTGAGAATGATGTTATCGATGGTCTCCTGGGATAGTCTTCGCCATTCCTCAACTACGGCGATTCGCAGTTCACCCACGTTGGCAGGAGCTGGAATTCTGGACTTAACTTTTCTTTTCAGCAAGTCCCAAACGTGCTCTATTGGGTTCATATCCGGTGATCTCGCCGGCCACTTCATAACAGTGATATTCATATCACAAATCAAAATCAAACCAAAACAAAATCGTCACCGATATATGGGTACGACATTTTCTTCTAAAACTTCTCTGATATAGCGGTCTGCAGTCAGACTCCCTCTGTCAATCACTACCAAGTCTGTGTGAGCTCCCAAACAAATGCCCGCCCAAACCATTATTGATCCACAGGGGCGTGCGCCCCTTGTAGGCAGAAATGCAGTGCTTTACTTGTCATTCACAGATATTTTAATAAAATGTTCGTACGTTTTAGATGACTTTAATTAATAGTAAATTAATTAATTAAAAAAATATAATAACTTAAAAACGCCTAATATTGTATAAATAGCAACTAATCTCATGCCGTTGCGTTCTGCAGGACATATCATCGCATGTATGTGTAATTTTCATACTTCGCAAACGCACACACCCATGAATATCGACATGATTATATAGCGATAACTCCCGCGGCAGGCGATGGCTCTCGGCTATCCGATCGCTTCCGAAAACCGCCAAACTGGCTTGTCGGAAATTATTCGTTGCCTATAATCCGAGTAAAAATAATAGACGGAAATCTAATAAGTCACGTATGCACATTATGCATTTTTGTTTAGTAAGGTTTTATTTGTTTAAATAGAAGAAACGTTTTGTGTTTCGCGGGGGCCATATTGCATATTTCATGCGATAAGCATTGTTTACAATTTAATCGCTCCAGTTTATTTATAGTTTTCTTAAAAGATTTTTCATTTTAACATTTGAAAGTGTGTACATGTAACAGTTTATTACTGAGTTTCTATAATAATTGTAGTGATTTGCTTTCACTAGTGCGTTTGTTGATTTTTTTTTAAATGTTATTTGATTGTGAGGTTTGTGTTGAAAATGTGTTTGATAAAAATTAAAAATAACAAGTTCTCACAATTGTCATTCAGTGAAAAGATTCAAATTCTGTCTAAAGGTGTACCCGAGTTACAACAATTAAACCAGCAAAAAAATAATTTAACTCGAAAATTTCATGTTAAAAGTTATGAAACGTATAACTGGCTGTGTGGTTGTGTACACACGATTAAATTATATTGTTTTCCTTGCATATTATTTAGTAATTTACATCGGGATATAGTAATATCAAGTAACCGGAACCTTGAATATGTGAAAATTGAAGCTGACTGACTGGTGAGTAGTTATAATATTTTAAAATATGCTTATTATTTTACTTATTAGAATTTCTTCCGCCGCGACGATCGATCGCTGTTTTGTCTGCGTTGCCGTAGAAGATGTACATGAATAGTAGTACATCTAAGACTTGCTCTGTTGGCATGGTTTCGACTTAGAGATCCGTCACTTGGCTGTAGCTATGCTAAAAATCTATAAACGAAAAAGTTTTTGTGACCGAGTACTTCGCCGCATACCCAGTGTCATAATCCTGTGCACGCCACCGTTGATCCACCACCGTATGCAACTGTAGTTTCAAAATTTGTCTGAATGTATCGTTCTCCTTTGCGTCTGTATATTCTTTGCCTGCCGTCAATTTGATTTAAGAGAAGTCTGCACTCATCACTAAACAATACCTTAATCCATTGGTCCGCGTTCCAAAGTCGATGTTCCTGAGCAAAAGTCAACCTGTTTCTACGATGATTTACCTCGAGCCTTGGAGCCTTGGCGGTCACAAATGAACCCAAACCAGCTTCTTCGAACCTTCTTCGTACCGTACGCTCACTTACGGTTACACCCCGCACTGCTTCTAACTCATGTCGGGCTTGGACGGCCGTCAAACGGGGGTTCCTACGTACACGAAGCCGAATGAAACGATCATCCCTACTCGAAGTGCGTCTTTTTCTGCCTTGTCCTGCTCTTCTCACATAAGTACCGGTCTCCCTGAACCGTTGGATACTGCGATGGATCGTTGAATCTGGTCGACGAAGATCTCTGGATATCACTCTGTAGGTTTGAACATTTCTTAGCATTTCGAGTGCCCTGGCAATCTCCGTTGGGGCTAAGTCAGACATAATTCAGTCCTCAAAACCAAAAAGATACGCGATTAAAAAAAACTAACAAAAAACAGTATTTCAATGAAATTTTAAATCAAACTCAGAAGGAAGAAATACTCGAAGTTCGCTCCAGATAAGGTGTATTTGAATAAAATTAAAACAATTGCATAAAATGTGATGTTCAGTTGTTTTCTTAATTTGAAAATATTTCTTTTTAAATTAAATGACGTATAAACCAGCCAGCAACCTTATATGATACTAATATCAAACCTTTATTTTATGTTCCGCTAAATATGCCGGTGTGTGTATTTAAATCATAAGAATAAAACAATATTGGTTTTAAAATTCACAATCTTGAACATAAATGGTGTTTAATCGATTTGACCGATGCATTGAATATGTCGAGTTTTTGATAAACACTATTGTGCGTTGAACAAAGGCGGTAAAGTGGCGAGCGTTGGCCATAGTTCGGTGCACAGGTAGGTTAAATGTTTTTATGTGATCTAGTCGGCTTCCAGTTCGCGGTACGCGGAGCTGTAATTTTTTCTAGTGGTTCGGTGCTGTCTGTCCTGCCAGTGAGAATTTTCTGCAGAAAGACAATATCGGCTATCTTGCGTCTATCAGTCAGCGAAGTAACCTTGTAATGGTCTAGTCGAGAGTCATACGAACTAAGATTACGACAGATATTATTAGCGTAGGTGAGGTGGTTGGTTTTCCTTTATGAATGTTTTTTGAAGTCTTTCTATTATATTAACGTAATTGGCGTAATATAGTAAAAAATAATAATCTCATCAATCTGGCGAAAATATAGTAAAAAGAAATATAGTGTCATTTCCTTTGTGTCGTGAGATCGTCTGTTCGTGAGCGATTGGCATTGAACACCTGCACCTACACCGATAAAACTTTTCGGTAATCTCACTCATGCGGCGTTTTTTACACTGGGTTCCCACTTGGCCTCGTCGTACCTATGTCGATGAGGTGGGCGGCGCGCGCGCACAGCGGGTACAGCGCGGGCATCCAGGCGGGGGCGAGGCCCGCGCGGGCCGCCCACTGTCGCATCAGCAGCGCCAGGTGCTCCGCCCCCGACTGCTCGATGCCGCGGCAGAGCGCCCGTCCCGATGTCACTGTAACAAACAAATTATCATCATCGATAACTAAAGCTCCATTGGTGAAGCTTGAGCCTCTCGATGATGATGACACGTCCTTTCAAAAGTTTATCTAGATATTATCATTTCGCTAAATGATAACTACGAAGATTATTTTTGAAATATTTTAGTCCAGAATAAATAGATGTAATGTAATGGATAAAATGTATTTATGGGTTCGCAATTTTTGAGACAAATAAAAAAAAAAAATTTCGTCGCTTCATCAGTTAGTCGCGTCACCTAAGTTGAATAACAAATCAGTCAAATTTACTTTAAAATTGCGGTGCACCTAATGTTTTCTATTTAACGTCAATTCATACCGAGACGCGACGCGACGCGGCACGCAATTTTCTCGATATCAATTCAAAATTAAACTTTATTTACTGCACATAAAGATACACGTTTCATTGCAAGCTCGCTCGCAATTGGAACTCTTAAAAAGTGCGCGCTGCGTCGCGTCTCGGTGTGAGCTGACCCTTATGAATATGATATAATCGGACCAAATTAATTTTGTAAGCATTTTGACAGACGTTCAGTGTTAACAATAATTAAATCTTCTCGTGGCTTTTAGGTTAGTCGAGTAAGTTATTTCACATAGTAAAGGGAAACTCACCACCACTCTGTTCTGCTACCGGCTGGTCATCCCACGACTGGGGCGTTTTCAGATCCGAACTGCTGTCTACTGTGGTCAGACAAATAAGAAGATGCTACTAAATAGGCTACTTCACTCATATTTAATTTTATACATTGAAGGAGTTTCCTTTAGTACTTAGCTTAGGAAAACATATCCTAGCGATATCATAAATAAAAAATTTTAGATTGATAAATAATATTGATTTAAAAATATGTATTTTTGTTTTTTAATTTCCACTGATGAAAACACCTCGGAGTAACTTCCGGCAAGGATGTGACGACACAAACACATATGTAGTAATGAAACGGAACGTTTCTTAATAATAAATAGTTCACGACAATTAACTACTTATTACAGATGTATGTAATATATGTATATAGTATATACATATACTATATGTATATAGTATATACATATACTATATGTATATAGTATATACATATATTACATACATCTGTATGACGTCACAGCACAGATATCTATCAACCAACATAGCGAATAGTCTTTTCGGCGGTTTTTAAAAAGTGTATTTTTAAAATATTTTTTTTGTAGGTTTTAAAATAATGTTATATTATTTTTTTGTGTGTAATTAAACAATTATGAAGCGTTTAGGACATAAATAAAAACAAGGTCAAGTAGCCTATTATAACCGAAAGAAACTAAAGTAATTTTCTATTAAATTTAGGATATTTTGCAGTCTTAGTCTTAATAGGTATTTTTTTTTTAAATCTTACTAGTGTAAATGTGATAGTTTATGAGGATGGATGGATGGGTGTATGTTTCTTACTCTTTCACACAAAAACTACTGAACGGTTTTGATAAAATTTGATACGAAAGTTGTTTAAGCACCCGAAAAAGTACAGTGTTCCTATGGGATACTTACGCGGATGGAGCCGTGGGCAAAACCTAGTAAAATCTAAAGTCTAATTATACCACAGTTTAGTTATCCGAACTGTGGTTAGAAAAAATAAAATGTTGAAAGCAAATGCTGAATTAATAAATAAAAAAGTATTTCGTGAAACACTTTTTTTTACATTAATTCATTCAGCACTTGTTTTCAAACTTTTTTTAATAATAATACTATTTTGCTGGCCGTACCTCGTTTGGTGGCTTTGGTGAGTCTGGCCGAGCTGGTGCCCAAGTTGAGGTCGAGGCAGTAGGACGACACACTCCTACCGCTCGACACTATACCGCCCTCTTCCGCTGAATAAAGTAACTTTCATGTTTGAACTCATTTTATTTTTAAATGTATATGGGATCAAAATTGTAATTCGGTCGCCTGACAACAACGAGAATCCACAGAATACGCCCTGGTATTCTGTGGATTGTTATTGTGGTATACTTGAGTACTATGTCGCGATCGTACACCTGAGTGGAGTCTTTTTCGACAGCTGTTCGCATTGCACTGCCTTATACCTGCTCTTTTTTTCTATTATTTGTTATTTGGCTATTGTTTGTTGTTGGTTAATATTATGTATAATCTATGCTTTCTTTTCTATGTGGATAAGCAAATGTGTGTGTGAGTGTGATTGTTGAATAAATGTTTATTATTATTATTGTATGCTAGCGCGATTTACCCGCTGCATTTTTTTTCTCACCGATCGCAGAGGCGCTGGCGGCGTTTTAGTTCAGCAATGAAACACTAGAGGCGCGCTCCTTCTCTCACTTAACTCACACGCTTCCCTTGTCTCGCAGCTCGCGGGGTCGGTACGGGGACTAATATCTCTCTCTACTCACGCGCTATCCTTGTCTCGCCGGTGGCGGGCGCGGGCGGGGCGGACGCGCGCGGGCGGTACAGCGCGTAGTCGGCGAACTGCGTTGGCTCCGTCATTCGCTCAAGTTGCCCCGCGCGGAGCAGTCGCTGACAAACGCTAACGGCAGCGGATCTGACGCAAATAGTAAAAACAATAGGTTAGGTTAGATTGCAAAATGTATGAAAAACTGTGACAATTCCGAGTTTCATACATTTTGCAATCTGACCGCTCAGTGGTTAGCGCGTCGGCGATTAAGCTGGAGGTCGTGGGTTCGAATCTCGTCGGAGGGATAAAAAGTTTTGCTGTGTTCCTGGGTTCTTGGATGTGTTTTAAATATAATCATTGTATCAGACAAAGACAAAACATTGTATAACATGTCCACTGTTTAAATATTTTTATTATTAAGGGGGAATATGTATAGTGTAATAAAAATCTTAAGTATGTGTATAGTATATTGTATTAAATATATTGCCGTTGTCTGGTACCTGTGATACAAGTTCTTCGGATACTTAGTACAGGACCAGATTGACGTGGTGTGGAAGCGTCCATAGATATTATTATTATATTTATTCATACCTTGTTTTGTATGACGTGTTGTCCATGACCCACTGTAGTATGTCGCAGCCACGCCACACGCCGTTGTACTTGACGAGACGATACCTTTAACATTAAAATTACAATTGGGAATTTCCTACATGTAAAAATTTTGTTTTTTTAAATAAATTAAGCAATAATTATGTGTTACAACTTGATAAAAGTAAAAAGAATTAGGATTTTATGTGTAATTTTGTATTTATATGCATTTCGAAGTCACAAAAATGTTGAAATTTTTTTTTAAACATTAGTGTACGAGGGCGGCACTGAAAATTTCGGGAATCAAGGAAGTGACACAAGATTACTATTTAAAAATGTATTTATTGCTTTTCGAAAATTGAAAAATCCGCGAAATTTGACACATTTTTCCATACGATGGAACCAATCATTGAAGCAACTATTCCATTCGGAAGTTGGGGTCTCCAAAATGGCCGTTTTGTAGGCGTCCACAGCTTCTTCAGGTGATGAAAATCTCTGACCACGCAATTTATTCTTTATTTTATGGAAAGTAGAAATCATTAGGGCTTAGGTCGGGGCTGTACGGCGGATGGTCTAATAATTCTATGATTTCTTGCTCTAAAAACTCTTTTGCAACTCGCATTGTCGTGATGGAGGATGATGCGGCGGTTGCAGTTCTTTACGGAGTTCAGAAACGACCTGTGGCAAACAAATGTTAGCATACCATTCTGCATTAACCGTTCTTTGTCCCTCAAGAGGAATAGTCGCAACATGGCCGGTTTTGGAGACAAACGTGGCCACCATTTTTTTTGCAACACTCCGTGAACGAACAATTTTTGTTGGCTTTAACTCATTTTCGAACACCCAAACTCGTGACTGGTTTTTTGTTTCAGGTTCGTACGCGTATATCCAGGATTCGTCACCTGATACGATGTTGTATACAGCATTTGAGGATCCTGCGTGGAATCTTTCGAGAGTTCTGACGCACCAAGTAACGCGAGCCGCTTTTTGCTCTTCACAGAGCAAATGCGGTATCCATCGGGAAAACAACTTTTTTACACCTAATTGTTCATGCAAGATTATTTGTATTTGAATCATGCCAATGTCTAGAGTTGCCTGAATTTCGCGATATGTCACATGTCGATCTTCCTCAATCAGCTTACGCACAGCATCAACGTTTTCTTGAGTGACTGCAGTTTTTGGACGACCTTGACGGGGATCATCACTGAGCTTGACACGTCCACGTTGAAATTCAGCAAACCAGCGATAAATTGTGGTTTTGGATGGGGCTTCATCACCAAATGCAGAAATCATCCGGTCAACACACTGTTTTTGTGTTAAACCACTTCGAAAGTCATAATAAATCATCGCTCTAGAATTTTCTCGAGTCAATTCCATTTTCTCAACGACTAAACAAGTTTGACAAGACCTTGTGACAAGACCGAGAATCTTTTTTTAAATAAATAAACGGTATTCGATTTTTAAAACCAAGGAGTTTTAAATTAAAAAAATTTTAATATGACAGGAACAGTGGAAATATTCCATTCCCGATACTTTTAGTGCAGCCCTCGTATAAAACCTACAAAATTAGTTTACTTACTGATTTCTTATGTTTACACGAATATTGTTTATTGTTTTAAACATTTACGGATTGTATTTTCATTTTGTTTTTCCCGACGTTTCGGCTACTTTCCAGCAACCGTGGTCACGGGAGGACTGAGGTGGCAGTTGTTCTATTTGTTGAAGTTGTTCAAACTACCCGAAGATTATTAATTGTGTTCCGATCCACGCAAAACATACTAACAGTATCTTGAAGCCGCGGTGTTTTTTAATTAAATTTTTTTGGCAGCATCCAGCCATCTTCTCGGTTAAAATTAGAGTACTTTTTAATTTCGATAGCCTCGCGTATCATTCTTGTTCCGGTGTTCCTTTGCCATGCCAACTTGTGGCTTATCAAATCTTATATAATGGCGAGGTTGATCCAGTATACTTACATCGAATACAAAAAGATTTACTATGGTATGTATCAACATAAACGCGCAAAATTACAAGATATCAGAAGTTATGGCCATACATTTCGTAGCAACATTACTAGCGTGTGACGTCACCTACTAGTACGACTTTTATACGGGGCATTCTCGCGAGACTCACAAAAGTGCTTCAAACAATCCGCAATATCTTTGAAAATTATCTGTCCTTTTGTAAACTGTTTATTTTTCTGAAAATTATTCATTTATGTAATAAAAATTGTGATGTGAATGTGAATTGTGGTGAGTAATAAGAATTGCGTGAAACAGGTAGTTATAGATTTGACAACCTCTGTGGCTCAGTGGTTGAGCACGTCGATGCTCAAGCCGGAGGTCACGGGGGTCAACAGGCCACGTTGAATCCCGCCAAAGGAACATAAAATCTGTGTACCTTGGCCATGGATGTGTATTCATTAATATATGTATAATATTAAAATTCTTATATAAAATTTACAAGCATTTAATATATTTCCGACGTCTGGTACTCGTAACACAAGTTCTTCGAGAACTTAGCACGGGACCAGAGTGAAATGGTGTAAACGCGCCCATAGATATTATTATTATAAAAATCACCTATGTTGTTGTGTCGGTAGTGAGTAGGACAGCTGCTGGTATATATCAGCAAGGTCTTTAGTAGAACTCCTAGCATCACTGAGCTCCTGGTCTCTGGCAAACAGAAACTCATCCTTCTCAGTCTCCACTTTGTTGTCCGGAAATTTTGTCTGTAAAAATTTGTATGATTATAATCTGCTACTCTTTGAATATAATTTGCTACATATGCACAGGCAACATGATACGTTGAACAATGCATGTGTGGGCACGACAGCATGCACTTCAAGTTCTAGAACTTACGTGTTTTTTAGTTTTTAGTAGAAATCTACTTGAAAGAAAATAAATATATTGTTTAGGAGTTTTTAGAGAAGTAAAAGTGTTTTTTAATCAAAAACCTGTAAGTTTTCCTGTAAAGTTCTCAGATCAGGCGTTATCTCTCCTGTCATATCGTTCTCACGGAGATAGCTGAGCACAACATTACAGCAGTATGTACATACGCGCAGTCCGCCAGCACATCCAAATATTTGACCTGCAATATAACATCTAAGTAGTGGATATTGAAGTAGTTAAGACATAATATTCTTTTGTATGTGTGTGTGTGTGTAACTTACAACCAGCTGTTGCCCACGGCTCCACCCGCGTCAATACAGTATCCTACAGGAACACTGTACTTTTTCGACATAAAAAGTATCCTGTTTTAATCTAAAGCATTAACTACCACCACACCAAATTTCATCGAAATCCATTCAGTAGTTTTTGCATGAAAGAGTAACAAACATCCATCCATCCATCCTCACAAACTTTTACTTTTATAATAGTAGTAGGATTAGTACTGTTATTGAGCAATTCAGGGACCCATTTTTACCCTTTGGGTACGGAACCCTATAAAGCTTACCTGGAACTTACCTGGAACTCGCTGGCTACAACATCGTGAGCAGAAAATTTGACCGCAGACTCGACAGTGGTGCCTTCGTCTCAAAGTACCAAACCTTGCAGCGCACTCATAGCACTCTTTAGATATGTCGTCCGGCATCCAATACCGAGCTAGCTCTGTATCCGCATACTTTGTACCACCCTTAAAAGAGAATTATTATATCATTGTCTAATAAACTTTATCCATCACTATTATCATAAATGTAGGTAGAGTAAAGTACTGCATATTATGTGTAATAAAATTCTACTGTTTGTAGCATATTTTGTTAATATATATTATTTATGTTTAAAATATGGAATATTCCTTTTTACAGCACAACGCAACATAACAATTTTAAACAGTACATATTCCTGCTTGAAAATATGTTAGAACAATGTATTATGCAGTTGTGTTAGATAGAAAAATGTTTAGAGATTTTGTGAAATTCACTTACCCCTGAGCCCAATGCAACTAGACTTCTTATTCTTTTCAAGACATTGGGCAGGCTTCTCCCCTCAAGATCACCAGTGTAACTAACAGTTTCTGATTTTAAATCGTCATAGTCCTCCTTTTCCTCTTCTGTAGGCTTTATATTGTCCTCAACAGGGCCCTTGCTCTCCAAATTATCGGATGATTCGCTAGGAGAAAATAGAGGAAACTTCCATAGTTTGTTGAAAAACGTAGAAACACCACTTTGACTCGTCTCTCCTTCAAAACGTGGGAACTCTGTTAATTGCGATGGGTCGTATCTCTCCATAGTGATAAGTGATTACAACATGCTTAAATCTACAGGATTTAAGACAAATAAATTATGAACTAAGTTTTATTATAATAATAAAAATTATCAAAACAGCCCATTGAAATCATGTGTCAATTGATCCCGCTTCTTCTTCTTTTATGTATGGCAGCCTCAGTGAGTTGCCAATGTCCGAGTGCTAAATATGTTTAAACCCTGCTCTATTGTAGGTCTAGTCCGACTGAAGGACTTTGTATCCATGGTCATGAATAAATTAATTAAAAAAAGTAGGTCTAGTGGGGAAACAAGGGTACAGTGATCCACATAACTGATGCTATGTTGTTGAATAATCTAAAACAATAAGAAACAAATAATTGTTAGTAAAACTTAACAATTTAATATTGTTAGAACGAATATATGCACATAGAATCAATTGGTCTCAACCATGGAGAATAAAAGTAAGGAGTAAGGAGTACCATCTTCATACATGAAAAGTATCCGTAAAATAGCGTTACATAGGGGGCGCTACAGACGCAGACGGGAGTAAAGCGGCAAAATTTAAACGGATAATTAAATCTTAGCATCTTCTTCGGTTTCATATATAAAAATATGCCCACACTTGTGCACGTTAACGAATATTTAATGGTTAATATTCTACCAATATTACACAAATTTAAGAAGAAAATGCAAAACCGCAATGTCACCCATTGAATTCACCGCCAAACTCAGTCTCTTGAACATAGCTGAAATTTTTTTACAAATAAATATGACGGTACGACTGTAAATTGTTTTAAGCGAACGCCATATTTTTATTTAAAAAAAAAATGCTCAAGAGACAAGACGTCAAATCCAGTGAAATCACTCAAATGTCAATCGTCATTCGTTTCTTTCGGCTACAAATTGGATTTAAAACTCAGGATCAAATTGTTCAATCTTTCGTGATATGAAAACTGCTATCATTCAGTTTTCTGGTCAAATGATAAAAAAATAGCGTGTGATTATCATTTAAAAAGTAGTGATATTACATTAAAAAAGTTACACAATGGGTGATGTATATGTAGAAACTGTAGCGCACGCTAAAATGGTGCTGCATGCCGCAAAATACCCACACTGTGCAGTCAATGGGTTGTTAATTGCTGAAAATCAAGGAAAGGGTAACAAGGATGATCTCGTAATTGTTGATGCCGTACCCCTTTTCCACCATAGCCATAATTTGGCACCTATGGCAGAAATAGCTCTCACAAAGGTAATACATAATATTTCGGTTCCTTTATGAAGAAGAATAGAAAAAAATATACATTTTAATATAATAATGAAATGTCCATGCCAATCTCCACTGGCAAATATTAAACTGTTTCTCAAACTTAACCATTGTTAAGGAGTATTTGGCTCAAACCGGTTTTAAATATACATATTGCATTTAACAGGTAGATTTGGATACACAAGCAAACAATAGAACAATTGTGGGATACTATGCAGCTAGTGAAAATTTCTATGAAAACACTCCAGGGAAGTGCCCTTCACAAAAGATTGCAGAGAAGGTCCTGGAGTTTTACCCAAAAGCTGTTTTCATTGTGGTAAGATACCAATATTGTAAAGAAGCTTTATAACACCAATTTATTCTGATTATTTTACAATGACATTTTGAAGTCTCATTATATGGTACAATATCTATTATTATCATAATTTATGGTATTTAATTCCGGGATGGTTATTTGAATTTTTGCAAATCTATTTTTGTTATAAACTTTACTTTTACAGATCGACAATAAGAGTTTCCTGCCCCCACAAAGTGTTAAAGAAGGGGTAAAAGGTTTCAGATACAGTGAGTCCAAATGGAAACCAATCAAGTCCAAAAATATGTTAACTGGTAATTTAATTTTCTCATTAAATACTTTCCATTTAATTTATTTTAATAATACTTAAATTTATTAAAAACTTATAAAAAATGAACACAGGCCTATAAAAGTTTGAAATGAAATTGACTGAACTGAAACATAATTAATATTATTGATAATTATTTAAGATTTCAAGAATTGTCATGCTTTTCATGCTTTTAAACATTACACAATATAGCTTTTTTATTACACAATTTGATAATTACCAAATGAGAAAGGCAGGTATATGTTTTAATATGAAACATAATATTATATTGGCGCGATATTGAATATCGTATTGAAAAATAGGAAAACGAACTCATGCTGACGGCATATCAGTGTTTCAAATCCGATAAGCAATATTGCTATTATAATGTGGAAACGCTCTGACAGTAAAATAATACTACATATTATTTCTTTTACAAATGACATTTAAAAATGTATGTTAAAGATCCTATAATGTTTTAATATTTTTTACAGCTCTCCCAGACGGTGATTTGACCATTTGGTTATTGGGATTTGACAGTAATAAGATTTTAGTGGATTTTGACAACTATTTAGATGATATGACCTTGGATTGGAGCAACTCTGAAGTTGAGAAAATGATAAGTAAACATAATAAATCTGTAGCTAATGAGAAGAAGGATTTACAATACATAAGACACGATGAAGACAATGAAGACGAAGTATTGTCCCAGGACAGCTCGGAATAACAAAGTATTGCACGATTTTAAATACCAATGATAAGAGAACATTACTTTAAAGTTTTATAACCACTTACTATATTTTAATAGTAAATTATATAAAAAGTTATAGGGGAAGATAACCTAATAATTATTATTTGTTATTGTTTAATTATTTTACTGACACTAGTATCACATTATTGTTGCTGAGTAAAATAGATCAAAATTTCTATTGTTGTATGTCACATTTAAAAATATATCGTACAACAGAAAGATATTATTCCTTGTGTACAATTTTTAGTCTTATTTATTATTTACTTATTAAGAAATGTTGTAAAGCATTGTATGCAAATAGCAACATATTTATTCCATTTTATTGGCTATTTTAGAATAATTACTTTAGCATAATATTAGGGTTGAAATAACTTTTTTTCTTTAAGAATTTGGGTGTGGATGTGTTTTACTTATTGTATGGAGTGTAATTATAATTTTGGAACGTTTTTGTTTGTTTAAATTAGTATCTTCTAATATTATAATCATGGCCCAAAATAAACTCAACAGACATAGTATACTCAGATTTATAATCCCAGTAAAATGGAAGCTACCATAAATCTAGTCCTCTACTAGTGCTAAAAAATAAAGATTAGTGTATGAATATAAAAAAGCCATTTTTCTCTCTGAGATAATAAGTCATAGTATTATTTTGAGTAAAAAAATATATTATTTTGTTTATTCATTTACTCTCAAAGTAGTCCTCAATAATTTTATAACATTGTTTAATTCCATTTAAATCTCCCGCTTTTCCTTGAAACTTTCCATGTTTAAAGGCGCCTTTAGCCTTTAATGCCACAGTCAATCTGAAAAATATAAAAAATTGTTAATTTACAAAATATGTCTACCATTTTATACCGAGTGTACCTAAAACGTAAACGTAAAATGTGTACGAAAATAATACACAAATTCTAAGAACATTCATGGGTTTCAAAATTAAGAGCCTATAAATATTCACACTCTGCATAAATAAAACGATACTGTCAGCAAAACAAGTACTTTCCAATTTTTTTTGTAAATGTTAAACATAATTTATTTTATTGCTTACAATTGTCCTAGATCGTTACAAGCATCTTCGGGACCCTGGATGATGATTTGACCTTCATTAGCCTTATCTGGCTCCAGGGAAGCGAGAAGTAGAAACACGCCTACATTTTCTAATCCCTTACATATAGCACGGTTAAATTCTGGCGTCGACTCCTTTTTGAATAGGATCAGATACTTTGGCTTTGGTTCAGTTCTTTTCACTTTTTCCACTTCAAGCTGAGCCAACTCTAGCAAGACATTCTGTAAGTTCTTGTTGGCCGTTTTAATGTTTTTCTGTATTTTCGACACTAGCTCTTCATGCTTACTTGGTTCATTTCTGAAGATCAAATAATTTATTTCTTTATTTAATTTGTTTTACATAATATCCTCAATGAGTCTTTAATGCTATCTGTATTTCTTTTCTTATTCTATCATATATACCATTAAGGGTCATTTCACACAGAATCGCGACGCGGCGCGCACTTTTAAGAAATTTTATACAAAATTCAAACATCGTCGTGTCGCTTCTCGATGTGAACACTCTTACTAATAAAATTACATTTTATATTCATTAATTTTTACAACCATGTTACTTACTTCAGCAATCCTGTAAGAGCTTTTTCTCTATCAAGCATTATTTGAAATGTCTTGGTAATTCTTCCACCCACAAGAAATCTTAGATTCATTTTATTTTTCTTGCCTGGCTCTGCACCCAAAATCTTAATAGCTTGTAACTGACTGAAAATATATTTATGCAGAATAATAAACTTGTAATTAAGAAATAAATATACTTAGCCTGACTGGAAAAATAAAAACCGGCACTGAGGGTTTCTTTATTGCAGCAAAAAAACGAAAAGTTGGGAAGTGATTGCTTGTAAAATATAGTTCCATTAGTTTTAGCAAGACATAATGCAAGGTCATTTGTTTTTCTGATCATGCTATATATTAGGAGAAAAAGAAATGCTTTTCCTATCTTTACCTTAGATTAGTTACATGGGTGCCACAGCACATGTTTTCGTCGATATCACCTATACATATCACCCTTATGGTATCCATACAGTCCTCGGGCAATCCTTGCGTATGTGCCTGCAACAAAACAGAATTGAAAATCATCCATAAAGCAGTAAAAAAAATATATACATGTGCATATTTTCCTTTCTTTCTGTATCCTGCTATTTAGATATCTATTCAGTTTTACCATTTTAATAATATTATATCTTTAACTTTTTTAATGGTACAAATTCATCATCTCATATATTTACAGAAAAATCCGTAAAGACAATTGATCATTATGACAATGGTATGACAATAATTGATCATTATGACATACCAACCTCATTTAATGCCGGGTCATTGACTTTAAAAAACTTAACATTGACAGGCACTGCATCTCGTATGAGATCATTGCATCGGGTTTCCACCGCGCTGATTAGTTTGTCTGATATTTTGGTGACTGGCAACTCGACATTACACTCGTCTGCACCCAGCCACCAGCTGGTTGAAGGTATGTTGTGTTCCTTTTCCAATATTGCTGATAGAAGGTGCTGACCTAAAAAGATTTAGCAAAACTTATCTCAAAAGTCTTCTATTTGATTTATTTTATTCATAAAAATTTTAATTACTATAAAAGCCTATTTGTAGTAATACAGAAAACCTGCACTAGCGCAAATCATTTAGTTAATGCAACAACACTACAAAAAGTCTTCCTAAACTGGGATCTGATCAATTAAATCTCCAAGATTTGACAATGATTTTCCATGGCAAGGTTTTTACATTTCTACAGGTCTAAAATAGCCACTATAGGCAACAAGTGTTTTTGTAAAATAAATTATCATGTCTTTATTGTGTATAGAATTGTATAATAAATATGTTAAATAAAAATTGTGTAGAAAAACAATAAATATTGAAACAGCATCTTTCAGCTGAAATTGGTAATCACACACGCGCAATTTTAGTGATTCTGGGACTTGTTGTTGTTTTGATATTTTGACTAAGAAATTATTTCTAATGTGCAGCTGCATTCTCACGTGCCTAGAAATATGTCCATGCCTAATCTTCGTTTGGGACAGGGCTCCTGTAGTGAGCTCTCAATATATTATCGTGATAATGTCCTATGCTAAAACTCGTATGTGTTCTTGAATGTATGTATTGAACTAACTACTCGTAATATTGAGTAATTGATAGCAAATGTTTTGTTTACATTTTGTTATTGTGTGTTATAGACTGAATAAATGTTATTATGTGTTAATAAGACTAAATGTTTACTTTTGGACTACACTTCTACCATTGTCATTGAACCCCTAAAACGGTTACCGGGTCTATAGTTTGAGACCTGGGCCCTATAGCTACATTAAGTGTATCATACAATGAAACATCAACTATTGATGCTGTATTGATGTTTCATTGTCAGGGTTAAAGTACTAAAAGTCTGGTGTTGCTAATAAAAAATTTATTTAGGTAATTAATGAAATACCTGAATGCTGTTGCATGTGATCAAACCTTCTTTCCCAGTTTATTTTTTGCAGTACATTTGTGCCGATCTCCATTGGCTCTTTTGTGAAATGTACAGCTTTATCGCCTTTGCGAAGAACTTGGACAACTTCTATGTTATTCAACCATCCTACATCATGAGGCTTAAAGTAAAATTTTATTTTTCAAATTTAAATTAAAAAGACAATGATCATTACACAACCAACCATTATTAACAACATAACCTTTTAAACAAAATCGAATGCTAAATCATGAGTAAAAAAAATTACATAATAAAAGACAAAAAAAACTTTTTATTACTTAAATCTATACTTTTTTTATATTTATTTATACCTGTCCACCTCCTGCTGGAAACAAGATTGTGTTCTCTAATATCACTTCGTAGCCCTTGAATGGTGACACTTTGCCATAATCAACCAATGGTTCCTCCGTTTCCACACATTTTACAACCTTTGAAGAATACTGCAACATACAAAATTTATTTTTACTAATAAAAACAAGCTTTTTGAGCTTGCCTTACTTAATTTATTTATATTATTATTCTGCCTAAATTTATTGCATTTAAAATAAAAATAACAGCCTCCTTTTTTGGAAGTCGGTTAAAAAACTATGCTTAAAACATCAGAATCTATATGATTATCCACTTATTTAAAATAGCAGCAGTAACACAATACTTAACAATTAATTGCTTTGTAAGAAATTTTTAATTTGCCTTACAACACAAGACTTAAAATATTTTCATGTTTGATTATAATTTCTGCTTTTATATAAATTTATCCTTCTAAATTTCAAAATAGTTGTAATTAGGTAATAAGGTACTAAATTTAAATAAATAATTCAAAATAGTTGTAATTAGGTATTAAGGTACTAAATTTAAATAAGGTTAAACTTATAATTCCGAGGATAAAAAACTGCATATGCTGTTTATATAACTTTCATATATTTTATATAACTGATATATTTTATTTCTTAAGTACAATATAATTTTCTAAATCAATATACATACCTCTTTAAGAAAGCTATCTTCCTGGCACATAAATATCATCTTGTAAAGTTTAGTTTATTATTTTTAGTATTTTCAGAAAATATTTCTCTTTATTTTTATTTATATATGGCATCGGCTTATGACCATTTGCCAGTGTCAAGTTAAAAAGGCGGGAAATAGAACTTTCGTTTCAATTTTCAACACTTAAATGCCTGTATCAATGCCTACTCCAATTCACCAAAATGTTCAGGCGAATTTCAAAACTTTTTTTTATAATCTGCCATTTTGATAAATTTCGATTCGTTTTCGTTCGGGGATCATAGTACGGGTAACATCTTCTAGTTTCAGGGACTTTTTAATTTTTTTTTATTATAGATTCAGTAAATGATACAATCACGGAATATAAAACACAAGAGGAAAGGGCATGTGGGCGTGGCCCGCTTGTCATAGTTAAGTACAGCGAGACTTAACTGGACTCACTTGCTTTGTGGTTGCTTAAGTATTGTGACATGTGCTGCCGGTGATTTTCATACGCGTGTTTTATAAAAAAACTCCTTATAATGACTCGATGTTCCATCCTCGAGTGCAAAAACAATAGTGGTACGAAGAACTTACTACGATCAGGTGTTTCTTATCATCGGTAAGTCATTATTTAATTTATAATTAATAAATAATCTTTCAGAAAATCCTCTATCCATTTAAAATATTAGTGAAAATTAAGAATGACACGTATTGCTATTGAAATAAAGTCTAAAATTATATGAGCCTTAATACGCCACCTGGTGTCGAGTAGTAAGCACAATCTGAAATTATGCACAACGCAGGTGGAACGAACATTAGGGTTGTGACTTACGATATCATCGATTTATCGATTTATTAATTTTAGATATAGGTAATTGTTATTTTAACTAAAATCAAAATAGTTATCTAAAGTATTGATTATTTCCGTTTTAGTTTTCCTAAAGATCCTCATACAAAAGAGAAGTGGATTACTGCGACTGGTAGGGTCAACTGGATGCCTACGAAATCGAGTTGCATTTGTTCAGAACATTTTGCAGAAAATACAATCATTCATCAATCATTCATTCATACATTTTTCTTAAACCACAAATACAGTTTTAGGGCTAGCGCATACATATAACTTTTAGTTGAACAACTGTTTTGTTGTGTTTCATAAGATTATATCAATATAGAACGTGCGCATACTATCAACTCGATAGTTGATCGATAAAAATCAAAAAGCTGTATCCATCTGCTTTTGACTAAAAAGTTGGACAACTATCGATTACGCGCTCATTTTGCATTGCAATGTATTGAAGTGCGCATACCATCGACTAAACAGTCGATTCGCGACTGTTCAGGACCCAGTAATGATAAGATTTCATTAAAAGTTTCTTCACACATTCTATAATATTTAAAAAACTTATCTGGGTGCCCTTTTAGTTTAGAATGCAATGTATGAAATATTCTACAAATTAATTTGTCACTGAATATGGGATATACACAATACCTCCTTTTCTTTTCTCTTTTAAAACGTATATAAAGCAAAGCACAAGCTATAACCACGCTATAACCTAATAGTTAAATGGCATTGCAATTAGCACCTTAACTCGAGCGTTTCCTACAGAAGACTGTTAGATATGTTCAGGAGATAAATCGAATTAAATCGATTGTATGCGTACCTCCATCGACTAAACAGTTTAGTCAATGCAAAAGTTGTATGTATGAGGTATCCCTGAGTTGCACATTAAGCTGAATATTTTTATTTGTACGTAAATTGTATGAAAATACTGTATTAAAGTCTTACTTCTTATTGAGGGGGGGTATATACTTTCACAGATACAGTTTTAATAAACCTATCGGTAATTCATTTCTTTCATGGGTCAGAGTAGTTACTGTTGTTAATCTTCGTGTAAATTAAACACAAACAACTTTTCTTTTCTATATTAATTCTTTTACAGGTTTTCAACAGGAGAATATATGTACATACAATTTTATAAATACGCTTTTTATTTCTGTATCATGGAGAGAGCCCGGAAAAACCATTCGTCTGTTGTTATTATTTGACATCTACATTTTAATTATAATAATATAATAATAATATATATTTGTTGTTACAGAACGTAACAATGACTTCAAACTCTCCTGGAAAAAAGTATTCTAGATGAACCAGGGCCCAGTTCACAGCCAGCAGCAAAAAAGCCCTGCATTGAAATTATATACAGCCGAACGTATAACCGCCTCCTTTTTCTCATTATCTTTTCCGTACTCAATTCGTACGAAATATCATACAAATATGTCCAAGGAATAAAAAATTTATATACAATTATATTAAGTATTAGCTGACTAGCTGATGCCCGCAAATTCGTTTGCATAGAACTAAAGGAAACGGAACCTTATTTTTTAAACCTAAAGTAGCCTATGCTAGACCTTATAATATCAGCTATATATGCCAGTGAAAGTCCCGTGAAAATCGGTCTAGCCGTTTCTGAGATTAACCGGAACAAACACACAGACTGACAGACGGACAGAAAAATGTTAACAATTTATATTTTATTGTAAGTAACGATCATACTTTTAAATGCATTAAGTGAAAATAAAAGCTGTTAATTTGAAATTACAAACAGACACTTCAATTTTCTTTATCTGTATAGATATAATATATTATATTAATTATCTGCCAAATTAACAGTATGCTCATTTGCAGTCGCAAACTATTTTTGTTCGCACGATCAATAATTATAACCCTTTTTACATATAACTTTATTATTTATATTGATTGATTTCAGAATCTATCGATTTTATCGAGATCATAAACATTCATATGATTACATCCCTATTTGAGTAACAGAATATTCTAGAAAGAAACAATCACACGAATTTTAATTAAAACTGATTAAAACCTTGCGTCTATGACTGTAAAGTGCAAATTTGCGTGCATAAAATGACAAATTTCAAGAGCGTCAAATGTTGAACTAAGTAGTCAAAGATGGCCGAAAGCATGTCGAAGGAATGCCGATAACAGTCACAATGTGTAATTGCTAAATTCTACATTATTGTCAAGGAGATAAGGTCGTTTTTGTATCATTCTTAATAGTCGTTATTACATTGTGATTTCGAGAAATTGTTACAGTTATAATTGGTTCATTTTCAGTGTGCGTAAAATGTTTTTGCGTGAGTTTCGCGACAGCGGTTTTCAATAATCATTCTACCTATGCCCCTTCCTCCTGTGTTTTATATTCCGTGGATACAATCACCGCGGCAGTAGGGAGACTTTTTTAGAGCCTTGGCCGATTGCGAATCACTGGTTGAAATTATTTTTTTTTTAGTTTAGAAATTATATATTTTTTTATTATTATATATCTTAACTTGTATCCTTAAAAGATTAAGACACTACGTGCAATAGTTATGATTAAAAAAAAAGTTCATACAATTTCTTATCTTTAAAATGGTCATACTAGTGGTGGCCAGTAACATACCAATTATTCAGTTTTCACGTGAAATAGCTAGGAATTATATGCTTTGAGAGCAGTTTGTATTTTAATTAATTTTTTTATTGACGCAATGAAAACGGAACGGGAAAATTTAGAATTTCGCACCATGTTATGAATAAGTGCGTTGAGCGTATGCGCCAGTGATATATTATTTATAATTGTTAATAAAAAAAATTAAATCAATAATATAAAAGCAAAAACTACAGACCAATACTGACCTAACGATAAGGAATGCAAAAATATGAAGGTTAATCAGTTTCCGTTTAAATGAGATGCTTAGATGCAATTTTTTTTTTGCAAAATTTAAAAACTTATTTATTAAAAAACTATAGGCGACCTAACAAAAATGATGGTGGACCTATACAGACCTAACGTAGACCTATCGATAAAGGTCATTTTGATTTCAAAAATCCTTCGATGGGGTGCTAAATTTGTGCAGTCATTGATTGCCTGCAGTTTTTGAATTTTTTGTCTTACATTTAACAAAGATAATTGACTTTTTTTCTATTATATCAAGAATCATGGATGTACCTATTGAGCTCAGCCAGCTCATCTCATCAAATCTACTTTTTATTACGGCCCGTATCTATTAAACAGTAATGGTATAGTAATAATAAGAAAAAAAAAAATATCTTAATGAAACATGATAATATGATAATATTCAGAATAGATAAAAGGAACTTTATGAATTCGGAACGGTTCGGGTTGTGTAACGTAACCTATTAAAACATCAAAATCATAAATTAAAATAGTATTTATTTAGTCATTTAAATGTGTTATTGATATGAAAAAAAAACTAAATTCCCTTATACACCATCCAGCCTGCAAATCCAGCACCGTACTAATGGCCGTTATTACTGTCAATTGTGTCATCAGCCTTGGATTTGCAGGCTGGACGGTGAGTATGGTGCTTAAATTAGCTTTTATATTTCTTCATAAAGCCATTGAGGACCGTATCCATAACAGATACAGTGAAATCAACGTCGTTTTTCGTTATGCACATAGGAGGTTTAATTCTTAATACCTGAAAAAAAAAATATCATATACAAAACCAACTAGACCAACATAAAATCTACTAATTAAAATACGATTAAAAACTCACATTATTCCAGCGTCCACCGCGTCCAATCAGGACACCTTGATCCTTCATACCCTCCATAATATCACCTACATCTGTGGCACTTAGAGATGTTTTTGTGCCTGGCTCAACGAACTCGACGCCCAGCATAAGGCCTTTTCCTCTTACGTCTCCGATCACTGGGTATATATATTGCAGCTGCATCAACTGTTCTATAAAATATTTTCCCAATTCCTTGCAGTTTTCTTGCAGATTCTCCTCTTCAATAACCTGTAAATGTATCGCTTTTATTTTCCTAATTATAAAAAGAGGGACATTTCACACTATCCGTAACAGTTGAAACATTTTTGACATACTTCTAAAACAGCTTTTCCAACGGCTGCCGCCATGGGATTCCCGCCAAAAGTGTTGAAATACGATGCTCGAGTGTGTGCTGCGGCTATTTCTTGAGTAGTTACCACAGCTGCCATGGGGAAACCATTGCCTATGCCTTTAGCCATAGTCACAATGTCTGGTTTGACGTCATGGTTTTCGAAACCCCAAAAGGAATCTCCGGTGCGGCCAAAACCAGTTTGTACCTGAAATAAAAATAGAGATTGCGTATCTAGAAGTGTGTGATACTAAAGGGCTCTATTTCAATAAACACAATTATTTACAAGTACAATAATTTTAAAAGCTATTATACCTCGTCAGATATGAACACACCGCCATGTTTTCTGACAAGTTCGCTGGCTTTTCTGAGGTATCCTTTTGGAAACTGCATAGTGCCGTTGACGCCTTGGATGGATTCAGCAAACATAGCAGCCACACCACCCACCGGGATTGAGTTACATATAAGCTGTAACGAGAATGGTAGTTTAAGTTTCACGTACGTAGTGCCCTACGAGATATCAGCTTTGGCATAAATCAACCATCGGCCATAGAGATAACAATAAAACTGACACAAAAATACACTTGCGGTGTTTTTACCCGATTACGGCGAAGCCAAAAGGATGTCATTACCCTTCCTTTTGGCTTTTTCAATCTATGTATGTGCCTATGTTTGTTCCACCGTAGCGTCTAAGCTACTAGTCCGATTTAAATAAATGAGGTGTCAATAGATTCGTAATAATAGTCGGGGTAACGCTATATAATTTACGTAGTGGGGTTATAGTTTTATAAAAATTGTAGTTATTATTTTGACTCGAAAATTGTTCGCTTTCTGTAACATCTCTTTTTCTAATTGATATCTGAAATTCCATGCTGTTATAAATAACTATCCATAGTAGTAAACTACTATGGATAGTTATATTTAGCTTATCCTTATACCCTTTGTCGTCCGAGTGTCACTCTGGTTAAAATTTCCTTACCTCTTCCAGCTGATGGACGTATTTGTCGGAGGTCACACACTCCCCGGGACACGAACAAGAGCCGGCCACTTGTGAGACGGAGTCCCTGCACCCGCCCCAGATACCACGCAGCGGGTCTGGGAGCATTGCCTGAAATAACCAATAGTGGAATATGATACCGCGTCGTTACAAGTAGCGAAGTTGGTAGCGTAGTATATTGCGCTTTAAATCTACATATCATAGACGTATATATAATATAGACGAGGCATGTCGAGGCAAAAACTGTCCTTATTTAAATGGACCCACTTTTAGGGTTGTTAGGGGCCATTTTGGCATTTGAGGTATTGAGTGAAATCAAGATGGCTGACATTTGAGGTATGGTTAAATCAAGATGGCGCAACTTTTCTTGTATGAAGATTTGTTCTGTCAAATGTACCTACGTCATTGGCCATAGCCCATCCTTAGTTTTGAAATCTTTGGAAACAGCTGATTTTTTTACGTTCAAGTAGGAATACTTGAAAAAAGCTATGACGTACATTTGACATAACAAATCTTCATACAAGAAAAAGTTGCGGTATGGTTATATAATGATGTAATCGATGGTCTTCTGGAATAGTCTCCGCCATTCCTCAACTACGGCGATTCGCAGTTCACCCACGTTGGCAGGAGCTGGAATTCTGGACTTAACTTTTCTTTTCAGCAAGTCCCAAATGTGCTCTATTGGGTTCATATCCGGTGATCTCGCCGGCCACTCCATAACAGTGATATTCATATCATTAAGATAAGCTTGAGTTACCCGAGCGGTATGCGGCCGAGCATTATCCTGCATAAAAACAAAATCGTCACCGATATATGGGGCAAACGGTACGACATTTTCTTCTAAAACTTCTCTGATATAGCGGTCTGCAGTCAGACTCCCTCTGTCAATCACTACCAAGTCTGTGCGAGCTCCCAAACAAATGCCCGCCCAAATCATTATTGATCCACCACCGTATGCAACTGTAGTTTCAAAATTTGTCTGAATGTATCGTTCTCCTTTGCGTCTGTATATTCTTTGCCTGCCGGCAATTTTATTTAAGAGAATTTTGCACTCATCACTAAACAATACCTTACTCCATTGGTCCGCGTTCCAAAGTCGATGTTCCTGAGCAAAAGTTAACCTGTTTCTACGATGATTTACCTCGAGCCTTGGAGCCTTGGCGGGCACAAATGAACCCAAACCTGCTTCTTCGAACCTTCTTCGTACCGTACGCTCACTTACGGTTACACCCCGCACTGCTTCTAACTCATGTCGGGGTTGGACGGCCGTCAAACGGGGGTTCCTACGTACACGAAGCCGAATGAAACGATCATCCCTACTCGAAGTGCGTCTTTTTCTGCCTTATCCTGCTCTTCTCACATAAGTACCGGTCTCCTTGAACCGTTGGATACTGCGATGGATCGTTGAAACTGGTCGACGAAGATCTCTGGATATCACTCTGTAGGTTTGACCATTTCTTCGCATTTCGAGTGCCCTGGCAATCTCCGTTGGGGATAAGTCAGGCATAATTCAGTCCTCAACTCCAAAAAGATACGCGATTAAAAAAAAACTAACAAAAAACAGTATTTCAATGAAATTTTAAATCAAACTCAGAAGGAAGAAATACTCGAAGTTCGCTCCAGATAAGGTGTATTTGAATAAAATTAAAACAATTGCATAAAATGTGATGTTCAGTTGTTTTCTTAATTTGAAAATATTTCTTTTTAAATTAAATGACGTATAAACCAGCCAGCAACCTTATATGGTACTAATATCAAACCTTTATTTTATGTTCCGCTAAATATGCCGGCATATGTGGTATTACTTAAATTACAAAGAAACTATGATCGGTTTTTGAATACCAGTTTTTAGAAAGAGTACTTCTAAAAATGTTATGCGATGAGGTAAAGAGATCGAGTGAGAAGCCATTTGGCGACTGATTAAAAGAGTGGTTGAATGAATTTATAGATCAAATAAAAAACGAAGTTTGTCCGTTAGACGAGTGAGTAAGCGAGAATCGGCCGATGTCGCATGTGTGTTAGTATTTAAGGAACTCCTATGTTAATTTTTGACAATAAATATTGAGCAATCTTTACTACAAAAGTGATTTCAGCTAGTCGACGTCTCTCTTCCAGGTGCAAATATGATGTTTTTTTTACAACTGGATACATAATTGGCATTATTATCGCTCAAGTTCTACATCTACATTTATACTGCAAGTATCTGAAAAATTTTCGTTGTATCGTTTCTAATCTGTTGATGTGAACTTTGTTCTGAAGTTTGGAATCCTCAGTAATATTCCAGGATACTATGCACGTATGAACAATATTACCTTTATTATTTTTAAGCTGCTATAATATGAGCATGCTCCCAATTGGATCATGCTCATATTATAAAACCATGTGTTTTATATGCTTTCTTAGTAGTCGCTATATGTGGTTCGTAGCTTAACTTACACTTGTGAATGATAACTAGGTCTTTTATTTTGTTTACTTTATTCAAATTAAAGCCTCTAAGAATGTAATCAAAGTTAAGTGCAACGTGTTTACGAGTAAAAGATAGGGTCTGACACTTCGATATATTTAAATAAATCTTATTAGTGAGGCAGAATTGAGTAAATATCTCTAAATCGCGTTTGAACAGATAAAAATCGGCAATATTGTTGATTTTCTTGAATATTTTCATGCCATCGGCGTATAGGAGAAAGTTGAAGTAATTAAAACAGGAGCATACATCATCGATAAAAATATTAAAAAGCATGGGACTTAATAATGATCCCTGTGGCACACCAGAAGGAACGATGTTCCATCTGGACGAATAGCCGTCAGGAACCACTGACTGTGATCGATTCTTTGTGTAGGAGGTAAACAGCGAAACAGGTTGCCATGGATACCGGCTGCATATAGTTTCTGTAACAGTATAGTATGGTCTATTAAGTCGAAAGCCTTGCTGAAATCTGTAAAAATGGCGTCCACTTGACCTCCTTAGTCCATAGATGACGTGAATTCAATAAAGTTAACGAGGCTAGAATTAGTTGAGCGGTTTTTAAGAAACCCATGCTGTTCCTGAATAAAGTAATTTGAGAGCGAATGATAAACTTGTTTATGTATAATTCGTTCTAATATCTTAGAACGTTCTATATAGGACGATAGTTTTTAATTTCGATTTTGTTACCGCTTTTGAAAATTGGTGTGATAAAGGCTGATTTCCACATTGGGGGAACGAAATCTTTATGCATTGATCTGTTATACAAAATGCATAATGGTTGGGTGAGGGTTTTAGCACATTTAAGTATAAATAAAGGGGAAATCAGGTCAGGTCCGGCACCTTTTGAACAGTCTATGGTAGAGAGTAGTTTATAAACTATATTGGGATTAATCTCAATATTACTTATTGTGTTAGAGGAACTGATTACAGGATGTGTTGGTGTTGTTCGTATGAACCGGCGTGGCAAGTGAATATATAGACTGAAAGTATTGGGAAAAGGCGCTACATATGTTATCTGGCGAATCCACAACTTGATCTTCATAAATTAAGGTTGAAGGGAGGGTTTGGACCTTTTCTATTTGTTTTTCATATAATTCCAAAAAAGTTAAGGGTTATCAATATTCCGTTTTCCATTGTACTTAAGTAGATAGAGTAGATGATAGAGTTATGTAGTATCAAAATGTCATAATCGACTAAACGTAACATACATGATATATCCCTGGCGGAACTGGCATGGGCATTCTGTACGACCTTGTGCCTGTAAGTCCCATAATAGTACTCGAGTAGCCGTGGTAGGAGCCCTGAAGAGATATCACGTCATTGTTTCCCGTGTACGCCTTAGCCAGAAGCATCGCTAGATCGTTCGCCTCAGTCCCGCTGTTCACCAAATACACCACCTGAATTTTTTTTTGGGTCAAATTGGCAAGGAAAGCAACAACTGACAAGTGTGGTTTTAGTGCCTTCATAAGTACCTACAGCTAGAAAAATCATGTAGATTTCTAATTTATTTAGACTCTATTGAGTAACAAAAATTCATTTATTCTTTCACAAGCTTTGACCCGCGACTCCGCCCGCGTGAATACAGTGTCCCACGGGAACACTGTTCTTTTTCGGGATAATAAGTAGCCTATGTGTTAATCCAGAGCTTAAACTACTTCCATAGTAAATTTCATCAAAATCCGTTAAGTAGTTTTTGCGTGAAAAAGTAACAAACATCCATCCATATATCCATCCTCACAAACTTTCATATTTAGAATAGTAAGTAGAATACACGTAAAAAATAATTAAAAAATAGACTTGCACGGCGACAAATACTTTTAAATCATCTCCGAATTTGGAAGTTAGCTTCTCGACGTACTCGTATATTTTGGGATGCCTGTAGATATTGGTTGTGTGCCAAAGCGTTTCGATTTGCTCCTGTAATGCCGCTGTCACTTTCCTGGGGAATAACTTCCACTTATTTTGGCTTACAGATATTTAATTACATAAAGGGAAGTAATGTGGTAAATACTTGATTTAGTAAAGATTTATTATATCCGAGCATGGAAAATAGAACTCTGCGCTAATGCAATAGAGCTGAAAAACGAACACCCAAGTGTCCAGTTAAATGTCAATGTCATTTATGACAGCTCGACACTTGACACTTGACTAAAGTTCTGTTTTCAGGGCTCTGACTTTTCCCCGGCCTTACCGATTCCGGATCATATAGTCCCAGCCTTAAATGGGAATTAATAATATTGAGCTATTTAGGGCGAGTGCCATACTCCATTAGACTACCACAAGTTTGAGATTTTTTTTAGGGCATTATTGCCCTTTGAAAACACTTACGGATGACAGTGCCCTACGGAAACTGTGACGATACCGCCGAACAAGTCCAAATATCTCTTGCCCTCATGATCGAACAACCACTGCATGTAACCCTGATGGAGTACCACTGGTTTCTTGTAAATATTAAACAGCGCTGGCGGTAGATGCTTTCCTTTGATTTGGTCTGTTTTTTTGTAGGTTGGCCCCTGTTATAAAAATATATTAGGTATCACCCTTACTAATAAAACTATTTACTTTTAAACTTACTGTCTGTGTCTGTCAAGTGACTTTTCCAACGTATCAGACAAAGACAACAAGATGTTAAATATGTATATATTAGTAAAGATGTCCAATGTATAATAAGGCTAATAACGGCCCTGGGTGTGCAGGGCCGTACTTAGCTTTGCAAGTCGCAGGGCTCAGTAGCCTAGACATAATAAGGAATAAGAATATGAAATAAATAACTTATTACTCACACAATATTCTTTCGGTGTGAAATCGCATTTTGGGAGCGCACTCCCGTAACCTCGCTTTAAAATATATAATCCATTTGTAACTGTAAATTATTTAAAATAATGTTATCAAAGCTAATAGCTCTTTCTATACTTACAATGTCAGGAAAAATTTTATATCTTAACTATAAACAAGCTAATCTTCTATAATAATTATATTATGTAATCGGAATCTCAGAAACGGCTGCAAGTATGTCCATGAAATTTAGTAAACCATGTAATTTAGTGAGATTTGGGGGAGAAAATCGATCTAGCTAGGTCCCTAGAAACTTTCCAATTTTAAGTTAAATAACTTTATGTTTTTTCTTTCTTCGCGTAGTAATATATTAGTAATTTCATAGATTTTATAGTGATTTTGGTTTTTAACCGACTTCCAAAAAAAGGAGGTGGTTATACGTTCGGCTATATGTATTTTCTTGTATATTCAACGATAACTCCGCCGTCTGTTGACCGATTTTCAAAATAATTTTTTTGATGTAAAGGGTATAGTTTGAAGTTAGTCTCGTTTTCACAAAAGTGGTGACCTGATGATGGGATCCATGAGGAATCGAGGGAACTCTTCAAAATTAATATGGACACATGTAGTGATTCTGACTTTTTCTAAAGTAACCCAAGCATATGCTACCAAAAAGTAAGATTTTGCACCTGGATCCAAACGTACTGAACAGAATTCCTGACTCCTTATAGATACATATTTGGGGATTTCGGCGTTGCTTAAAGAACTGCAAGCATAAGCTACTATGTCAATTAATGTAATCATCATCATCACCACCATCATCACAACATAAATCATGACATAATGATGATATAATAGGTACTTCTCTATATATAGGTATTTTACACCGACACGGATATCTTTGAACATTACTCTGCCGTTTATGGACCGATTTTAAAAATTCTTTTTTTGATGTATTGAGTATAATCCGAAATTAGTCTCGTTATCACCAAAGCGGTGACTTGATGATGGCATCCATGAGGAATCGAGGGAACTCCTCGAAATTTATATCTACATATATAGTGATTTTGACTTTTTCAGAAGTAACCCAAGCATATGCTACCAAAAAGTTAGATTCTGGACCAAGGTATACCCTGGATCCAAAAGCACTGCATAGAACTCCTTAGTCTTCAAAGATACGCGTTTGGAAATTCCGACATTGTTTAAAGAACTGCAAGCATATGCCATTATGTAACTTATAGTAATCATCATCATTATCTTGTATACAATACCTAATGCAAACTTGGCGCGTATTCAATTTTACATTCGATCATTCATTTTAAACGTTCTGAAAATGTGTTAATAATAATTTAACAAATATTACTAAAAGGGAGAAATTATTTTTATTTTAAACTAAAAATTAAACTGACTTCCAAAGTAAAAAGGCACAAAAAAAGGGAACTAAAACTAATTTTCTAAATAATTCCCCTTTTAAATTTGGCTGAAATTTTAATTATTTCTCTACTCGATCTTCATAATTTTGAAGTCAAATTTCAAAGGGGAATTATTTAGAAAATAGGTTTTATTTCATACTTTTTTGTGCATTTTTTCTTTGGAAGTCGGTTTAATTTTTTGTTTAAAAATAATAATAATTACATAACAAATCTGGCAGCTTGGTTAGCGTTGGACTTTTTGAGTTATTGGGAAATTAGTGTTTCGGTTTTGAGTCCCGGTCAGAGGAATATTTTTGTGATTCTTTTATTTATTTTTAACCGACTTCCAAAAAAGGAGGCGGTTATACGTTCGGCCGTTTATTTTTATTTTTTTTGTATGTTCAACGATTACTCCGCCGTCTGTGGACCGATTTTCAAATATATTTTTTTGGTGTAGGTAAAGGGTATAATCCCAAATTGGTCCTTTTGACATTAAGTGGTGACCTGATAATGGGATTGATGAGGCATCGAGAGAACTCCTCGAAATTTATATCGACACATGGTTATTTTGTCTTTTTATGAAGTAATCTAAGCATATGCTACCAAGGTATACCCTGGATCCAAAAGTACTGAACAGAACTCCTGAGCCCTTATGGATACATGTTTGGGTATTCCGGTTAAAGAACATCATACCACTTATAGTAATCATCATCATCATCACCACCATCTTAACACGAAACACCAACATAATATTATTATTATGATTACATATGTACTCACTACTCATCAGAGTTTTATGCACCGATATCAATGTCTTTGAAATTTCGCTATTGCCAAAACTATATTCGTGATCATCATCAGTGAACGTGAGTTCTATTTTAAATATTGTTTTATCAGGATGTTGTTCGGGCTGTTATCGACTTCAAAGTTATGAAGACTGAGTATAGAAATAGTTAAAATTTTAGCCGAATTTAAAAGGGGAATTATTTAGAAAATAAGTTTTATTTCATACTTTTTTGTGCATTTCTTTTACTTTGTTAATTTTTTTTACTTCGTTAATTTTTTATCGTTCTGCTCCAAGTAAAGCTGGATCTCCCAGGTACTAACAATTAAATCATCAATAACTATTTTTTATATTAATGTTATTGAGTTTCATACCAATTGAAAAGACCAAGGACACGTCGTGTATTACTTAAACATACTTAATACTTACTATAGAAAAGAAGGAGACACTTGATGGGACTCTTTACGTAAGTAAGCAAATGAATCATGAAAGTCGATTAAGATTAACACTTTTACTTAATAGAAACGAAAGAGTGGATTCGTCATTCGTTTTATATTCATAGACATATTCTTAAATATAGTTTCTAAGTAACTGTTAAATCAGACAAACAATTTGCAAAATGGAAGTTGATTGAAACTAAAATCATTTTTCGTCCACCATTCAAAAAAGGGCCAATTTTGACGATTCAACTCATTTGGAAAATTTGCTACTAGGTACATTATATTTAAAGACAACTATCGACAAAGCCACCCGGTGCGGCATAGAAAATACTGTCCCTAATGCTGGTGAGGGACCAATATCTTCGGTTTGCTAAGGAGTAGAAAAAAGACAGTTACTGTTTTGTAATTTCCTCGTTAAATAATTGAAAAAGGTACAATAAAAACCTATACGGTCGATGGGTCCTGATACCGACAGGAAAGAATTTTTTTCATCTAGTGCGGATATCAGGTCCATTCGACCTTATACCGGATGACCTGATAGCCGCACTAGACTTAAGAAGAGTTTGTCTAGTGCAGACCTCAAGTGCAGTTGCAACACGATAGATACGACTACGATGCAATTTTATCAATAATAATTGAACATTACAGTTAATGTAACATCACAGAACTAAAATTATTTCAGTGACTAATTAAACATCAATTTTAATTTATATTTTATTAATAATAATAAAATGTGAAAAACAATGTTTTAGTTACATATTTTTGTTACCCGACTGGCATTACTGACTTATTTTTATTTAATAATTAATGAAATAGAAAAAGTAAAATATGTAGATACAGTTATTTTTACAGTTCTTTTATCGTTGTTTTATTTGCACATCACTAAAATTTTATCGATAATTCATCCGTTCTGTGCGGTCGAAAAGTTTTGTATTTTTTTTACATTTATCCTATTTGTAAACTCCCCAAGAAGTATGCTAACAAGTCCGTTAAAAATATGTCAGTACATTAAGATAAACTAAAATGATTAGGTACCTCTAGAAAGTAAATTGCATATAAACTTATGCATGTTGAACAGATCAATTCGACCCTATGACGCTGCATGGACTAGTTTACAAACAGGTCTAAGATGCCTGATACATTATGACCAACTGAAAGTTAACGAAATAGGCTGACGCAATTAAGGTGTTAAAATAATTTATTTACATTAAAATGTTAAATTGCTATTTGTACACATAATCGAAACCAATTTTCAATTTTCATTCCAAATATAAGATTTCCACCGATTATGGAATAAGTACATATCTACTCACTTTAATATCTTATAAATTCTCGTGTCATGGCGCAGACGAACAATGGTTTTCTGTGGTAATTGTATGTAAAATATGCGATTCGTTACGATTAAAATAAACGATGAATCAGCGTTTTTAACTTTGTACTCTTGCATGTAACAAGTACTGCGTTTTAAATAAATTATGGATCAATTCACACCGATACGAAACTATACGCGCTGCATTTTTAAGCAACACATGAATATATACGCTTCATTGTAAGAGTTCGAATGTTATGACTGATGTAAAATGAAAAAACCTGTATATTTTTGTGTAGTGAACCAAATTCAATTTTGAATAGCTGTCTTAAAAATGCAGCGCCGCGTAGTATTGCGTGTCGTCGTGTGAACTGACCCTAAGGACTAAAGCCCTAGGACAAACCTAGTCCTCTACGTGAATTTTCAATCGTAACCAGTGTTACGATGAGTTTCTACTTTAAATGCAACACTCAAACAAAAATTTAAAAAACCCGACTGCAAAAAACATACCCAAGCAACGCACTAAAAAGACCGAAACAATATTGAAAAAAACAAAGTAGGTAAAACCTAATTTAATCTTTATTTTAGTTTAACATACTACACTATGAGTTGAAAGTTGTGAAATGATTGACATTAACTAAACAATTGGAACTTACAACTTGGCAAAAAATCCTGGTAAACTTAAAAATAATTTATCTAACTTTCTGTACAAAGTAATTTCGTTTATTTATGAATAAATACCACAGTAAATACTGCACAATGCACATAAGAACTTTTACCTTTGTTAGCCATAACGTTACACCGGACTCCGAGTCACGACAATAATGCAACGAAACTAAATTTGAAATAAACGATTTGTGTAAGTAGCATTGACTCCTGAATTTATTTACATTTTTGATTAGTTAGGGCACGTTTACAATGCATACATTTAAATTGCAGAATAAAATATCTTAATCACTGTTCTTTATTTTTCAGTAAAGAGTTTTAGAATGATTAATTACAAAATTAATATGGGCTAAATACGTGGAGATATCCGCCCTAGGTTCTTCACGTAAGTATTTAGTCTTAAGTAGTTCTCGACGCGAAAGACCGTCACTGCTTTTATAGTTATAGCTTATAGGGACTCTTTATGACAAAGTACAAACATCTAGGAAATTTAGACAATAGACATTTTATTTAAAGAAACAACATAATAATATTATTCTCATCATCTTTATTAGAAAACTGGGTGACCCGACGCCCGACACACGTTGTTCTGTCTTTACTAAGAACTGAAATTAATAAATAACTATACCAACATCTACATCTACACAAAGTCCTACACCTTCTGGAGCCGGACGATGTTTCTGAAATAGAACTGAATGCACTTATAAATATTTGACATTCAAGTGATACTGGAGACCCGAATTTACGATACCGACAGAACGAACATAAAATGTATGAACATCTGTCAACATCATGACTATTCATGACAGCAGCGCCCATACACATTTTATCGTTACGTTTACGCCGCGCCGCTGTAAAATGTTCCTGTTAGGCCCCCTGGAAGGACAGTTTAGGCCCGTAATAATAAACCGTTCATGTCGCTAAGACAATTCTCAAGAAAGTACTTAAGATGTTGTTTTAATTAATAGATCGTACATAAGTACAGCTGTAGGTACGGCGTATCAAGTGAGTGAGAACGTATTATACTCGGCGTGGCGAACCTTGATCCCTATGACACTGACAGTTAATCTCACGACATAACATTGTAGTGGCGTCACCATTTAATTAGGATCCTCCAATATGGAGGCGTCTAAAAATGCCATTTACAAATTTTACGTAGCTTTATACCATTACAATGATATTCCGTTGGAATTTTTAACAATTCTTAATATTTACAAGAAATTATCTCAATCTGAATTTACGTTTACGTCCTGCAAAACTTACGTCGTGTGACATTTATCGACTAGTGAGGACAGTATCGATAAAAAAATGTCGATAATGGAAACGAGTGCACAATTTTTTTTCCATACTTAAATTTTAGTTCATTTATTATTGAATGGAACAGAAGATTACGATCATACCATACATACATACACACATGATTTTATACCCAAGAAAATTAAAAAAGTAATTTGGATTTTGCCATTTCATCCAAAAATATGTCCGCTTTGTTTGGAGTTTCAGTAGGTTCAATATTCTGACCAACTCCTTTTTTAATAGTTGACTGTCAGCCACCACACCATTGTGTTGCAATCACTCTAGTATTTCACCTTTTTTACTGTTGCTGGTGGGTGATTTGTTTACTTGTACGGAATGGTATGGGGCGTTGTCCATCAAAATATGGTGGGGCTCATGCAGATTATCCAAAAGTTTTATGAACCATTGCTTAAAGTTTTCGAAATTCATCTCTTCGTGATAATATGTTGTTTTAACTGATTTGAAGGCCTACAAGCAATTAGGCACAAAACCTTTGGCTGTACCAGCGTGGCAGATAATCAAACGCTGGCCCTTGCCTTCCGGAGCTTTGATACAGGATTTCGCTGTGTCGTCTGGACATGTTTTGAAGACTGTGTGATTGGCGTTAAGCCACGTTTCGTCCAGATATACCACATTGTCCCAATTCTCGATTTTCTTTATTTTCCGTAGAAAATCACACCTCATCAATGCTATATCCTTACGCTCCATTAATACTATACTTTTCTTTTGTCACACTTCCCATACCGAAAGCCGCAGTTTTTTATGACTACTCTGAGCGAAGTCATACCGCCATTAAATAAACTGGCTGATTGCAGCGACGTCAATAACTTTTTACAAGTCGGCAGTTCACCTCGGAAATAGTAACCGTAAATATGGTTACGTATCGCAGCCATGTCGAAGTCATCAGGACTGGTGACGGGATGTACCCTATTACATTTTTTCTTCTTTGAATTTTGAGAGTTTGTTCACCTCCATCGACGATTTTTTTTGTGATTCGGGAAACGGTAGCCTTGCCAATCCCTAGAGCATCAGCAACACGATCGCGTACGTTGTCAAGCACAGAACACTATTACTCCTACCGGAGTTGTCAAGTGGCAACAAAGGTCCGCCATTTTGTTGTTCACGAGCAAAGTAATCTCGCAAACGCACAACAAACTCCCGCGTTTCACTGTTGAGTACAGTTTTTCGTAGTCTTTTCGGCATTTTTCAATACCAACAATAACAAAACAGCAACAAAAACAAAAAACAGTAATAACAAGAAAACAGTAATAACAAGTAACACTCCGATAACAAAAAAACTCGTGGCGCATACAAGGCAGCACTCGTACTGAAGTAGCGAACGTAAAGTAGTACAACAACAACATAATAGACGAGTTACATGTTCAACCCTAAAGAAGATGGCTGACGCAGCAGCATCGCCGCGACGCGTGTATTCTACTTTCGGGTTTTGCAATAATGTATAATCAGCAATAGGAATTTATTGTAGTTACTTAAATTAAATTATTTTTGCGGTATTCAATATCGAGCCTCGAATCGGTTCATATGTATCTAGTATTAAATTGAAGTTTAATCAAATTTTTAAAATTGTCAATTAGAAATTAAGAAGACAATAAACTCGTCATAAAATTTTGTTTTCATTATCATCCGAGGCTAACTGCCAAATACATAATTGGCGCAGTCTTTGGATAATTTCGGGGCTACGGCGATCGCGAAATAGAAGATTTCCGGGATCTAGAATCGACACCGCGCGCGTTCGTTCTAGCTGTCGCTCTTCAGCGTTCACCGAAACTACGAACATCAAGAGTAAGCAGCCGGGCGCACTCAAACTACAGTGCAGCGGGAGAAAAAGCCAGAGCAGTCGACGAGTATGTGAGTACACTGATTCTTTTCTCATAAGTGTTGCTTTCCACGTCCAAAATTTTCCGTCCCACTAAAAATAGTGATAGGTCCGCCTCCTCAAGGCAGGTACGTAGGGATAACATATTAGATTTAAATCGAAATTTAGGAGAGAGCTCGAATCGCCCTCTACTTGATTCTAGTGACGAAGATAGCTTACATTTAAATTTATTTTTCGATTCGGAGAGCTCAAATTGCTTTCAAGGAATTTTAAACGAGCAGAAACTTTTAATTAATTCAAATAATATGAATTTAGATTTACATAGCAATACACCATCGTATATTAGTACCATGGACCCGGATATGGTTTACAAGGCTCTTCGCCCAGTTCCCAAATTTGACGGGAACCCCAATATACTTACTAGGTTCATTAGGATTTGTGACCAGATTGTCGTACAATGCGTTTAAGATGATCCAGGATACGAGTTATCTAATTTATGCGTTATAAACGGAATTTTAAATAAGATTACAGGCCCCGCGGCCCGAACAATTAATTCTAACGGGATTCCAGAAAATTGGCTAGGTATAAGAAATGCATTAATTAATAATTTTTCGGACCAAAGAGATGAAACCGCCCGCTGCAACGATTTAGCTCTTGCAACACAGGGGAATGAAACCCCTCAAGAGTTTTACGACAGGTGCCAAAACCTTTTCAGTGCCACGATGACGTACGTCTCTTTACATGAAACGTTAGCCACCACCATTGAGGCTAAAAGACAATTACGGTTTAAGATCATTTATTTCCTCAAAAAAGAATACAATTCACTTACATTGAGGGAGAATACATTTTTAAAACTTATTTGACAGCGGCGCGGCGGCACACAAAAGTTATTATTTAGTATTTTTAAAACAATTAAATTCACAATAGCTCAAAATAAATATCACTCTTCAATACTAATTATTTTTTTCTTGGCAATAGATGTACATTTTATTTTGAGGGTAAATTGAAAAATAATTGCAAAGCATTGGGTTCAAACTAGTTGCGCTTATCGGTAAGACATAGATCGAGCGTACCTGGAAGCGACATTAAATTTTAACTAAAGTATGTACAATGACAATAAAGTTTTATAATTGTGTACTTTGTTAGATATTTAGTACCTATATTGTAGATTAAAATGATGAGTATTTCTAACAAGTTAATATTTATTATTTGTATTTATTAGTGTATGGTATGTATGGTTGGTATTTTCTTAATCTTTATATTTTATATTCTTAAAATTATTACTTATATATTAAATATTTTCAATATTACATTTTATTACAAAAGACGTTTAGACTATTGCATTTTTTTTATGAAATAGTAGATAAACGAGCAAATAGCCCACCTGATAGTAAGCGACTAAGTCGCTCATGAGTCATAAGTATTCTACTCGATGTACACTGGCGGAATTACAGAGTGCGACGCTAGCCTTAATTACCTAAATGTAATAGGATTTTCTATATTTATTAAAGTGTTTTAATGTGCGAGTTAGTTATAATGTGATGTTTCAACTTATTTTTAAAAGATGACATATTTTTTGTTTCTTTTATGTCTTTGGGTAACTGATTGTAGATTTTAGCACCTTCGTGCATTATGCACCTCTTTCCATAATTTGTACGTGATTTGGGTAGAAATATGTCATTTTTGCTCCTTAGTCCGATCTTATGTATACTGCTTTTATTTGTAAATTTAATTTGTGTATGTATGTCACCCGATAGAATTTTACTTATAAGTATGCAATTTTTATATTTGTATGTTTGTATAATGGTCATTATTTTTGTTTCTTTATAAATTTTTTGCGTTGAAGTTAAAAAGTCGCAATTGAATAGTTTTTTTATTAGTATATTTTGTGCTGTTTGTAGAGATGACAGATTGCTTGAGGCTGCTGTACCCCACACTTCTATTAAGTAATCTATATGCGGTTTTATTAATGTGTTATAAATTGTATAACGCAGTCGGCTCGGTATACAGTGTACAACCCCTCTTAGCATTCCAGATAAGGAACTGATTTTAGTTTTGAGTTTTTGAATATGCGGTTTCCATGTTAGGTGACTGTCTATAATTAGGCCTAAATATTTTTCTTGATTTACTCTGTTAATTGTTTTATTATTTATAATTAAGGGAGGGTAGTTAGCTAACTTTTTGTTTTTAGGTACGAAAATAATATAATTTGTTTTAGAAACGTTAATAGTAAGTAAATTATTAAGAAACCACTCATTTAACCTATCCAAGTCACACTGGGCCTGCGCTATCACTGAATTAACTTGGTGGCCAAAGTAAAATATCGATGTATCATCTGCGTATAAGTTTACGTCGCCCTTTAGTTGTAAGTCCTGTATATTATTAATATATATTAGGAATAATAGTGGGCCAATAATTGAGCCTTGTGGTATTCCGTAGGTAATAATACTAGTTTTACTTGTGCTTTCTCCGATTCTTACAGCCTGTCGACGATTAGATAGATATGATTTAAGTATATCGTGTGCAACTCCGTCTATACCAATGTCTCTCAACTTTTTTAACAGTTTTGTGTGGCTAATTGTGTCAAAAGCTTTCTTTAGATCTATAAAAATCCCTAGCGCAATTTGTTTATTATCAATATTGGTTTTTATTTTTGTAATTAGATCTATGGTTGCTGATAATGTGTTTGACTTTGCTCTAAAACCGTATTGTTTAATATAAAAGAAATTACGTTTATTTAAGAAATCCTCAAGACGGTTATATAAATTTTTTTCAAAAACTTTTGACGTAACTGGGAGAACTGATATGGGACGGTAGTTGCTGGGGTCATTCTTACATCCGGACTTATAGATTGGTGTGACTTTGGCTAATTTAAGGCTGTCGGGAAATATTCCCTGGTCAAGGAATTATATAAACAATTATATAGGAAATTAACTTTACAAGCGTACGTCCGGGGGTTGAAAGATACTCTTGGCTCTTGCATAAGATGTATGAGACCTGAGACGATAGAAAAGGCATTGGAATTTGTCCAAGACGAGTTAAACGTAATGTATTTGCAACAAAGAAATACTCCTCGTCCATCATCATCATCATCATCATTACGACCTTCACACTCACAGTTTAAAATGCCTCCAGATAATTTTAATAACGTACCGCGAGCGTTACCTGGGCCTAGTTGGCAGAAACCCGCGTTTACGCCACCTTTTCAACATCACCAAATACCTCAGCGTCCCCCGTTACAACCGACTCGAACACAAAAAATGTTTAGGGCACCTTTACCGAATCATAGTCATGGTTTTAGAATTCCTCAAAAGAATTTTGCGCCTAATTATTCAGGGCCAAAGCCCATGAGCGGAGTAAGCCATTTTGTCACGAAACCCATGCCACCTAGAATCCATGGCCATGATTGGCAGAAGCTTGGAAACCCTCCGCCATCTAACTATTTTAAGAGTAGAGAAATGAATTATAATGAATTTTCCGACTATTACCCTGACTATAGTTACTATGACCAACAGGACTATGAATATGACTATGAATATAATGACTATTGTAACTATAATGACTGTGACGAACAACTTGCACTCGATCAGTATAATTATAATTATTATAACGAAAATACACCGGTACCCTCTATAGAACATACACCCAGATATTTAAATCTGACACAGCACTCTGATGATTTAGCTCAGCCTAGTACTAGCAATAAGAAGCAGGATTTTGAGAAACGCAGAAGCCACGCCGCACCAGAATAGAGTTAAATTTACAGTAAAAAAAAAGAATTGCCGTTCATAATCCTCCACTTAAATTTCTTATAGATACAGGAGCTAACCAATCATTTATTAACCCTGAAGCCATTGAAATTTTTTTCTCTCATATACCTAAAATATTTGATCCTTTCGAGGTCACTAATTCACGCGTAACGAGTGTACACGAACACTCTATTATGATTCCCAGTTTTCCAGAATTTAACGAAAAAAAGAATCTAAAGCTTTTCATATTTAAATTTCATAATTACTTTGACGGCTTGATTGGATTAGATTTACTAGAAAATTGTAAAATAGACCTCAAAGATAACGTTTTAATAACAGATAGTGCGAAATTACCACTTTTGCGATATCAATGTAGGAGAGATATTAGAGAAGAAACTATTCCTGCAAATTCATCCAAACTCATTAACATTCCAATTGACCATGACGACGGCGAAGTCTATATACCGGAACAATATTATGTAACTTCATTATTCACGAATGTATTACGACCGTTTCTGACAAGACCGCTATAGTTGAAATAAAAAATGTGACAGACACCGACTCCGTAATTTCGTTTAATTCGCCTACACAAATTGACGTTTGTAACCTTGAGTGTACTGAACCTGTTCAGGACCCGACTCGAATTAAGAATGTATTAGAACGACTTCGGACTGACCATCTAAATCCTGAAGAAAAAGCTAACTTAGAGACTTTGTGTAGGAATTACGCCGACATATTTTACATTGAAGGAGAACCCTTGACTTTTACCAACAAAATTAAGCATACTATACGGACCCATGACGAAATGCCAGTATAGCAAGAGCTATCGCTACCCATTTATACATCGACAAGAAGTTAGGGATCAGATAGCGAAAATGTTAGACCAAGGTAAAATACGACCGTCAGACTCTGCCTGGAGTTCACCTATTTGGGTAGTCGCAAAAAGGCCGATGCTTCTGGCAAACAGAAATGGAGACTGGTTGGTTCAGGAAACATAACGACAAGACCATCGATGACAAGTATCCAATCCCCAATATCACTGACGTTTTGGATAAACTAGGTAGATGCCAATACTTCACCACCTTAGATTTGGCGTCTGGGTTTTATCAAGTTGAAATGAACCCCGACGATATAGCTAAAACCGCGTTCAAATTAGAGCACGGACATTTTGAGTTCTTACGTATGCCAATGGGATTAAAAAACACGCCATCAACCTTCCAACGTGTTATGGATAATATTCTGAAAGGTCTACAAAACGAAATTTGCCTAGTATACTTAAATGACATAATAGTTTTCAGCACGTCCGTTCAGGAGCACATGGTGAACCTGGAGAAAGTTTTCCGTAGATTACGCGATTCAAACTTTAAAATACAGATGGACTAGTCAGAGTTTTTAAAATTAGAAACCGCATACCTAGGCCATATCATAAGTAACGAAGGTATAAAACCAAACCCTGACAAAATCAAGGCAATCGAAAATTATCCGTTACCAAAAACAAGTAGGGAGATAAAGCAATTTTTAGGTTTACTAGGATACTATAGAAAATTTATACCTGACTTTGCGCGTGTTACTAAACCGATGACTAAATGCTTAAAAAAGACACGTAAAATAGTTTTGGATTCGGAATATATCGACTGTTTCGAAAAATGTAAGACTTTGTTGACCAATATTACAGTACCCTGACTTTACAAAAGACTTTCTACTTACCACTGACGCCTCGAATGTAGCTATAGGCGCCGTACTCTCTCAGGGCCCAATTGGAGCTGACAAACCTATTAGCTACGCATCTAGAACATTAAGTAGTAGCGAAATGAATTACAGCACCATCGAGAAGGAACTGTTAGCAATTGTATGGGCTACTAAATATTTTAGACCCTATCTATTCGGACGAAAATTCAAGATAGTTACTGACCAAAAGCCCCTCCAGTGGATCATGAATATTAAAGAACCCAATTCGAGACTTACTAGATGGCGACTCAAACTCAGTGAGTTCGACTACACTGTAGTATATAAGAAAGGCAAGTGCAATACCAACGCCGACGCCCTATATAGAGTTCAAATTAATAACGAAGAAATCGAGTCCCTTCTCACAGAATGTGGAATTGACCTTTCTATAAGACCTGAACCTTCTGTTGGGTCTTCCACTGACACGGCACATTCCTCAGCTGAAAACCCTATACTTGAGATCCCAATAACTGACGAACCACTTAACAAATTTCATAGACAAATCTGTATTACTATCGTAGGTGACATCAAACGACGACCGACTGTGACTAAGCCATTTGACACACATACACGCACACATATTCAAGTATCTGAGTCAAATTTAGAGCAAGACGTAGTAGATGCTATAAAGGAGTACGTTAATCCCAAGATAAAAACGGCCCTCAAAATTACAACTCCACTAGGTATGTACTCTATAATACCGATACTCCAAAGTAAGTTTAAATCATCCTCCATGCATCTTGTTTTAGCAAAAACGGAGTTGGAAGACGTAAAAGAGTATCTGCGACAACAGGATATAATAAAACATTATCATGAAGGAAAGACGAATCATAGAGGTATAAATAAGTGTTATTTAGCTTTATCCCGTAAATACTATTGGCCTAAAATGCGTGAAGAAATAACAAAGTATATTAATGAATGTACTATCTGTGGACAGTGGAAATATGATAGAAATCCTATCAAACCTCAACTTAACATCGTACCCCCAGCAACAAAGCCATTTGAAATAGTACATCTAGACTTATTCACAGCACATAATGAAAAATACTTGACTTTTGTTGACTCATTCTCTAAATACGGACAAGCTTACCATTTACGTGACGGCACAGCAGTCAGTATACTTCAGGGACTACTTACGTACTGTACACACCATGGATTACTCTTGACAATTGTAACTGACAATAGAACCGAATTCACCAACCAACTATTTTCTGAATTCACTAGATTACATAAAATAATTCACCATAGAACTTTGCCCCATTCAATTCATTCATTCAATGACAACGGGATCATAGAGCGTTTCCATTCTACTCTTTTAGAACATCTTCGAATATTAAGACTTAAACAGAAAGACGAACCAACCATTAACCAGATGCCTTACGCAATATTAGCATATAATAGTTCTGTACATAGTTTTACGAAATGTAGGCCCCACGACATTATTAGAGGACATTTTGATCCTAGGGATCCATCAGACATTAACTTGACCGAACACCTAATGCAACAGTACATTTTGACACACCAAGATCAAATAAAGACAGTCTATGAAATTATGAATGAATCTACTACACGTGATCGTACAAACTTAATGAATAATAGGAACAAAAATCGCGAACCAGAAATAGAATACACTCCAGACCAGCAAGTTTTTATTAAAAACCCCATGGCTAATAGGCAAAAATTAGCACCCCGATATACTCATGACAATGTTTTAGCAGACTTACCAATTCACAGTTACACCTCGAAGAAAAAGGGGCCCGTCGTGAAGGCTCGTCTTTAGCGCGTCCCTAAGATTAAAAACTTGTTACAGGTTTCGACTGATGCTGATAATACACATGACCATAGCAGCAGACATAAGACTTGAACAACTTGACAGTGGACCTGGACTTTTACCATTTAGACTCGGTCGAGCAAAGTACATCACTCATTATCATTCATTCATACAATACGTGGAACTTATTGACCTGGAGAAACGTATTGACTCGGCATATAGTCAAATAGATTATTTTAGGACTCAACTGGATAACGGTTCTTTAACTATATTTGAAACTATAATTGAATAATTAATGGTTTAGGATCATTTATAAAAAGTGTAACAGGTAATTTGGATCATTCAGGTGCCGAAAGGTATAATAGCGCAATAGAATTATTAGAGAAAAATGAGCATAAACTAGTTTCGGAATTTAATAATCATATTAGTCTTAATAAAGCATGGATGAATCAGTATGGTATGTTAACTGATAATTTTGTAGATACTCAGAAGAAAATTAACGTAACTTTAGAGTTATTTTTGGATAAATATAGTTCAGAGGTAAAATTTGCTAAATTTGCACAGTTGTTAGCGATAATTACTGAAAACATTGACGATCTTTACTTAGAATTAGATTAAAAAATACTTTAAGTTTTATTCCTGCATCGAGCACTCATCATAGCATGTTAAGTATAGATAATTTAGCAAATATGATAGATAGACTTAAGAAAATTTACAACAGTTAGCAGATCCTAGAAGCTGATTTAATGGAATATTACGATATCATTAACCTGTTAACAGGTTAAGCCTGGTAGTTATTTCGTAGATAATAGTAATAGTTTTTAAATTTCCTATAGTAGCTCTAGATGATTACGATTTTTTCCGTCTCTCCATTGTTCCTAATAAGCTCCAACAAACCTTTATCCCTCCACATCCTTATATAGCAACCTATGGGAAATTTTTCATGCACATAGAGGCTGAATGCCCGAAGTTTGACGATTACCTTCTCTGTGAAGAAAATATGAACTACTATCAGCCCCGAGGAAGCCCTGACTGTATACAAAGCATGATCATCAATCAATCACTGCCATGATAAGTCATGCAGCCCCACGAGAATCACCTTAACGAAGGAAGCTATGAAGCAATAGGACGATAAGCACTACACCATAATTTTCCCAAATGCAACTAAAATCCAACTGCAATGTGAACGGAAGGAGTACATAACAATATCCGGCAGCTACATCGCTACAATTCCACATGAATGTTCCCTGCGGACGGACTCATTCAACATAATCAACACGTATACATATAACTTATACATATAACACACAACACATATAACGACAAAATCAAAGGACAACCCTTGAAGATCGTCGAAATCCAAGACAATCTCGTAGTCACGGACAAAGATGTTCCCCATATAACCCTTAATTCTCTCGACTTGAAGAATCTCCATCGCCTGGAAGACAAAGTAATTCTACAGAGTCCTGTCCAATTAAACCAAATATCTTCTTCACTGTACCATACAACGTTGCTCTTATATACGTTAGTATCTGGTATAGTTGCAATTTTTCTCATTGTCATTATTCGACGTCGCCGCTTGCGCCGACAAAAGGATAGCAGCCCAAGTGAAGAAGTCTCCCAAGCTAGTCGGGCCGATCATCCTGTCTACGCAGTTCCTGCCAAAAATCAGGAATCTCTGCCAGCAACATTCTCGCTGAAAGTCCTCAAATAGTTGCTGCTCTGGGGGTGGAGGAGTTACATGTTCAACCCTAAAGTAGATGGCTGACGCAGCAGCATCGCCGCGACGCGTGTATTCTACTTTCGGGTTTTGCAATAATGTATAATCAGCATATTTTGTAAGCAGTTTAGCAGCATTGTATTTAAATTAAATTATTTTTGCGGTATTCAATATCGAGCCTCGAATCGGTTCATATGTACCTAGTAATAAATTTAAGTTTAATTAAATTTTTAAAATTGTAAATTAGAAATTAAGAAGAGAATAAACTCGTCATAAAATTTTGGTTTTTGAACATACTCGGCTGCCAAATACATAATTTGCACATTATAATATTTTTTAAAACATGTTTACCAATGTAGCTGAATGCAAGCCACGCCTTTGTCTATAAAAAAATTAAAAATTGACACGACCATCACTAACACGAACTGTCATAGGGATCAAGGTTCGCCGCGCCGAGTTTTTTTTTATAGGTACGTACCATGGAGAATAGAATTAAGGAGTACCATCTCCATACATGAAAAGTGTCCGTAAAATAGCGTTAAATAGGGGGCGCTACAGACGCAGACGGGAGTAAAGCGGCAAAATTTAAACGTATAATTAAATCTTAGCATTTTCTTCGGTTTTATATATAAAAATATTTTCGACTATACGAGTAATCAGAATTTTCATGATTTACTGAATTAACTACTTTTAATCTACTAAATTCGTCAAAATTTTTAAATAACTAAACTCAACTAAATTCACTCCATCTCTTATTGCTAACTTCATATCACACCCTTTTCTGACTCTAGCGCCATTATGGCCAGTTTTGAAACTATTATTTAATTACTTTTGTCGGACACTTTTTAGCTTTTCTGCCTTAGAGAGATGGTACTTCCTTACCTCTATTCTCCATGGGTAAGTACAACGGATTGCGGATCCTTGACATTCGAAAAAGTTCTTGTTCTTCTTCTTTAAAATGGATCCTTAGAGATTCGCCAATGTGTGTGTTGACGTAAACTCTGCCTTATGAGTGGGTTTTTTGATTATACAAGGGTACGGTGTACACTAGGGCTGTTACCTAACTTTGGAATTGATGTAAATGCTTGTATAATTATTTCTCCCAGCCAATAGATGTCAGTGTACGGTGTACACTAGGGCTGTAATGTGTAATTACAGCCCTAGTGTACACCGTACCCTTGTATAATCAAAAAACCCACTCATAAGGCAGAGTTTACGTCAACACACACATTGGCGAATCTCTAAGGATCCATTTTAAAGAAGAAGAACAAGAACTTTTTCGAATGTCAAGGATCCGCAATCCGTTGTACTTACCCATGGAGAATAGAGGTAAGGAGTACCATCTCTCTAAGGCAGAAAAGCTAAAAAGTGTCCGACAAAAGTAATTAAATAATAGTTTCAAAACTGGCCATAATGGCGCTAGAGTCAGAAAAGGGTGTGATATGAAGTTAGCAATAAGAGATGGAGTGAATTTAGTTGAGTTTAGTTATTTAAAAATTTTGACGAATTTAGTAGATTAAAAGTAGTTAATTCAGTAAATCATGAAAATTCTGATTACTCGTATAGTCCTAAATTCTCGTAAATTCCTTTATCCATCCATCGATCCATCCATGTTTATAAATTCCTTTATCCATCCATCCTTGATCAATCCATCCAGCCGTTTGAAAGATACGTGGGAAACGTATCTTTCAAACGGCTGGATGGATTTCGACAGTAAAGGTATCGTTAGATTTGTCTCAAAAAATTGTGTGTATATGTGAATAAACGTGTGCAGGGCCGGATTAACCCTAAGGCCAAAAGGTCTGTGCCTTTTTACGGTAATAAGTATATGCAAAACTCTTAGTGGCTAAGTACTTTTCAATTGAAAATACAGTTGGATAGCATTTCATTACATTCACAATGGCTCCGACGGACAATCCGCTTCTACATTCGCATTCATACATACAATTTGTTTCCTGCAAATAGCGAACACATTACACGGTTTCGTAGTACTACAAACAACCCTTACAGTTTTACTCCGTCCGTCCGTCTATTCTTTCGTTAGTCTGTTTGTCCACTTCTGCTAACTTCCGCAATCATGTATGTATGATGAATATGTATGCATAGGTGTACTTAAAGATTGCAATAGATTCTACTTTTATAAGAATAAAATAATAATAATAATATCTATGGACCGTTTCCTTACTATAATATAACCTTATATATAACTTGTGTTACGGGTACTGGACAACGTAAATGTATTATCATTTTAATACTTTTATACTATCTTTACATATATTTAAGATTTTTATTATAATTTATCTCCCCCACACCGATTTCGGTGACGGTGGCCGGTTTCATTGAAACCAGGCCATTTACACAGGAGTAATTTTATAGTAGACAAGTGTGTGCGCAGTACACAAGAGCACTCTCTCTTCCTTTACTCTTATAACCCAGTGGGACGGATAATCGACACGACTGGCGAGAGATGAGGCGCAGGTCCGACTTTTTACATGCCCGTCCGACGCATGAATCACCTTTATTGTCAGACAATCAGGTGATCAGCCTGCATTGTCCTAACCAAAACTTGGACCCAACATTTTTTGTTGTTCCAATGCGGGAATCGTTCCAACGACCTCCGAGTCGAGTGCCAAGCTCTAACCACTAGACCACGAAGGCTGTTACTTTTGTTGTTTTGTTCCTTTTGTGGAAATACAGAAACGCTCAACCAATCATAGATCATAAAGGTCGTAAAATTCTGCAATGAGTCAAAATTTTTAATTAAAAACAATATTGTGTTACTTATAAAATGTAAACTGTTTTACTTGGAGCATACCTATTAAATACCTTATACAATATGAAAAATCTATATTTACATATAATTACTTTATAGAAAGTTAGAACATTTTTACGGCCGATTCGCTGGCTGTGGTGGATTCGTCCACACATTTTATAAAGAGTTTTTATTTTTTTCTACTACTACTAGCCCTTTTCTTCTGTCAGCTACATTACGTTTTCATTTAAACAAGTATGATTCAATAACAACGTCAATATTAATCAAAGTTTTTACGTGGATAATTGCGTTGTAAGTGTGAACGACGAAAGCGAAATGAAACGTTTCATGACCGAAGCTAAATATATATTATTACAGGGTGAAATTGAATTACATTGTTGGATGTAGTGATGTTGTGTAGTTGGATGATGTGAGTCCCGTGTTGACAGATGAGGAGATCAAATCACTTTCTGTACTTGGCTTGATGTGGAATCCTCGTCAAGACATATTATACTGCAAAATGCCTAATGTCAAATCATACCAAGGACAGTTTAAGTTTAGCAAAAAAAGGAATTTTCTCTCTTTGGCACAAAGTGTTAAGATTCGTTAGGGTTTGCAGCACCTGTTACACTGACACCAGAACTTATTTTTACAGAAGAGCAGGATGTTGAATAATGATTGTGAACAGCCATTACCGAAAGAGCTATGCACTAGAATGAATAAGTGTGTGCAAGAGTTGGGTAAGTTAGAGGCGTGCGATGATCCCAAATCGCACTAGCCAATTGGACTTGGACAGCAGTAATAACTCATTACATATTTTTTGTGACGCCAGTATAGTAGCATATGCATGTTGCATATTTTTACGTTCAGAAATAAATGGTGCGGTAGACATTCAGCTAGTTCTTGCATAGTCCCCTACCAAACGGGTAACAATGCCAAAATTGGAGCTTATGGCAGCTCTGATGGCCACTAGACAGATGAATCAAGTTAGAGAAGGGCTTGAGTTGATCTGCAGAGAGTATTATTGGTTGGATTCGAATATAGTCATAGCCTGGCTCAAACGCAAAGATGATTTAAATATCTTTGTGTATAATATCGTCGTGGAAATATTACAGCGCACAAACACAAGAGACTGGCACCACGTTCCAGGGGATAAGAATCCTGCAGATTTGCTATCACGTGGATGTAACGCTGATATATTGCTTCAAACCAGTTGGTGGATAGGGTCAGATTGGAAACCAGCTCAAGAGCGGCCGGTTGTAGAAGAGTCACCCGATATACATGAGGTTCTAATAGAAGTTAAAAGGAGTGTATTCACAATGCTTAATGATACAACGGAGTCATTCATGACACGTTTGACATATTTTAGTAAGTACCACAAAATTGTTAAGCTAGTCGCATAGTGTCGAAGATTTTTAACAATAACTATCTCAGTAGGTACATCGAAATTCACGACTCAAAATTGACAACTAAAGAATACATGCATGGTGAGAAGAGTTTATTTCGCTTGCTTCAAAAGGAAGATGACTCTTTATAACGTCAAAGATTCAGACGTTTAGAGGCACAGACGGGCTCCTTAGAGTAAAAACACGCCTTACGCTAAGTGAAGAGTCAGATAATTTTATTAATCCGATTGTACTGACTACAAAAAGCGTAATTGTAGTAACACTGGTAGCAAAGAAACACATTAAGCTCTTACACGCAGGTATACAAACGCTAATATCTAAACTTCGTGAGACTTATTAGATCATTGGTATTCGGAGACTCGCTAAGAAAACTATAAAGGACTGCTTTATTTGCATGAGATACAATGCGAAATCATGGGTTCCTCCTTCCGGGCTTCTACTGTTAAACAGGATCAGTTGTGGCTCAGCGTTTGAAGTTACAGGGATTTACTTATCTAGCAGGCCCACTTATATTGAAGTCTCGGCAAAAATGTTGGATGGTATTGTTCACTTGCGCCGTACATCGAGCGGTTCACTTAGAGATAACTTTGTCTTTGTCTTCCGAAGATTTCCTATTATCCTTACGAAGGTTTAATGCTAGAAGAGGCGACGTTCGAGTGGTCTATAGTGACAACGGAACAAACTTCCATGGGGCCAACAACATTTTTCGTAACCTAGACCACGACACTGTATGCCGAAATATTGAATAGCGCTTGATAGTTCCCTCAGCGCAATGGTGGGAGGGATTTTGGGAACGGATGGTTCGATCAAAAAACAAACCATCAAAGACTTAGACGCAATTTAAGTAAAGCTGCATTGTTTGAGGTTGAACTCTATACGGTATGTGTGAAATAGAGAGAGTTATAAATACGAGACCTTTACCATACATAGCAGATGATACCGAAAACGTGAGGCCTTTGACACCTTCGATGTTCCTGAACATAAATTGTGATGGGAGTAGTACTAATAATATGGATCACGTAGACGGACATATTTTAACTTCTCGCTGGGGATATCTAAACACAATTAACAGCCAGGAATGAAAGGTTTAAGAGAGAGTATCTTGATACTGATTTCTCTTGATACAGCGTACTTCAAAAACCGTCAGTGCAGTACGGGTCGGCGACGTAGTGTTGATTGTTGCCGTTGGGTCTAGTGGCAGAGGTAATGCCAAGAGTTGATGGTCAACATAGGGTTGTTCGGCTAAAAACCGCAACGGGGGAAAATATCAGAGCATTACAGCGTATTTACCGCTTGGAGCTAGAGACAGGCTCTGTGCTTAAAGATTCGGTCACCTATTCTGGTCGTCCCGTTCGCCTTCCTGATAGGTTTAGGTTTTGATTTAAGTTTTAACTGTTGGTTTTATTTTTTGTCTTGCAAAAATAAAATTTGTGTTATACTGTAATTGAATAAGACCTACTTAACTAATTCTGTTATGTAGTATGTTACTTTAGATAAAGAGTATTTGCAACTTATGTTTAATTTAAGTTCACGTTGCAAGGCTGTTTGCACACATTTTATAAAGAGTTTTTATGTTTTTCTATTTATTATTTTTCTAAGAAATGACATGACAATATTTATATGACAGGGATTCGAACCCACCACATTCCGAATTCTCGAACAAAGCAAAAATTATACACACGCATGGCAAACTGCCAATGGGACTGACATAACACAGTCGAAATTATTGATACGTTGTTGGACAACGAAAGAAAAAAACATATTATATAGCTTAAAAATGCCCAGATTCTCAGGGGAAAGACCTAGCAAGATCGATTTTTCTCCTCTAAAACTACCTGCATACTAAATTCATGGTTATACTTGCAGCCATTTCTGGGAAACCGAAATTATATATAATATATAAGATTGTCTCGTTTAAAGTATAAGGCTACCGTATTCTATTTAAGTAGCTGTGTTTGAAATATGTCGTCGACAAATAACATAACTCAAGCAACTTCATCCTAACAATTTTATATTTTCGGGTGTCTCTCCAATATATAAAGGAGTTAAGCTACAGTCTATCTACTATTTACAAATAAATATATACTATCTACTATTTACTAATAAACCTTTATTACACCCCAGCACATTAAAAGGAATAAAGATTACTTTGATAGGTTGGCACCGAGGACGAAACTGGCCTCGGGCCTCATCTTGGTTAAGCCGGCCCTGAGCTCGCGCCGTGATGAGTAGGTACATCATAAAAACTCTGTCACACTCTCGCGCGCGTATTCTTTTGAGTATCAAGGAGACAAATATTGTTTTGTTTTTGTTTCAGCTTAGATTTCTGTTTACAAATACAGCGTGAACATAATTTTTTAAATTTGTGAGTTAATGACGGTCTCTGAAAAGAACTCTGCGTTAATGCAATAAAGCCGAAAATCGTATAGAGTTGTCAAATCTCATGGGTGCGAGGGCGAAGATGCCATTATATTTAAATTTATCTATATTTAAAAAAAAAATCAAGCAAACCTATCGAGTAGGAAATAAAGGAAATTAAAAAAAAGTTTCGAAAATATTTATGCCATGTCAATTAAATATGCCATGTATTTAAATTTAATCAGGAATAATTACAACCCTTTTAATTAAATAATTCGAATACAATTGTAATGAATGCATTCAAACAATCGTATTTTTTGCTTTAAATTGACCAAGGATAAACTATTTTTTTTATTAAAATAAATAATTAAAAAAAAACGACTTCAAATTATAAATCGTACAAAAATAAACGGGTTCCCTTTTGCTACCAAACATAATGTCAATCATTTCACTGAGGTGCTTAGGTATGTTTTTTTTTTGCAGTCGGGTTTTTTTATTTTTTAATTATTAACATTCGTGGCGCTGCCTAATCTAACCTAAAAAGGTATAGGTTAAGTCGATGTTGATCCTTTGAGGGCTCGTAGTTCCCATCATTTCCAATATTTTCTTTCAAAACCCATATTCCAAAATTAAAATTTTACAAGACTAAACTTTTAAGATGAAAAAAATGTCGATTGTTTCTCTCTTTTCTATTTTTTCTTATAATTTTGTATGTATATTATGAGTTATCTTATAATTCTTAGGTTGTAAGCTATTTTTATACCCCTAAGTGATAAGGGTGACCCACCCAAAATTTTTATTTTCTTTTTTTTTATCTTTTCTATATTACACCAACCAGCATTGTTTAAAAGTGTTATTAGTACTGTAATCATCTTCAACTCGACGACGACTTCGACTCAGACATCTATTGTATGTTGTAGGTGTAGGTTAGGTAGGTAGTATGTGTTGAAATTGTAAGTGTATGTAGGTAGTTATTACTGATAGAAAACAAACGTTCAAAGTCTCTAATTGTTTATTTATAACTATATTGCTCGCTCGCTCGCTTTTGCATAAAACATTCAAAATGTGTGTTTCGTTTTCAAATAATATAAGAAAAGATCATGCGATAAAAGTATTAAGTTTATATGTGAGAAAAACGGAAATTCACTTTATTTAATCATTTTTTTTCAATAAGTTACATAAGTCAAAAAAGTAAGGAAAATCAAGAAAATTTCAATTTATTACATCAAAAACGTAAGGAAAATCACGTAAATCAGCCCGTAATTAAGGTATTTTAAAGCATATATTTAAGTAGCGTTTACATTGGAATAGTGTTGTCGGAGAAAAAACTTCTTCAGCAAATAACTCTACTCACTGCAATATACTTCTGTATGTAATATTGAAAATGTTTTTTAGTTTTTCGTACCCGATGGGTCAAAACGGGACCCTATCACCTCGACGCGACGTGATAGTCCGCTTAGACCGCTTGATATATATTTTTCGCGCTTGAATATAAATTTTACGCATATCTTTTAAATATAAGATATTAATTTTCACTGTATGGTTTAAAGAGCTACTAATGTGAATAAAATGCTTAAAGTGAGTAACTTATTTAATTTGATAAGGATCATACTGTATGATGTATCCGTCTACATAGCCTCTTAAAATACCATACATAATAATAAGTATGAACTGGGCACGGGCAGCTAGTTTTATTGTATCGTCCAACCGCCCTGGTTATTCAAAAACCATTGTCCCTACATTTTAAATCTGTAATATCTGTCCAAAATATTCATTTGAAATCCATGCTGTAAAGGGCCATATTGATCTATATTAAATGCACAATGTATTTTTCATTTCTCATACTCGGAAAGTAGTGTTGTTTTGATCTGATTATTGGGTGGAAGATACTGCTTTCCTTTCATAGGGAGGGAAAAACTCATACAAATTCATTCCGGCCCGAGGGCCGGAAAAACTTCAAAACTTCAAAAATAGAACTGTTGTCAGCTGTGAAGAGTTTTATGTAAAAAAAAACTATTAAAAAATGAAATGACTTTCTAAACAGCCAATGTGAATTTAGCGCAAACTTCTTTGAGCGGAATAAGCCGCGAATGCCGCGACAACTACGCGGCGAGCGGCAAGTTCCATATTTAAAATTTAAAAAGTCAACACAAATTGGCGGGATACTAAAATCTGTTATGTAAGTATCTGTGACGGACTTTTGTGCTAAGATATGAATTGAATATTAAAAATGAGTTCAAGCGAAATATTGACACCAAATATTGATCCAGAACGGCCAAATTTCTCAAAATATATCAAACAACATAAATATTCCAATCAAAAATGTAACTTTTAATTTCATTGTCCTAATTTGACTATTAATTTTAAATAGGCACTACTAATATATTATTATCAATAAATAGTTTAGATAAACAACTAGTTTTATTTTCCTCATATTCTAAATGAAAAGTAGAGTGTTTGCCACGGGTAAAAGAATCAATTCCTACTCGGACTATAGCCTAACTACCTCGGGAATTGATTCTTTTCAACCCTAAGCTAACAATCTACTATAACGTACTTAATTGAGTTACATTTCCTCTCCGTAAAATCAATTATTTCGGCATTACTCGCGTTAGCTATGATTTGTATAATTAATTATTTTAGTCATTCAGAGGCTTTAGCGCCATCTATCGGCGCACGTCCTTACTAAAACGGCTTAGCCTTGCTTTAATATTTGGTTCGTAGATCGATTTTACTTCCGTCTTAAATCTTAAAAAATAATAATTTAGTTTTGAATAATGATTAAAATACAGTAGAATTGCATTATTACATTACAAATTATATTGATTATTAATATAATATATTTTATTTTGATTTGTGGACTTTTTCTCTTTACGCTTTAGTTTTTTAGTTGTCAAAAGTTTAAAAAAAGAAGACGGAGAAGGATATATAACGCACTTCTGCGATTGACGAAAATTTTCTATAGACTCAAGATTCCCCGCACTGTACGCTATCATCTTTTCACTGAACATCTGCTGCATCACTCTGACGTTGGCAACTCCTATTACAGGGAAGGCTATGCCAAAAGAAGAAGAAGAATAGACTCAAGATGTAGTCGTTATATTTCTTAATCCCGTTTTACGGTGAGTTTTTTATGTCTGTGTTGTGAAGTTTTATTTCGTAAATCACGCTTGTAATAAAGCACATTATTTTTCATGTAAATTAGCACCTTGTAAAATTAGTTGTCAAAATTTGATTGGCCAAACCACGTGCTCATTCTTTCCGCTTTGCATTGATATAATATTAGGATATTTGTATCAATGCTTTAATTATTCTTGTATGTCATCTTTTATTTTGCTTACCCTTTATTTTGTGATGGTCACACAGCCCATGATTTTGATCGTTTGGGGTTAAGATCACGCCGGCTGTTGGACTCCTATCCACACGTTTTTATGGATTTTCCAGGGATCTATACTCCGGGTTCAAGGCGCTGTTTTTTTATGGACTTGGTGGCTGATTTTCATCACATCCGGATTTCTGAGTGCCGCTAGATATTCCGGACTGAACTGACTGGTTTTGGAATCAGTCTGCACCGCCCCTTGGACGATCTACGTCGCGGTGAACAGAGAGACGCTACCGGAAGTTGGAGCCCCAACTCGGCTCTCGCCACGTGCTACACTCCAGGACTCCACTCCAGCTAAGTGCCCACGTGGTTAAAGCCCCTCCGATTCCCACAGACACCAAGAGGATAAACCAGATCGTTCGGCCTTCTGCCCACGAACCCTTAAATTAATATATTTGCCACGGTAATCCCTAGTTTTATTTACTCTTACCCGCAACAAGGATTAATGCTGTTTTTCTTAAAAGCGCTTCGTAAATAAGTCATTATTCTGGTAAAAAGTAATGGATAAAAAATGGTTATTGTGGGTTATCCCGAAGAGATAGATATATACAATTGCGGACTTTTTTGTCCGATTCCGATTCCCACAGACACCAAGAGGATAAACCAGATCGTTCGGCTTTCTGCCCACGATCCCTTAAATTAATATATTTGTCACGGTAATCCCTAGTTTTATTTACTCTTACCCGCAACAAGGATTAATGCTGTTTTTCTTAAAAGCGCTTCGTAAATAAGTCATTATTCTGGTAAAAAGTAATGGATAAAAAATGGTTATTGTGGGTTATACCGAAGAGATAGATATATACAATTGCGGACTTTCTTGTAGACCTTTTTAAGGTGTACAATACTGTAGTACATTATTTTGATAAATCTCGTAGGGTTCAGCCAGCGTTTGCAATGTAAGCGCAAAAAAATGTATTTATATACGATATTAGAAACCTCTAAAATTATCAGTGTTTCTCTACTATATTATGCATGTTATATACATATAAACATTCCTCTTCAAACTCTCGGTCTATTAAAAAAACACGCAACAAAATCCGTTGCGTAGTTTTAAAGACATAAGCATACATATGGACAGACAGAAAAAGCGACTTTGTTTTATACTATTTACGGATTAATTATACATAGGAAAAGGCTTACATTAGATTACACAGTAGAGATAACATAGATAATTTGATGAAAAAGCTGCGTTAAACATAATAGTGTGTTTTTTGTGCTTAATATTGATAAATGCAACAAGTTTTAGTATATTTTTGTAATAAGTTATGAAAAAACGTTACCAGATTTACATGACGAGTGTGGAAACCTCCATAAGTAAACCATAATATTATAATTGTTTTACAAAATTATTCATGTAAACAAACCTCTTTTTCGGTTAGTTATATGGTGTAGTCGCGCACCGGAAAAACCAAAATGAAAAATCGTAATAATATTTTTCTACTAATTATATAAAGTTCGGTAAAATTAATTACGGATATTTTGGGCATATGATCTCCAGCTTATGTATGGATGTTTAGGCAGAAAAAGAATTGTTATACTCGAAAAAAATCCTTTATATGGGGGAGTTCGCATTGAGCGGAGATTCACCCATTATGAGATTTTTTTTACTTTGAGTATGACAATATTTTTTTACCTAAACGTCTTTATATGAGCAGTAGATCGATCATATACACAAAATATACGTAGTTGATTTTGCCAAACCTTATATAATTATAATATAATTTATAATGATCATATTTATAATAATTATATACTTACAGTCTGGTAGCAGTCCCGCAGCACGCCCATCGGTGGATTCGGTCCCTAGAGTTTCTAGGGCGATGGCGAAAACTAAAAGCACACACTTCAACATTTTCCGATCCAACCACAGCACAATCTCGTCAACTACTGAATAACAACACGATATATTTTATAATTTTTTATTTCCGTAATAACACATTTGCTAGTTCACGCGGCTTCTCTTTCGCGTATTTTTACGATATCTTCTACTTCATAGAAAACTCCGGTTAGCCATGATTTTTAAACCACGATATAAAATTTTAATGAAGACGCATAGAAACATAATTATCCTTGTATTAAAATACAAGAATATTTTACTTTTGTATATCATTGAGAATACGTGCGAGAATGTAAATGAAGAAGGAAATTGTCGAGCCCGAAACGGTAGGCTACCGTCTATGGTTCCGTGGTTTCCCGTTTTCAAATTCCTTGTGCTCCGAAACTAATGGACTGATATTGATAAAATTTGGCACATATATAAAGTAAGCCACGGAGAAGGATATAGGCTACTTTTTATACCGGCAAAATGTACGGTGCCCGCGTGATTCCCTTTTGCGCACACGCAGTCACGGGCAACATCTAGTTATAAAAAAGAAGGGAAGATACGAGGAACATTTTAAAATAAATTTTTTAGACGTACATTTTAAAGGAATATTTTTAGAGGATTTTATTTCTAGCCTTCTTTCCTCATACTCTCTTGGGGTAAGAGCCCCATCTGACAATACTAACATTTATGTAAATATTTCATTTTCTAGGAGATGTCTTGCTTTATTATAAGAGCGTCCATGACCTAGTGAATAGACCCCCCGAGTCATACGCGTGATCGTGCAGGTTCAATGCCGGGTTGTGGTGTGTACCAATTAGATTTTCTCAATAACCGTATACTGACGCTAGACTTAGTATAAAAGGAGTATTTACAAAACACAGAACAGGTTTAAGGTCGATAGAGCGAGGAATTGTAGGAGGGAGGGAAACATATAACGAGGATTGTTTTTTGAAAACCAAATAAAAAGTTCTGCTGTCAAGACGTGTTAAATCAAGTCACTTTTGTTTTGATTTTTATCTTTGGTATTGAGTGCTATTAATATAAATCAAATAGGTACATAATTCGTTTAATGTAAGTAAATAAATAAAATTGAAAGTATTTCTACACTGGCAGAATGGTGCAAAACCTTTGCAACAACACCAAAAAGAAGAAGTATCAACAATCGTCTTTTTAATCATAATTTGTGAGTTTTGCCGGGGAATTCAATGGGTGACGTTTTGGATTTTGCATTTCTTTCATAAATGTGTGTTATTTCGATTCTTAATGTGTAATATTGGTAGAATATTAACCATAAAATATTCGTTAACGTGCACAAGTGTGGGCTAGTGGTACAACTTCTAAAACGTGCTATTTTGAGTTTCCCTCCAAAACTCCCTAGGAACTTTCAGTAAAGCTTCTACCACTTTACTGAATCGACTGACATGACTCATGGACTGCACTGACTATTTATTTGGACTTTGACTATAGACTTTAGACTTAACGATTGATGAATACGGTGTTGAAAATTTAAACGAAAGTTCTATTTCCCGCCTTTTTAACTTGACACTGGCAAATGGTTATAAGCCGATGCCATATATAAATAAATAAAAAATTAAAAAAATAATTTATGTTGATTATGTTGTGTAAATTCTGAGTTTGTTTAATCGTTAGTATTTAGATTTTAATTTACTTATTTGTAACACAACAAATAATATTGTACTGTATCCCAAGCCATACTCAATTTTTGACTGTACTCACGAAACCGTGTCTCAAGAATGGATCTAGTTATTATTCCTACGTCTGTGGTCTCAAGTAACAGTTTGTTAACAATGACAGCGTACTTGAGTAACGTCTCGTTTATTATATAGTAGCTAGCTAGCTACTTGTAGTTAGCTAGTATAAAAATATGGATAATAATATGTTATAGAATAAAAAATATTAATATCTACGTGAAAATTAATAAAAAACAGGAAAAAATACAGACTAAACTTCTTTTGGTATTTATATTATTTAAATATTCCATTGTTTTAAGAAATATTGAAAGAAGGTATATTTTTAATAAAGCCGCTCTTTTTGAAAGTGTAAACGAAACGTTTTTTCATTCGTCCTTTGTCGTGTAGATGACGCTAAATAGTTGAGTGATTTCAATTACGTTATCAAGATACGGTCTTGAGATCATACTATTATTTAAAGACATTCTTGAGAAGCTAATCGTTACTGGAGACCGTCTCAGCCAAGAAAGGTCTTGAGAACGAGTTTGAGAACGGTTTATTAATACGGGCCATAGAGCTCGTACCCACGAGAAGTTTATCTGGCTGAGACAGATAAAACTGCACTGTCGTGTGTGTCGATAATCGTGTGCAGCTGTCAAATCTGACATTTGACACTTCGATTTTCAACTCTATTGTATTTGCGCTTTCCGGATTCCGGAACTTATTATATTCCCAGCTTAGGCTGGGACTATATGAATTCCGGAAAACCGGAATCCCGTGGGTCGGGGAAAATTCAGAGCATTGTAAATTGAACTCTGCGCTAATACAATAGAGTTGGAAATAGAAGTGTCGAATGTGGAGCTGTCATATATGACATTGACATTTGACTCGACACTTGTGTGATCAATTTTCGGCTCTATTGGATTATTACAGAGTTCTATTTTCAATGCTCTGAAATTTCCCCGGCCTTCCGGATTCCAGATCATATTATAGTCCCAGCCCGTTCTCAGCCGTATTACGGGTTGTTGTAGTTACTTTTAATTACGTTTAATAGCGCTTTTGATTGGATAACGTAAATGCGATAGAAACCGCCAATAAATTAACGAGGATAAAATCCTACTAATACGTCTACTACTCCTAGTCTACTACTTTTTATTAGTTATTGAACATTATAAATATGGCATTAGGGTTTTTACGCAAAAGATAAAAAATTGTAGAGAACCTACTATCGTAGGTTATCTACAATTTTTGATTTGCGCAATTTTTGAAGCGCTTTGATTTATAATAAGATTTATCAATCTTATTATAAATCAAAGCGCTTATCAAACATCGTTTGACCTTTAAAGAAAAATTGCCGAATTATATATCTTAAAACAGTTCAATACGTCAGAATGACTATCGTATTTATAATTTATGTACGTAAAATGTAAGAATTGCAGCAAGTTGCACTTCCTTTCTGCAATAAGTTTGCTGCAAGCTGCTGTTGCCTAGTGTAGAATATTACATTTTTATAAATTAAATTTTAAAATAGTTGATTAAAGATACATTAATCTAAAAGAAATAGGTTTAGATTGACGTGATTAAAAATTATAAGCAAATAAAAAATATTGCCCGTCTCTTTCTCGTAAAACGATTTGTGACGTCACAAGTTGCTACCGCCATACATTTTGTAATGACAAATATTTGGAGGGCGCAACTCGTGACGTCACAGGCCGATATATCGCTTTCTTTCATATTGCAAATTGAAATTGCTTGTATCTTCGTTATTTTTTAAGATATACGAAAATAGGTTCTAGATTGTATAATATCATGTCTAAAGCGCCATACTCACGGCTCATCCAGCAAATCCAGCACCGGTACTAATAGCCGTCATTAGGGTCAATAATGTCAATCTTTTTATTTTTGTCTACAAGTCCGCGGCCTTGAGCTTGCAGGCTGGATGGTCAGTATAGCCCTTAGCATCGAATAGACGAAAAAAATTTTTTTGGCAACATGCCAATGCATTGCACCTTCGTATTATAAATTTTAGGGCACTTTCGAGCTAATGTTTGTCTGGCGTTTGGTGAACTTATGCACTGTGTAGTTGCCGCGAAAATACATAATATGTGCTACAGCCCCCAGGAAGGACACGCATTGCATTAGAAGTTTTTGTATTCTGGGATTTCCAAAACTCTCGCCTGCTGAAAGAGTTAGAACGGCCATTGTTGATCTTTCATGCGTCAGATAGTAAAAGTATTTTTAAAAAATATTTTTAGCACATGCAACACCAACTGCTGACAACTTGACATTTTGCCTTCCACGTCAATCGAGTTGGAAATAAAATTTGGCCATTACGTAGTATCTCTAAGTAGTCTGTGAATTTGGCATTGCTGGGATCGAATCGACGCTGTGTCTGTTTTCTGTGAGAAAAGTGAATGGATAGTCAATTTTAAATATAGCTTTAGTCGCGCAGTATAGTAACAAAACAACAAAATGAAATTAATATACTTAGTACTTCTAGTCCTACCTGCAGCCTTATTATGTGTCCAAAGTGGTGAGTTTAATATTTATAATTAATTTTATTAGAAAGTGTCGGTATATGTACGTGGCAAGGCTTTTATTTAAGGAATAGAAAGAGAGCGTCTTTATTTTATTTATCTATTAGATATGTTTGTCTGATTTCCTATCATTTGGCTATATTCAGTTTACTCCAGTTAATGAAATTTTAAAGTAACCTACTTTGTTATGAAACAGTACTTTCAGACGTCGTCTATAGACATTTATTCCGTGTCCAATCATCAATATGAAAGTACTTACAGCTGATATAATATGGTAAAATAGAATTTTAACCTATCATAAAGATAAAAATTACTTGTTTCATTCAAAATTATTCTAGTGTACAATCTGGGCACTACCTAAAACAATTAAGATATTTATACCCAATAACAAATGACATATGGAATCATTTTTACCGCTTACTTTATTTTCACATCTCATTAGCGTCTCTTATCAAAAGTATTTAAATAAAATAACTTATCTATGCACTTATTGTAAATCTACTTCATTGTCTTTATTTTAGACATACTTGATGCCCTAAACACATAAGAGATGATGTTTTACTGTAGGTAGTTTACAGAAAAAGGTATATTTGAAACTGCCTTCTTAATGGAAATAAATAAACCATAAAAACTGTAAAACCAGGTACTTTATAACATTGTATTACAATTTCAGGCAACACTTTGCTTGCCAGGGCGGAAGAAGATGAGTTGGATGATGTAGTGGATATTGAAGGTGATGACAATCAGGTGGTTGGTGATGATGTAAGTGAAGACGATGACTCTATCATCAAATCCTCTCAAGATGTTGACACCACTATACTGTTTATCAAACCTCAACCCATTCATGGAGATGTCGCCTTTGGTAAGATCACTGTGGCTTTTTCATCACTTTTGGATGATTTTTTATGCATTACTTGGTTTTTTTTTTGTTTTATAAAAATTGTATCTATAACCAAAATCTAATTTGGATTTCTGGAAAAATTAGTTTTATTTTTTATTTTAACTAACATACATAACAATCTGGCTATTTGCTAGTGTACGATAGTACATAAGAGATAAATGAAATTCTGAATAGTTTAGACTGATTATATTCAGGTTTTACAAACATTAAAATAACACTATATAAAAAGGAAAATTAAAATATGAGTGTCCACGAGTAGGCGTAGTGGTTTTGCATCGGGTATCGCCGCCAACGTTCCCATGTGTCTGAGTCGGACAAGAGTGCAGTCGTGCGTGCTCCTATAGGATCTAGCATATGTTCGGTGCTAACGTGCGAACAGCCATATCAAAGAATAATTATAGCAGATATTTATCACAATTCTAAAAGATGTCACAATCTTGTCACAATCTCAGTTTTTTTTTTGGGTGTGTTCTCGTATGCAAATTATTTATAAAAAATTTACAGACCTACAAGCTGGATATGCAGTTGAATTCCTGGTTGGTTTTATCAACAAGGGGTCTGAAGACTACACTGTAGAGACCATGGAAGCCTCCTTCAGATACCCAATGGACTACACCTACTACATCCAGAATTTCACCGCTCTGCCTTACTTCAGAGAAGTTAAACCAGCACAAGAGGCTACTTTTACTTACTCCTTCATCCCCAACGAAGCTTTTGCTGGACGTCCCTTCGGACTCAACATCCAACTCAACTACAGAGATGCCAGTGGAAATTACTATCAGGTATGTAATTTGTTTCTAAACCATGCCAAGACATGTGTGAATTAAGTTACAGTACAGTGTAATTAAATAAATAAACAAAATAACACTGTGTAATTATTAATGTTTGCTAAATCTGTTAAGTTATACTACAAATAAGAAATATTAGTTAAGCTCTGAATTTTTTAATAATGCATGTAGCGTTAATAAATTTTATTTTCTTGTTTGATTGTTTAGCAACTTACACTTAAAATTATTTTCCATTTTCAGGAGGCTGTATACAACCAGACTGTCAACATTGTCGAGGTTTCTGAAGGTCTTGATGGTGAAACTTTTTTCCTGTATGTGTTCCTTGGAGCTGCTTGCGTCTTGATCCTGGTTTTGGGTCAACAGGCTTTGTCATCTCTGGCTCGCCGCAGGTCTCCGAGGTCTGGTCCCAAACCTTTGGAGACAGGAACTGCTAATGACGTAGACTATGACTGGTTACCTAAGGAAGTCGTCAATCAACTCAGTAAGTAGTAGTAACTATTTTTGCTATCAAGAACAGAATATTATCTCTTATAAGTAATAAAAATAATTATTATTTTCTCTTGATATTCATAGTTGGGAATGAGCTTGAACTGTCTAAAACAGTTTAAACTATATTTTTACCTGTAAGCAATTTTTTGACACGAAAATAGCTAATAAATAGTTGTGGTATAATTTATCATAACTGTTTAATCTTGTATTTTCTTAAACCGTAATATTTTTTAAGTTACTATATAAGTCATAATTTTGTTACAGAAAAATCTCCAAAATCACCCAAACAGTCGCCACGCTTAAGGAAAGCAAAAAGATCAGTCGGTGATGATTAATTTTTCGTCTTATGAAGAGAGAGAACACTGATTTTTGCCTTGAGGCAAATGTGAGAGTGAATAAATAAAATAAGAATAGGTTTTAAATGGAATACTATGTAAGAAAATGGACTATAACAATATCTCACTTGGCAAAACGGAAATAGGAATGAAATAGAATTCAAGTTAATTATAGCATATTATGTACTGACTTGTCTTCCAGGCCTGTTCTTATTTTATTTTATGGTGTAAAAGACTGTGTGATTTTTATTTGCATTGTGAGCGTAAATTAATGGAACAAATAGTGCAGAGAGCTTTGTAAAGTTTGTGGAAAATGAAGACATTATTTAATTAAAATGTAAAATTTTTGATACACCTGTTTTGTTATTTTGACAACTTTATTATATAATTTAAGAGCAATTTTATTAATGTTTTCCTTTAACCCAATATGGGTTAAAGGAAAACATTAATAAAATTGCTAAGGCAAATATAAAATTTGATTTCACTGACACTCAATGTAGTGTAGAGTTGGCCTAAAATTATTATGGGAAAATAAATTTTGTGAAATACAAAATTAGATTGTTGTAATTCATCTTAATATTTAATTTCAAATATATATATTTTTTAAGTATTTTGTTATGTTAGATTGTTTCTATTTTCTCCCACTCTACCTATTCTCAAAAATTCGTAAAAAAAAACAAATACAATGTAATTGAAAACTATAACCTGAGTATATATTTATTACGAATCTATTGAGACTTCAATAATTAAAATGTGAACAGAGGTTTAGGTGCTACGGTGGAAAAATTATACATACATATTATATGCATATATACATATACCGCCAAAACCATTTTCCTTCTTTCCTTTTGGCTTCGCCGTAGGTAAAAAAGCTCGTTATGGTGTTTCTGTCATTCCTTTATACTGGTTTTCTATTCATGTTAATTTAAATTAATTTAATAATAAATGCTGAACGGCATGTTAGTAAGTTACCTACCATCTTATAGATTAATGATTAAACCAACTGGTAGCGCCATCTAGGAGCGTCGAACGCCACTATGAATGGCATCTCATAATATCGATAAAGCAGTATTTTACCCCCCCCCCTTGAGAAAACTATTCTTGAGATAACGTTACCTGATGATTGTTTTGTCTTTGTTTATTACATGTTCATATTTTTATGTAGACATTTGCACCTTTTTGGAAAGCTAATGAGATAAGGAAGTTATTTAGAATATTTGCACGCATTGTATCATACATTTTTTTAAGAAAATTACCTGTTTCTAAGAAAAATGTGCATTTTTCTTAAAAGAAAATTCTGTTTCATGTCTCATAATGAAAAATTCTCGCTTAGTTTGTCCCTATTTATTCCTTAAAAATAATATTTGACTCATTGACGGTTAAAATACATAAAAAAATCACTAAAAAGACAAACATTTTTAAAAATACGTCATGTCAAAGTCAAAAAGTCGAAAATAAAGAAAAAATTTTTGAAATTTCAATAACTTTGTAAATATCAACTTTCGGATAGGGGATGCCATGAAAAATATTACTGTAAATGAGGTCTACTTTCTGTCTTTCAAAGGAATGTATCGAATTTCAGGTCACCCTGTATAGCTTCAAAAAGTGCCTAACTAGGCAGTGGTAATACATATTTACGCTTCTATAAACTCATTACTTGGGAAACCGCCCCGCCGCGCGCCATAGGTAATACACGATATAACGTGGCTACCTACAGAGATTCCTTATTGGAATTATTATTCGAACTATTATAATTCTATTATAAATCTCATATTTCATACGCTATTATATTTTCAAACCGCTTTAAAGTCGTTGCCTATAGGAATAAATAATTAAACCGCATATATTATTAGGTATTCTATTTGTAAATTAGTAAACAGATACTTGGGTGTAACATAAATATCGCATAACCTACGTATATTATAAATACTATATATAATTAGGTTAATATAATTAGGTATATAATTCGAATAGTATTTTGATTATTATAATAAATCTAACTCAAAATGGCGGAGGATCCAGAGTTAGCCATTCTAGTCACTAAACGTAATATTTTGTTCGAACGTGTTAAAAATATATATAAACGTTCGCAAACTGCCGAGTCATCCGAAGCAGATAAGGAATTATTTCTCAGTCAATGTATGACAATAGGTGATATTCGAACAGATTTTCATAACTTGTTAGATACCTACAACGCGAAGTTGCTATCTATTAATTCGAAAACTTCGCTTAGTTTTCAAGCGTATACTTCATTCGAGGGCCTATATTGCGTTATTAAACGCATTCAATCTCGTCTTGAAACTGTTGAACCCGAGGTTAAAACTGAGCTTTATACAACTGTTCGAACGCCGAGGTTGCCTGCGATTGAGATAATGTATTTTGATAGTGACATACAAAATTGGCCACTATTCTATGCCAGTTTTAAATCAACGGTACATGATAATAGCTCGTTGACCGATGTCGACAAGTTATATTATTTAATAGGTAAGTTGGCGCCAAGGGCTCAATCAGTATTCGCTGGCGTCACCCCCCGCGCTGAGAATTATCAGTTAATATTTTAGTCGCTGGTGGACAGGTATCAAGATACTCGTATCATCGCGTCCACATATTTTGACCAAGCCTTAAATTTAAAATTGAATGGTTGCGCATCTGTTTCGAATTTTCAGTCATTTATAAATAATTTCGTAACGGCAGTTGATTCGCTTAAAAACTTAAATTTAGAAAATCTTTCCGATTTTATTTTATTACAACTCGCATTGAAAAAATTCGATACAGAAACTATTCGCGCCTTTGAAATGACGGTACGTAATAATAAAATTCCTACACTGGATAGTTTAATCTCATTCATAAAAGATCAGTGTAGAATATTTAGAAATACGCAGCCTAGTTCATCTAGCTCGTCCAGTAATATTAATAAACAAAGGTTGATGAAACACCGAAATAATAACACCGCGCCTAATCCGCAGTCTTAGGTAGCATGTTCGGATTCTAGTAATAATAATTATAACCCGCTCAGATGTATATGCAATAATAACATTGTGCATGAACATCTTTACAAATGTCCTGCTTTCAATGATTGGGCCCCGTTGGCTCGTTTTAATTATATTAAAGGAAATAAAGCTTGCGTTAATTGCTTAAGCATAAAACATAAATCGAACTCTTGTCTTAGTAAGTCTAAATGACGCGTTTGTGGCAGACGCCATCACACGCTAATGCACTTCGATAAGATCCGGCAGTCAGCTAACACGCGTGACCTTGAACTTGATAATAACAGTTCTCGCCGTCCGATGCCGACGCCACAGGCCGATCGAATACCTACACGTACAGGTGTTAGAGTCGAACATAATAGCGAGGTGTCGCTGTGCTCAACGTCGCTCGCACGTAAACAAGCGATAAGAGATTGTAGGCAGAACCCGCACCCCGCGCGAGCTCGTTTTACAGTGCGCGACTCAGCCAAACAAACAATTTTATTAGCTACCGCCCAGGTTATTGTTTACGATGTAAATGACAAACCCATAGTCGTGCGATGTTTACTAGACAGCGCTTCACAAAGTAGTTTCATTACGTCGGAATGCTATAATCGTCTAGAGCTTTTGAATAAATTTAAAAATACTAATTTGATAGTTAAAGGAATTGGGGGTTCGGAAAAATCATGTAAGGGTTCCGTGGATATTGTCGTATACTCGCGCTTAAATAAAAATATTAGTTTTAATATTTCTCCGCTTATCGTGTAACGTATTACCGATAAGTTACCGAACGCTAACGTAGACGTGTCTTTGTTAACGCACCTGAAAGCCCTCCCGCTAGCAGATACTGACTTTTCGCGCCCTGGTGATGTGGATATACTGATTGGGGCTTCAGTATTCCCGCATTTGCTATTACCTAATATAGTACGTAGTTATCAATATGATTTACCCCCCGCTATTGAGACGGTGTTTGGTTTTGTGATTATGGGTTCCGTACCTACGTCGCATACGTCTAATTATACTATGTCATGTTGCTCTGTGCTTCAAGAAAATAATATTAATTTTTTCGCTCCCGCTACCGCTACCGCACCCGCTCTCGCTACCGCTACCGCGCGCGCTCCCGCGCTCGCTACCGCTACCGCTCTATTCATGGATGACATAGTTTGTAGCGTCATGAACATTCCGCTCACAGTTTCGCTTTGTGAAGAGCTTATTCTGCTTTTCAAGGCAGCGAGGCCAATTTGACCTTGTCAAATGGACTTAAGTAACTCTCAAGACGTTCTAGCACGAATACCTGAGTCGCACAAGGCTTCTACAGACATTGAGTTTGAGAAGTCTTTACCGCATAAGGTACTTGGCTTACGCTAGGACAGAGCCTGTGATAGTTTTCGGTTCGACGTCGCGACACCTGATGGTAAGTGCACTAAACGCACTATGTTGTCCACAGTGGCTCGACTATGGGACATAATGGGTTTCGTGGCCCCCACCATTTTGTACGCCAAGCTCTTAATAAAAGAGCTTTGGCTATCTAAGTGCGGGTGGGATGACGCACCACCCGATCACATAGTCGCAGCTTGGAAGCAGTTTTGGTTTCCGTTTACGGACTCCAAGGTGGCCCTCTCTTGGATTCGTTCCTCTCCGCACCGCTGGCACACCCTTGTCGCAAACCGCGTTACTAAGATAATTGAACTCATCGCCCCCGCTTGTTTTAGTCACGTCGCAGGTACTGAAAATCCTGCCGATTGACTGTCTCGCAGTATTACTCCTAGTAAGCTTCTAAATCATTCATTGTGGCATCATGGACCCACCTGGATTTCCCTTGATCCGACGAAGTGGCCCGACCACGATACGTTTATTTTTATAGGTTTCTTAGGTTATTACCTAACGGGACTTTTATTTCAAGTTCCGATCTTGAATTTGCGGAGTATAGATTATTGCGAGCCGTACAGACGGTTTACTTTAATAACAATATACAAAAATAAAAAAATAATAAATCTTGTTCTCCCGCGCTTCTTAAACTTAAGCCGTTCCTTGATGAGCACGGCGTAATACGCGTTGGTGGACGTCTGTCGAATTCGGACGAACCGTACAACTATAAGCATCCTTATCTTCTACCGCGTCATGATCATGTAGTAGATCTTCTTGTTGATTTTTATCACAAGAAGAATCTCCATGCTGGTCCAGAGTTACTTATGTCCTTACTCCGGCATAAATATTGGATCTTTGCTGTGCGGCGAATAAATCGCCACAGGATACATAAATGTAACACTTGTTTTAAATTTCGCCCACTGCCAACGCAGTGAGGTTTAGCTAAGGCTGGATCTCCTTTAGTTTAGGCATCTAGGTAATAAGATTAGTTGTTATTACTTCGCTTTAGTTAATTAATAATACCGCTGTCTTAGTCTATGGATAGGTTATGCGATATATGCCAATTGCGATTTTACCAATATTCTCTAAAATCATGGAAAAGTACATTTATAAAAAAATATACAATTACTTTGAATACAACAATTTATTTGCCGAAGAACAAAAAGGGTTTAGAAAAAATAAAACAATAAATAGAGCCATTTGCGACTTTTTAAACATTATAATAAGTAAAGTTGATAAAAAAATACCTGTCTGTGCCATCTTTTGCGACATGACACAAGCGTTCGACTATGTGGATCATGAGATACTTCTGCAAAAATTGAATGCTTATGGAATTCGAGGTAATGTACTAAAATTACTTGAATCTTATTTAAAAAACCGATTGCAATATACAGAAATTAAACGTATAAACAAAAATAAAAAAATTGAAGAAAAAGTATTTTCCGAGAAACGATTGGTAAAGTATGGGGTACCGCAAGGTAGTGTACTGGGTCCTTTATTGTTCATCATTTACATTAATGATCTGCCAAGAGCTATTAACAAACGCATGTCTCTTTTTGCGGACGATAGTACCGCTATCATAGAATGTAATGAAATAAATCAATACGAAAATGACATAAATATGACATTGAAGTTAATTATAGAATGGATGACGAACAATAATTTAAAAATAAATTTGAATAAAACTAACATAATAAAATTTTGCCAAAAACTATCGCCATTGACATTAAAAATTAGTTATAATAATATTGACATTAAAGAAGTGACAAATACAAAATTTTTAGGATTAAGTATTGACAGTAAAATCAACTGGAAAGCACATATAGACCAATTATGCAAAAAAATTAGCAAATCGGTGTATGCACTCTCTAGGCTATCATCAATAACAAACAGAGATGCATTAATAATGGCGTATCATGGTTTAGCCGAGTCAAATTTACGGTACGGAATTATATACTGGGGCAACTCCACACATCGCGACGCAGTATTTAAAGCCCAAAAAAGGTGCATCAGAGCTATGTTCAAATTAAAAACGAAAGAGAGCTGTTTACCATGGTTCAAAAAGCATAAAATTCTCACAACTCCATTGTTATATATACAGGGTGACCTGAAATTCGATACATTCCTTTGAAAGACAGAAAGTAGACCTCATTTACAGTAATATTTTTCATGGCATCCCCTATCCGAAAATTGATATTTACAAAGTTATTGAAATTTCAAAAATTTTTTCTTTATTTTCGACTTTTTGACTTTGACATGACGTATTTTTAAAAATGTTTGTCTTTTTAGTGATTTTTTTATGTATTTTAACCGTCAATGAGTCAAATATTATTTTTATGGAATAAATAGGGACAAACTAAGCGAGAATTTTTCATTATGAGACATGAAACAGAATTTTCTTTTAAGAAAAATGCACATTTTTCTTAAAAACAGGTGATTTTCTTAAAAAAATGTATGATACAATGCGTACAAATATTCTAAATAACTTCCTTATCTCATTAGCTTTCCAAAAAGGTGCAAATGTCTACATAAAAATATGAACATGTAATAAACAAAGACAAAACAATCATCAGGTAACGTTATCTCAAGAATTACACCCTTACTTCTACTTGTGATTTTTTTGTATCGCGATGGCTGCTTTTGAGTACGATGAATACGCTGACATCTTGTTTTGTTACGGACTTTGTAATGGTAATGCTGCTGCTGCACGAAGAACATACGTTGAACGTTTTCCGAATCGACGAGTGCCAAACGTTAGAGTGTTTTCAACAACATTTCGACGAATTCGGGAAAGCGGCCGTGTTGATAGAAGACGTGGCGATTCAGGCAGACCTCGTTTGTATGCTCCAGAAGAATAAGAAGAAATTTTAACACTTTTTCAAAATGATCCTTCTATTTCTACAAGAGCGGCAGCTAGAAGACTTGGATTGAGTCAATGGAAGGTGTGGTTTACAGTACACACAGCGCGTCTACATCCATTTCACTACACACCTGTCCAAGCGTTGGAAGAGGGAGACCCGGTTAGAAGAATGGAATTCTGCCGTTTTATGATAAATGCAGACATGGAGGATCGCAATTTCTTCTCAAGAATATTGTGGACGGATGAATCGAAATTTGACCGTGACGGGATAAACAATTTCCACAACACACATTACTGGGCACCAAAAGGAGAAAACCCCAGGATGAAAAAAGAAAGGGCCCATCAAACCAGATTCAGTCTAAATGTCTGGATGGGTATAATTAATAATAATTTAGTTGGACCTCATTTTTTTCCTCAAAATTTAAATGGTGAAATGTACGAACATTTCCTAAGAGAGGAGATTACTGGTTTAATGGAAGATGTGCCAATAGCAACTCGTCGTAATATGATTTTCCAGCATGATGGTTGCCCGGCCCACTTCCGCCTCGGCGTACGCCAGTGGCTAGACCAAACTTACCCACATCGCTGGATAGGTCGAGGCGGGCCAATTCCTTGGCCAGCACGGTGTCCCGATTTGACCCCGTGTGATTTTTATCTTTGGGGTCATATGAAGGCTTTGGTGTATACTACACCCATAACTACTGTAGAGGAGCGCAATAGCCGCATAAAAAATGCAGCAGAAGAAATCAAAACTAGTCTTACTACCAGAATAATCAAAACAGAGGTACGGAGAATACTACGGGCCTGTATCAGAAACAGAGGTTCACATTTTGAACAAAACCTAAAGTAGAATATTTATTATTAAATTTAATTAAGCATTGATATTTTTTAAACACAATAAACGTAATTAAATTCAAGTTTTTCCTTTTATTTTAACCTTATCGCAAATAAATCGATTTAGACATTATTTCATTTTACTTCTAATATGTTTAATACAACGTCATATTTTTATGTAGACATTTGCACCTTTTTGGAAAGCTAATGAGATAAGGAAGTTATTTAGAATATTTGTACGCATTGTATTATACATTTTTTTAAGAAAATCCCCTGTTGAAAAAAATGAAAAATGTGCATTTTTCTTAAAAGAAAATTCTGTTTCATGTCTCATAATGAAAAATTCTCGCTTAGTTTGTCCCTATTTATTCCATAAAAATAATATTTGACTCATTGACGGTTAAAATACATAAAAAAATCACTAAAAAGACAAACATTTTTAAAAATACGTCATGTCAAAGTCAAAAAGTCGAAAATAAAGAAAAATTTTTTGAAATTTCAATAACTTTGTAAATATCAACTTTCGGATAGGGGACGCCATGAAAAATATTACTGTAAATGAGGTCTACTTTCTGTCTTTCAAAGGAATGTATCGAATTTCAGGTCACCCTGTATACGAGACCGCAGTTTTCGTAAAAAATAATGCTGAACTTTTTGAGACCTTCGGTTCTATACCACGTAACCGAAGGGATAACTGTAGACTAAGAAGCATAAAAGTAAATACCGAATTAATGCACAAAAGTATCTTCTGTATGGCAATTCAAATATTTAATAGAATACCTAAAGAAATTAAATTATTGGAATTACGGTCATTTAAGAGGCGCCTAAAAGACTATTTAGCGGAAAAATGTTACTACTCGGCTAAAGACTTTCTAAATAATTCGAAATTTTAGATATTATTGGTTAGGTATTATATTATGTAGTTTTAAGATTTTAATGTACTTATTTTTATAAATGAAAATATGAACTTATTATAATTATTTTTGTAATTTTTGACATTTTATGACGTATTTTAGCTTTATTTTTTGTAATTAAGTATTGACATATTATTATTATTATTTCTATTATTATTTTACTTATGAACTGTTAAATTATGAGGTTAAATTTTATTTATTAGTACTGTGACGAATTAATTATCTTACTTTAAATATTTGAGAAGTAATTATAGGAATATATTAGGAATTATGAATTATATATTAGGAATTGACATCATATTTTAATTGTAATGTAATTATTGACTGATACGTTTTAATTAATTTTTTTATATTGTCTTTTATGTAATTTCAAAAGATATTCACACACCATTGTAATGGTAGGATGTGCATGTACTCTTATCAGTTACTGTAAACCACCATTGTAAAACCACATTCACGTGAATAAACGATTTGATTTGATTTGATTTGATTTGATAATGGTTACACCTGACATAGCTAAATTATTATTCTAGCGATTTCCGGTCTGCGCTAAAGTTAGATGTAAATTGTAAAGCGTATTATATTATTTCTTAACACGTTAAAATCAAATTTTATATCTTTATGCACTAAAATATAATCTATATTTACACAAATACATACACACAGTTTCAAATTAAAGTAGGTTGAATTAATCACACGATCGATGTTAATCGCGCAATTAACGCAATTATTTCACCTGACTAAAAAAACTGACCTACGACCTAAACGACAAAATACGAACACATTAATAAAAAAAACAACTATTGAATAATGGATCCTAAACGGATGCAATTAACTTTATTTTGAAAATATTTGACGGCCGTGCCGGTAATGTATTTTCTCTTCTCACTCGCTCGTATTAATTCGTGGAACATCGCGGCAAATTATTTCGCATCGAATGATTTTAGCATTAGCAAATAGCAATAGTATAAAGTACGATAGCCAGTTAGCGCCGCGGTGCGAAGCAGCGCGGTCACATATTTTTTTCATGAACGCAGACGATTGGTGCGCACGATAATTTTAGCAATCGTTTTTTTAGCAACTAAGATTAATTTAATAATTGCTTATGGGCATTTAGCAATTAATTATTATTGCGAATGCTAATTATACTAACACTACGATCGATATTTGTAAAAAAGGTAAGGGTAGTCTATGGTAGAACAATTTTCATGCTGGCGACCTTTTGTCATTTCAACTGTCAATTCTTTTATCTTCACGCTTGCCGCGTTGCACGTGTATTATTTCTAACAAAGCTCCATATCTGAAAATAAAATGGACAAACCTAATGTTCTCGCCCGCGTCATGAAAGTTTTGGGACGTACCGGTTCCCAGGGACAATGTACCCAGGTCAAAGTTGAGTTCTTGGGAGAGACCACCCGTCAAATCATCAGGAACGTGAAGGGACCTGTACGCGAAGGTGACATTCTAACCCTTCTTGAGTCTGAGCGTGAAGCCAGAAGACTAAGATAAACGGTAAGTGTGCAATTGCTACCCGACCTGCTTTTAACATGTTTTATCATCTTGAAACAACCTAAATCCTATGCCAAGTTCTAGATTTTTCTTCTGGTGTGCCTTTTTTCTAATAGGTTTTCCAAAGATGTATGAAATTGAATAGCAAGCACCAAAAACGTCTGAATATATTTCTATTTAGACTCGTAAAGAGAAACCATGATAATAGACATGTTTCTCAATATTGCTTTTTCAAATTAGTAGTAACAATACAATCCTACATATTTTAATGTTCCAAAAATCCATCTCCGTTTATAACTAGCGTGTTTTATTTAATACTAATCCTTTTTTTATTATATTTTCAGGTGTGGATATGTAACTTATAGTTTAAGGTCCTATATTTAAACCAATTATATTGTACTACAAAACCGTCAAGGATGATCTTCAAATGTAACAGCTTTGAATAAACTCAATATTATTCATATGATTGTTTTATTTAACCAACTATAATCCTTTTCTGGTATCATTTTTAAGTAACTGAAATTGTCCAAAGAACCAATTAATCGTGAAATTTTATGTAGCTCCTGAAAAGTCAAGCAGTGAGTGAGCTGATAATGACGAATTATAGCTAAGAATGCTACAGCTTTCATGGTCTAGTGGTTAGAGCTTGGCTCTCAACTCTGCGATAGTGGGTTCGATTACCACATTAGAACAACAAAAACTGTAGTTTCCAAGTTTGGTTAGGACAATGCAGGCTGATCACCTGATTGTCTCACAAGAAAGATGATCCATGCGTCGGATGGGCATGTAAAAAGTCAGGCCTGCTCCTGATCTCTCGCCAGTCGTGTCTGTTATCCGTCCCACTGGGTTATGAGAGAAAAGAGAGTGCTCTTGTGTACTGCGCACACAGTTGGGCACTATAAAATAGCTCTTGGGCCTGGTTTCATTGAAACTGGACACTGTCACTGAAATTAGTGTGGGAAGCTATTATTATTATTTAAAAACGCTTGATCATGTCGGTTTTCAAACAAAAAAACTAGATAAAAAATCGATTCACCTGTTTGGGAGCTATAATGTCACAGACTTTGTGTCAGGGTAATTTGAATCTAGTTTTTTTTTAGAAAATGACATGTTTGTGAGTGAGTTCCATTATATTGAATGAGTTCTGATATGAATTTAGTTTTTAATTTTTGTATCAGTAGACTAAAAATTTTCAGCCCCTAAATAATGAAAAAATTTGTAATAACAGTAACTTATTACGAGGTGTGTGAAAGGGTATTACATTTAGATGCTCGCAGAAGCTATTTATAAGACTTGCATAGAACTTTTGTTTTGCAAGAAAGAGATAGATATTTTTTTTTTACCTCTGATATCTTGCTATTTCAACAGATATTGGCGATTATAAAGCCATTTATTTTATTTTTCAGCCTCAACATGTTCCCTATTGGAAATAACTATGGCATGAGCTTTCCTGTCATTTTGCCCCCTTTCGAGGACATAACCATGATTACTATTTTGTGTTAGGAGCTATCTATGGCTTTACTTCATGGAACAAAAAATAATATGACTCAAAAAATTGTTTTCTTTTAGAGTCCAATTTATTTTAGCTTCAGTCAGTCAACTTTAAAGTTATTAGTAGGAAGCTTATGCCAAGAACAACACTTTCTTTAATAATTACACGAGCAAAGTAAAGAAACATCTAAAAATAACCTGTATTCAAGTATTCAAAGATTGGGAGAGTGCCCAGTGAGACTAATGATTTGTTGCTTGTGTTGTAAAAGCGTGTCGGCCAAACATTATACACTACAAAATTTGTTAGACAGGAGGGATACACAAATCACAGCTATATAAACAAGACAAAAATTGGAATAAATTTATTAACTATTAAACATTAACATTAACTATTAATTACTGTATTCAAGTTACCATCACATTTAAAAATTAATTTACTAAGTACATAATATTGACACATGTCTAATCATTATATTCGTGGTTATATTCTATTTACAGCATACACAACATAGTTTCCACCTTGTCTTCTAGGAGAGGCGACTCTTTCGAGCACTTGTTCGTTGCATTTTGGGCACTTGTAAAGGCAACACTCGAGTTTCGTTTATGTATTACGTATCATACTTTTCTTCTTCACACTGTGTCGCCCAGAATAAACAATTACCTATTCCGCTATAACATATGAGTATAACGGCGGCAAGGAAGACAACACTGCATACGGTACACGGCTTTCGTTCGAGGAAGAAACCGATTAAATATAGCACCATGAACATTACGTGTGTATTTACAAGAGCCGGGTTGACTGGCTTCGGTATTAGAAGCACGGGAATCAGCCATTGTAAACAATACATTTCGTATATCTTAACGTGTAATATAATCGTAATACGTTCCGATTCAATTAGTTTCGTAATCGGCACATCATATTCACTGTACTATCTTCACTGCTCGGTTACAAGGTGTCAAGGCAGCTGCAATTAGACTGCTTACATACTCAAAAGATATGATTAAATTCCAAATAATTAATTTACAAACTAATAAAATTGATGTTCACGATTCACTGTCTACGTTCCAGTGTTACCAACTTTCAAAAATATTTCACCCCAAACTTAAGTCAAAAACCCCCAAAATCGCAACAATCACTTGAAAATGACCCTAAATTTTTCTAATGACTAAGAATTTCTAATATAAATACTACAAAAATCTATAATGACAAACAAATAATAAAAATTAATGTTCTGCAATGTTATTCAGTATTCTGTCCAACGTTATATTAAGTATTTTAAACTATACTTCCATAATATACCGCGCTGCGCGGTGCCGGAGTGGGGACCGTGTATAGCGAAGGACAGTCTCCACAGAGGGAGAAACGCCTATAAGCCACAGAAGGTTAATTAGTCTAAAAAAAAATTTCAATTCCGGTTAGTTGAAGTGAGAACTGTGTAATTTTTTAAAAAAATGTAAATTAATTTTTATCCCTAAAAATACCTCCAAAAAATTGTACCCCCTAAAAGCCCCCTCTATAGATTTTTTCCCCCTAAATTTAGGGGGAAAACCCCGGAGTTGGCACCGCTGCTACGTTCTGCATTGACATTTTGCAATAATATCATTTTAACATTGATGTTTTTTTTATTTATTTAAATGGCTTAAAACCATTTGCCAGTGTCAAGTTAAAAAGGCGCGAAATAGAACATTTGTTTAAATTTTTAACACCGTATTTCTAAATCGTCAAATTTCTAGTTTAGTCAAAGTCCAAATAAACAGTCAGTGCAGTAAATGAGTCAAGTCAGTCGATTCAGTAGAGTGGTAGAAGATTTACTGAAAGTTTTGGAGGAAACTCAAAATAGCAAGCTTTTTTAAATTGTAGCACTTGCCCACACTTGTGCACGTACACGAATATTTAATAGTTAATATTCTACAAATATTACACATTATGAACCGAATTATCACACATTTAAGGAGGAAACACAAAAACAACAACGTCACTTGTCCGCTCGACATTGATGTTTGTACTTTTTATTTTTTTATTTAAATATATGGCGTCGGCTTGAAACCATTTGCCAGTATGAAGTTAAAAAGGCGGTAATAGGATTTTCGTTTCAATTTTCAACACAGTATACCTATGTCGTCAAGTCTAAAGTCTAGTCGAATTCCAAATAAATATTCAGTGCAGGTAATGAGTCAAGTCAGTCGATTCAGTAAAGTGATAGAAGCTTTACTGAAAGTTCTTAGGAAGTTTTGGAGGGTACACAAAATGGCACACAACGTTATTGCTGTGTTGTTTTCGGCTCCAATCCGGCTCGTAGGACCACGGGTCGCCCCGGAAGAGTTGAGAACAGGACGCACATACTGTAAAGGGACTTTAACTACGCTAAATATATCATTTATCATCATGCAAGAACTTCTGGAACGTCAGAGCGCCATCATCAAGGAGATCGAGAAGATCCACATTAATTATAAAAAGGACTCCGCGGACAGAAAAACGCAGGAGTACTTTAAAAAACGCATCGCAGCCATTGACAATCTGTGGGGAGAGTTTGAGCTCAATAACAAGACATTGCAAGCCGCCAAAGATAAAACATCAGACTACTTTAAAAAGGATATTTATTCCGAAGTGAAGAACTTTTATACTACGCTACGAGCCAACATGACATCGGACTCCGAAAGGCCTCCGACTCCATCAATCTCGCATCTATCAACCCAATGGCTTGGTAACCAAAATACAATGGCTTGGTATCCATACTAATGTTACTAAACAGCCCTTTAATTTACATTGATACAGAAGATTTCTGACCTGAAGAGTAGCCGGAAAACAATTTTTTGATTTGACCGGAAATTTACTAAGATATTGTAGAGCGCATAAAGAATCAGAAAATATTAATGCCTTCTCAAGCCTACTGAGTAGTATATACTCAACAGCCTTAAAAAGGCCATAACACTCTCCCGTATACACAGATGTTTCAGGAGGAAATTTCACTTTTGCACAATATTATATTGTAAATGGAAGACGCCTACTCCCACACAACTGTCTGTATTATTCTTAGATGCATCTGTAATTATGTGGTGCCATCCCAGCCAATTATTATTTGTAATATATATATATAAATATGTTATTTGCAAAATACTTATGAGATTTCTTTATGCCAATGTCATGACGAATATCTGGCACAAGCGTTAACGCTTCATATGAGAAATCAAATAATGGAAAAAACGGAGAACGGAAAGTGGGAGCATCCAGGGTGGAAAATTTACGGTAACTAGTTATAAGAGAGGGATTAGATTCATGGTGCCAATATTTATTATTACTATAACAAAGATAAAATAAAATTTTAATTTTCGGAATTAACGGATGATTTTGTAATTAGTAACGGCGAACAAAAAATTTATGTTTATAAACAAATAACATTCCAGCTGAAGCGCATTTATCGGAGATGATCTCATAGCTCCGCAAATTATACGCAAAGCTTTAGCTTGTATTTTATTTAACTTTTGTAATCCACTAATGTTACACGGGTCTAAAAGAAAAGTCCCATAATCTATTACACTTCTTATTATGGCATTATAAATTAATTTAATTGTAAATGGATGTGATCCCCACCAAACACCAGATAGACTTCTTATCATATTTAAAAGCCGCTTACATTTTGAAGAAACGTAATCGTTGTGCGCGTTACCATTTAATTTTGAATCCAAATATAGCCCTAAAAATTTCACGTTCTCTTTTACAGGAATAAGCATTCCATCATAAAAAACTGAAATAGGAGGAGGCATACGCATTCTGGGAAATAAAATGATGGAGCTTTTATTGACCGACAAGTCCAAACCGTTCTTGTCCATCCAAGAATTTAACTTCTCTAATGAATTAGTCAGATCTCTACATGCGTTATTTATATAATTATTAATTATGTGTTGTCTACCAATTAGCGCCACAATCCTAAATCGCGCTATCGAAGTTTTCAAAGATCGGCACTATATATACGATAACTGAAATTCATACAAGTGGGCTTCGGCCTGACCGGGCATACCACCTCGCTCGGTCGAAGATCTCCCTTTGGGGCTTCCACTATTCCCACACTGGGACTCTCTGGCACTAGCAATGCAAGAAGACTCAAGTTTCGACCTCCGGTCTTCGGGGGGGAGTGATGTGGCGGACCAATTAGCGCCACAAACCTGAATCGGCCTGACCGAGCCTACCAACTCGCTCGGTCGGAGATCTCCCTTTGGGGCTTGCCACCATATTCCCACATTGGTGACCCCCGACAGAACACGCCTCCTTCTGGACATCATCGCCCCACACTCCTCCTCACCACGCCAGCCGGACTCAGCCTCATCAGGTACCTCGACCAACCAGCTTCAACGCACCGCTGCCTGGTCGAACCCTCATCGGCTTTAACGGGCACTCTCACTACAACGACCGGTCAGCAAGTAGAGCACATCTCTCCTAGTCAGCACGTAGCATCGGCCCCGCACGGCAGCACTCCAACTCATTGGACCCCATGCAGCAAGCAGTACAGTTCCGACTCACTGGGACTCTCTGGCACTGGCGACTCAAGCAAGACGACTCCAGTGTGGGAATAGTGGAAGCCCCAAAAAAATATTAACCATTAAATATTCGTTAACGTGCACAAGTGTGGGCAAGTGGTACAACTTCTAAAAACGTGCTATTTTGTATTGCCCGCCAAAACTCCCTAGGAACTTTCAGTAAAGTTTCTACCACTTTACTGAATCGACTGACATGACTCATGGACTGTACGGACTATATATTTGGACTTTGACTAGACTTTAGACTTGACGATATAGGAATACGGTGTTGCAAATCGAAACAAAATTTCTATTTCCCGCCTTTTTAACTTGACACTGGCAAATAGTTATAAGCCGATGCCATAAATAAAAGAAATTAAAAAAAAATGTGTATTTGACATGAGGTTAATTTTTTCAACCAGTGGTCTCGAACCTACCGATTTTTCGGTATTTCTACCGATATGGGCTCTGTTCTACCGAAATACCGAAATAAACGATTTTTCTACGATTCACAGTATACATGGAAATTCTCCCGATTTTTCTACCGATTTTACACTTTTAAGTTGGCAACCCTTTTCATTTATGTTTAATGTTACGGGGATGCCCTCAATAGTATGGACCTAGTGCAGAATGTAGTTCATATATTTTGGGGAATACCCTTGACACCCTTGTGTCCTACAATTCGATGTTACAAGGGGCTTCCCGCTCGGGAATTTACCTGTCTAGTATATATAAACAGTAATTCGGTTTTATTTTTTCATTAATTTTCTTAACTTTGAAGCGTGAGTACCTAACCGAAAGAGTCCCTACAAAATCAGATAATTAAGTTAAAATGTCGTCTGACGAGGAGCCAAGCACAAGTGCGAGTGTAAGAAGAAAAAAATATCTACAATATTATAGAAAAGAATGGGAAGAAGAATTTCCAGGTTGGCTGCAAGATAGTCGTAAAGGCGAAAGCTATGCCTATTGTAAGAGTTGTAATAAAGATATCAACATCACATCAGGAAAAGACGCTATAAAAAAAACATAGTTCTTCACAAGCACACTCAGTATCATCAAAGAACATAAAATCACAACCGAAGATATCATCATTTACTGTGACCAAAACTGAAAAATCTGATATACTGGTTAAGCAAGGTAATTTTTTTAGTTTATTTATTTTACTATTTACATTGTTATATTATTTTGTTTTCTACTTATCGGTTTATAGAAGCAGTGGATATAATTATACCCTAATCGCTACTAGACATACCTACGTAATTTTAATTCTTTATTTTTAATTTCAGGTGCAACAAGATTAGTCTCGTTTGTTGCTGAACACAATCTACCATTCACTATTATGGAGCACCTACCGCAGTTGATGCAAGCCGTTTGTCCTGATTAAAAAATAGCAAAAGAAATAAAATGCTCTTCAACCAAAACTCATGACATAATTGATCATATTATAGGTAAAGAAAGTTTCAATAATTTATGTGAATATCTAGGGCAAACTAAGTTTTCGCTTATTATTGACGAGTCCACTGATCTTAGTACGACCAAACACTTGTGCTTAGTTGTGAGATATGCGAAAATGAATCGTATTAAAGATTGTTTTTTAGCTCTTATTCCATTAGAAGAAGCTAATGCAGCAACCTTATTTGAACACATTGTAATTTTTTTTAGAAGCAATAATATTCCATATAAAGATAATCTAATAGGTTTTGCATCTGACGGAGCAAACGTAATGATGGGACGTAATAATTCTGTTGTAACATTGCTGCAAAATGAAATTCCTAACATTTTTATACTTAAATGCGCCTGCCATTCGTTTCACCTTTGCGCGTCATATGCTTGTACCAAATTGCCACGTTTCAGGATCTTGTAAGAGACATTTACAACTACTTTTCTTCTAGCCCAAAAAGAGTGGCAGAGTTTAAAAACTTTCAAATGTTTTGCGACTTAAAAGTACATAAAATACTTCACCCCTCTCAAACACGCTGGTTATCAGTACATGCAGCAGTGAAGAGAATATTGGAACAACTCTCTGCTCTTAAACTATTTTTTATAGACCAAATATCTAACAATGATCATCTTTTAGCTGCAGAACATATATTACAAAAGCTCCAAGATCCTACTACGATATTATTTTTGGAATTTTTAGATTTTGTATTACCATTATTTACCGATTTAAATAAAGAAATGCAAGCAGAACACCCGAAAATTCATAATTTATATGAAAAAAGAACTGGAACATTAAAAACTATTTTTGATTGATTTTTAAAAAGAGAATATTTAACTAGCAGCACTCCAATCGAAAATGTTGATTTTAAGAATCCCAGAAATTTTATGGATATTGATGACGTATACTATGGTGCTGCTGCGTCTAATACACTTCTAAGTAGTTCAGAAAATCTAAACTCAGATCAAGTAAATTTGTTTAAATGCAGATGCCTAGATTTTTATATCGAAGCTTGTAAGCAAATAACCACGCGGTTTCCATTGAAAAATAACCCAATAAAAGGTTTAGACATAATTGATCCAAAAAATGTTAAAATTGGCAAAACTGCTTCGATAGTTCCTGTGAGTAGACTCTTTCCCAATATTGTTCACAGCAATGATTTCCAGGAAATTGATACAGAGTGGCGCATTTTAAGAAATTGTGAACAAATCAAAACATTTCCTGATGATGTAGAACTATTTTGGGATGAAGTAAGTTTACTAAAGCGTGGCGATGAAACTCAAATGTTTCCATTGTTGTCTGATTTCATCTTTAATATTTTATCACTTCCCCATTCATCCGCTAACGTTGAACGCATATTTTCACATATTAATCTTTTAAAAACAAAGCAGCGAAATAGGCTGTCTACTGAATCAATCACTGGTCTATTACATTCAAAACGACTATTTAATACAGCTAATTGTTACGATTTTGAAATTAATTCGAAGATGACTGCGGCTATGGCCAAAGAATATTGGTATAAAAATAATTATGATTGTTACAAATTAGTCTGTAAGTTTTTTTTAATAAATAAACGATTTTTATTGAATATTGTATTTTTTTGTCAAATACCGATTTTGGGTACAAATATACCGATTTTAGCTGGCAATTCTACCGATCTCGCTCTATGGCGTTCGAGACCACTGTTTTTAACATACCTACCATCATAATTCATACTCAGTAGTATTACTTATCATCTATGCCATCATATTAGTACCGAAGAAAGTATTATTGGGCGATAAGATGTAAGCCATAGAAGGGGGTTTGTTTGGCTTTAATATAGAAATAACTTTTTGCATCCTCAATGAACTCAAGGTATATTCCGTGTTATTAAAATTTGGTTATCTAAGTTCAGATAATACAGTAAAATATCATCACAAGCATGTTGAAAGAACGAATATGGAATGCCATCTAAACCAGGAGTTTAAGTTTGCTACTACCCCTTTTGATTCTTCTATAGTAAAAAGTTAATTTAAGTCTTGAAAATAACATTTTGTATAGGTGAAGGAGGTGTATAGGAAACTGTAGGTGGAGCTAAACTATCAATAATTACAGGCCAATGTGCCAGGTATAGGATGGAAAGGAGTTTTAAATGCATATCTATAGCGTCTCATGTTATTCCACACTACAGTAGGGTGGACATCTGCATTTAACGATAAACAAAATTGTCTCCAGCTTAATAACTTTTTCCTCCTGAATAATTTCTTAGTATCTTTAACACAATCTATATATATTTCATAGTTGGCTATATTTGGATTTCTATTATATTGTTTTTCACTTTCTTTCCTATTTTTTATAGCAACTGTGTGCATTCTTGAAATGAGATGTATGTTTTTTTTTGGGAAAGTTTCATCAGCTGCTTTAATAAATGCTGAAGCTAAGGCCTCTGCACATACAGATTCATTTTCAGATGTTATGCTAGGAAAAGATGATATTTGATTTGTGATTGAAATTCTAAAACTATCCCAATCTGAATTATTGTTAATATGATATTTCATTGATGGTGGTTTAAATTTCTGTTTTTCCCTGGAAATAATAAAGTAATAGGAAAATGATCACTTCCATAACATGACTCTAAAACATACCAGTGAAAACAGATGAAAGATTAGGTGAACATATTGATAAGTCTGGTGCACTACAACCTTCATGAGGGGCAGTCTGAAGTGTTGGATGGCCAGAATTCAGAATGCACAATTTGTGATAATTTAATAGGTCTAATAATTCATAACCCCATCCCATGACTGATGTGCGTTCAAATCTCCTAGTATTACCATTGGTTGGGGTAATTGACTAATAATAACTTTAATATCAGAGAAAATACTATATTAAGAAGGATGAGGTATATACAGTGAAACAAAACAAATGTTATTTACAAATGCAGCTATGATTGAGAAATCAGAATGATGTGAAGGAAGAGGTATAATATGATGAAATGATTGATGATGTTTGATAAGCAAGGCTGTACCACCGTATCCATCAGATCTATATTCCCTAAGACATGTATAACCTGAAATCCTAAAAAGAGATTCTGGCTTAAGTCATGTCTCTTGTAAGGCAAGAATAGTAGGTTTGAATTGATTAATTAGATATATCATTTCATGTTTTTTACTAACTACACTGCGGCAATTCCATTGGATTATGTTGTCCATTATTGGATGAAGTTTTTATATTTGATTCAGTATTAAATAAAGCTACGTTGGACAGTGATAAACTTGATAATGTTGCTATCAAGTTAGTATTTGCAGGAGATGACGAAACATTTGAAGACATTAATACATCTGAATACAATTTGGAAATAGTGGGATGAGGTTTGGAAGCTTCTGAATAAGACAAACATTTAATGGCCATCGACTCTTTAATGCATTTTTGGCATTGGAATTCTGGACACTTTTTGTCAGTTGCAATGTGTGAACCTTGGTATATACAACAGAATATTGAGTCCTACTCAACGGAGCAACTTATTTCCGGCATGTCCCTGGCCACACCTAAAGCATCTAGGAATGGACCGACATTGGTTTTTACATGTCCGTATCTACAGCAGTTATAACATTGTATGGTAGGAAATATATATAAATCTACAGGAAGTGCGTTGTAACACATGTACACTCTCTTTCACTACAGACTCTGTATTATTAAACTGTGCTGTCCCATTTATAATTGATTTTTTCTTTAGTCTCCTAATTTTTAAAATCTCCCCACAACCAAATGTTATTAATTATGTTTATTGTATTATGTTTGTTGTATTATATCAGACCTGTCAGCTGGTATGGGCCCTCACTAAACCTATTCTACTTACCTGGAAGGATGAAATAAAAGATTTGAATTGATCCGAGTTAAATTGTGGATTATTTATAAAATTGTTAGCATCACTATATTCAGAAAAAGCCATTGATAACCTATTTCTACCTAGTTTTTTAATTCTACCAATGCATTAACAATATACTATAGGGTGAAAAACTTCTTCTTCGGTCTTCTCTAAACTACAATTAAAACTAAACTTACCGAAATAAAACTTAAGTACACTAAGAAAAAGGGAAAATATAACTAAGACTAAAATATATAACTAACTATTTACATACAAAAATAAATTATACATTTTATAAAGAAATACCGCGTCCGGCTTTTTTAAGTTCCCGCGCTTTTTTCCGACATTGTTTTTTTTGATAATGGCTTGCACTCTGTACATAGCCAATGACGAACGGTAATAACGTATGTAACAATAATATAGAGAGAACGAGGAATTTGGAAAAGGTATTCAGGACAGGATCAGAAAAAAAAAACTTATTTACAAAGGAAGGGACAGAAAGACATAAGTACATATTAAGTATATAGATAAAAATTATATCTCAGTTATTATATAAAATAAGATCAGATAATATTTTATAAATAACATATTTTCTAGTGAACAATAAACAAATTACTGATGTAGGAAAAGGGATTTTATTCTCTATCAATGAATCAAGGAAATGGGTGCGGTTGTAAAGTGGGCAAGTAAAGAACAGATGGTTGATATCCCCAATTTCAGTACCACACACACAAGCGGGACTGGCAATGATATTAAACCTAGCGAGATGGTCTGGAGAACAAGTGTGGCCGAGCCTTAATCGTGATATAATGCTACAACATTTTCTATTGAAATCCGTCTTATAAAACCATGGTTTTGCCAAAATTTCAGGCTGAAGTCTATAGTAATGCACTCCTTTTTGCCCACAACTTTGATCATAAGACAATTTCCATGATGCGTCTAAATAATTTTTGGGCAAAGTTAATAAATCTAAATAGTAAATTTTATAAGGAACTAAATCTCCACATGTTAACGCATCATTGGCAAGAGAATCAGCTCTAACATTTCCAACAATTCCACAGTGGCTAGGGATCCAAGCAAATGTTATTAAATAATCTTTCATGATACATTCTGTTAGTAACTGCCTAATACCAAATATAACAGGATGCTGTTGCTTAATTTTAAATGGATTTTTGACAAGGGCTTGAATAGCACTTAGAGAATCTGTAAAGACAATGGACTTTTTAAGTTTTGCTAGTGTTATATATTCTATAGCCTTTAAAATACCTAAGCACCTCCCAGAGAATACAGTACATTTGAAGGAAGTTTGATTTTTTGTACTATATTATATAGAGAGTGAAAAATGCCTACCCCGACATGGCCATTAATTTCATGTTTTGACGCATGATCTGTGAAAACATAATGATAGTTCCTAAATCTTGTTTCAACAATTCTATTGAATTTAGAATTACCCCTCAATGAATTTTTTTTCTATACCAATGCTAACAATATTTGGAGTAGTAGTAAGTGCCTCATATGAGGAAGAAAAAATTGGTAATTTACAAGAGTTATATGTACAGGAGCAGAAAGCGATTTAAATTTAAAGTAACTTACAATTAAACAAGGATGTAACCAATACGAATTGTTAGAAACAAAATAAGCAAGTTGTTGAAGCTTTGCAATAATTGGATGATCATTAAGTTGCAGGCATCGGAAGAGATATTTATCTGATAGATACTGACGACGCAAATACAGAGGAGGGTCATAGCATTCAACGTGTAAAGCGTTAATCGGGCTAGATTTCATGGCGCCGCAAATAATCCTAAGGCATTTACTTTGAATTTTATCTATTGCTTTAAATCCCGACTTACACACGGGCGCTAGCAGGAATGTGCCATATTCTATAATACTACGTATCAAAGCATTATATATCATTTTTAAGTAAAAAGGATGAGCACCCCACCAAACACTTGCTAAACATCTAATAATATTTACATTTTTTTCGCATGAAAGTTTTTCGTCTAGTATAACGACTAAAAATTTATGATGATTATTTTGCGGAATAATCGTACTGTCAAAAAATTATTGAACTTGTGGAGACATACGCATTCGATTAAAAATAACTATGGAGCTTTTAGCTGGAGATAAATCCAGGTCATGGTTGTCTAGCCATCGCTTAAGAGAGAACAAAGATTTTGTTAATTTTGCTGATGCAAAATCAATATTATTTTCTATAATGTATAAAAGTAAGTCATCCGCATACTGCAAAACACCAACACCCTCATAAATGGACAATTCTAAATCACAGCTATACAAATCATACAATAAAGGGCTCAAAACTGAACCCTGTGGCAAACCTTTGGATGGCATCTTATATATTTTTGGAAATCATTATAAAAAATTATAGATCTGTCCGAAAGCATATTAATTATAAAATAAAAATATTTTTTTGGGAATCTTTAGTTTTATTAATTTTTGTCTAAGTATTGCTATATTGACATTATCATAAGCATTCGACAAATTAAGAAAGGCGGAAATAACAAATTTATTTACAGAAAAAGCTAATCGTATGTCTGTGGTAAAAAGGCTTAAATTGTCATATGTACTTTTATTTCGCCGGAAACCGTATTGGGACGAGGAAAGAAGACAATTACTTTCAACGAACCACTCTAGACGATTTTTAACTAGGTGCTCAATTATTTTTAAAAGGACTGATGAAAGAGCTATTGGACGATATGAAGATGAGAGGGAAGGATTCTTGTTTGGTTTTAGGATAGGAATAATAATTTGACATTTCCACTCTGATGGAATATTACCAGACTCAAAAATAAAGTTTATTATTTTTAGACAAATTAGTGCCTAGATTATTATCATTTATTTATGAGAAATTAATGAATAATAAATACCATCAGGCCTAGGAGAACAATCTGATACATATAACAAAACATTTTTTAATTCTGTTAAAGAGAAAGGAGAATTTAATTCCGAAGATTCATAATATTCATTTGTACTATCTTCGTTTATGAGGTTGGTATTAAAATTAACTGTTGGAGGAGCAAGTTTGTCTAGAAAATCATTAGCTATACTACAGGGAAGTGATACAGAATGGGTGGTATTATATGCTGACTTAAATCTTTTTATACTTTTCCATACATCAGCTGGAGGAGTGTTAGGGGATAATGATGAGCAAAATTTTCGCCAACTTTCGGATTTTTTCCTTTTGAAAAGTAATTTGGTACTATTTATAATATTTTTTAAGGACCAATAGTTTTCTAGAGACATATTATTACTATAAATTTTTTCAGCCTTTCTCTTTTTTATAGCTTTAGTACACTCTTTATCCCACCATAGTGGGCTTGGAATGGAAGAAGTTTCATTTTTAACTGGGAAACTTTAGTTAGCACTATCAATCAAGACTTCCGTGAAAACAAGAGCATCTATGAAGTCATTTCTAGACATCTACCAGACTTTTTCTGTGGCAGTTTTGAGTCAACTTTATTACTAAATTGTTCCCAAGCTTCATCAGTGAAGTTATTAAGGTTATATATAGGAAACAATCTGTTTTTATGTTTAGGAACATGAGCATTATTAAAAGGGGAGGAAGTAATTACAGGGAAGTGATCGCTTCCAAAAGTGGAGGTTAGAACTGAAGATGATAATTGCGATACAAACTGTGGAGAACAAATAGTTAGGTCAACCACACTTTTGCCCTCTGAAGGACTAGTACGTCTTGTTGGTTCACCAGAATTTATTATACACAAATTATTTTGGTCAAGAATACTTAACAGCTTATTACCATAATTATTGGTTATGGAACTACCCCATAACTGATGATGACAGTTAAAATCCCCTGTGATAATTAAAGGTTTTGGAAGAGATGCTAAAATATTACTTATTTCATTTAAAATGTTAATAGAAATATGGGAAATATACACAGAAGCAAAACAAATATTATTTACACTTATTGCTAAAATAGAAAGTTCAGGACTATGTACAGAAATATTAATTAAGCTAAAAGGGTAGTTTTTCTCAAGAAGAAAAGCTACACCTCCATAACCATCTGTGGGAAGAGTGGATGCCCCAAAGGGAGATCTCGACCGAGCGAGATACTATGCTCGGTCAGGCCGAAGCCCACTTGTAGTAATTTCAGGTGTTGTATATTTACCGCCGATCTTAGAAAACTTCGATAGCGCGATTCAGGGTTGTGGCACTAATTGGTCCGCCACACATCTAATCTATCTTCTCTGATTGTATTATAATTTTTAAATCTAAAAGTATTACTTGGCCTAAGCCAAGTTTCAGAAAAAGAAAATAAAAAAGGTTTATAATTATTTAACAAATAAATTATGTCATTTTTTTATGAATTACACTTCTAGCGTTCCACTGAATCATTGCCTGGGAACTGGCCATTTTTAAGAATATTAACTATACATTGAATTAAGGGGCAACGATGGACGGTAAACTATTATTATTTTGTGAACAAGTTTGTAATAATGATATAACATCTGTAATTGTGGAAAATTCATTCTTAGAATAAATGTTATTATGTTCATTTACTGGTGTTGTAATTTTTTCTAATTCATTGAAAGAAAACTCTTTTAATATATTGTTGTGAGCAATTTTATCGTATCCTTTACTTGGCTTATAAGGTGCACGAGGTCTAGATATTACAGTTTTTTTGTATGATCTATTAGCAGTAGGTATACTTTCAATGTTTGGAGGCAAATATTGTTGTGAGCAATTTTATTGTATCCTTTACTTGGCTTATAAGGTGCACGAGGTCTAGATATTACAGTTTTTTTGTATGATCTATTAGCAGTAGGTATACTTTCAATGTTTGGAGGCAAATAAACTTTAGGAATTGATAATGTCAGTGAGTATGACTTACATGATGATAGAATTTCTTTATTAGCCTCCGCATATAAGACACAATGTTCGGCCATGTGTAATTTTATAGATTTCTGTCTGTTAAATTCTGGGCATACTTTGTCATTTGCCATATGATGGCCAGAGCACAAACAACAGTAATATTCACATTCATCAACACAAGATTACATTAAATGCTCCTGGCCACACTTGATACACCTAGGTTTTAATCTGCACTGTAATTTAGTATGTCCATACCGACAACATTTAAAACATTGTATGGTGGGAAAGATGTAAAGGTCAACTGGTAAGGAATTATAACATATAAAGATTCTTTTCGGTAGAATCCTGCCATCAAAGTACACAACTACTGATTGTGTCGGTTTCCAGACAGGAGATCCCTCTACAATCGTTTTATAATTTAAGCGTCTGACCTTTACAACTTTTCCACAACCAATAGGAGAAGAAATATTTTTTATTATTTCTTCAGGTGACCACTCAGTAGGTACACCCCTCACAATTCCTATTCGTATAACATTGAATGATGGTATAAATGCTTCATAGTTGTTCTCAGTAAGTAAACTATTATTTATAAATAAGTTTGCATCTGTATAATTAATAAATGAAACTGAAAGTCTATTGCTCCCTATCTTTTTTAGGCTGCCGTTAATAATATTGTAAATATTGTTTTTCATGAGAAAATCACCAAAAGTGATAGGGTGGAACATTGTTCCGTCATTGTCATTTTTGGTAATTTTTTGGACGTGAACCAAGTAAGGTGACACGTCATTCTCATTGTACAAATTTCTACCAATATAATGTTTTGTGTGGGGACGTTCGTGTGGGGACGGAGAATCCGTGTGGGGACGGAGAAAGAATACAAATCCCCACCGCCGTCCGGAAAAGCGTGTCGTAAGAGGCGACAAACCCGGACCTCAGGCGAATGGGCAGCAGCGTCCGTCTGAGTAAGTAGGTATACACCACTGCGGTCACCAACCCGCCTGCCAAGCGTACCAAGGGTGACTACGGCAAACCCCCCCCAAAAATGAACATCTTAAAACGGCCACGGCCCCTAGGCACCGGCAGCCCCGCTATCCCTGGCTACGGTAGCGGCTACGGGAACGGGGGGGCAGGGGGTGCGAAGAATCTCCGGCTCCGAAATTCCGGTTACCACCCCCGACGACTCGACCTGGCAACGTACAACGCACGCACTTTGAGGCAACATTCGAAGATTGCTGAGCTGGAAGAAGCAGTGGACAAGTTGCGATGGCATATCATAGGGTTATCTGAAGTCCGAAGACAGGGCGAGGACACGATAATTCTCAAATCTGGCAACTTGTTCTACTACCGGGAAGGAGAACGTAAATCCGAAGGTGGTGTCGGGTTTATCGTCCACAAGTCTCTTGTCAACAACATAGTGAAGATCGAGAGTGTGTCGAATAGGGTGATATACCTGGAACTCAAAATTACCAGTCGGTATTCGATCAACGTTATACAGGTATACGCACCTACTTCGACACACCCTGACGATGAAGTTGAGATTATGTATGAGGACATTTCTAAAGCCATTCATACCTCACCAACCCACTATACGGTTGTGATGGGAGACTTCAACGCGAAACTGGGTAAACGAAGCGATGAGTTGAGAATGGGACAATATGGAATTGGGCAGCGGAACCCAAGGAGGCAGCTACTGGCTGATTTCATGGAGAAAGAGGGACTCTTCATGATGAACTCCTTCTTCAAGAAGCAGCATACCAGGAAGTGGACCTGGATCAGCCCGGACGGTTCCACAAAAAATGAGATCGACTTCATTATGACGACCAAGCGGCGTATATTTAATGATGTCTCTGTGATCAACAGGGTTAAGACTGGTAGCGATCACCGCATTGTAAGAGGCACATTAAATCTAAACGTTTAGCTGGAAAGGTCTAGTCTGATGAAGTCCACGATCAGACCCACCACTGCCAATATCCAAAATCCCTAAAAATTCCAACTCGAGCTCCAAATCGCTTCAAATGCCTAGGCGAGTGCGAATCTGTGGACGATATAAGCAACAGGTTTGTGGAAGATGTCCATGCGATTGGGTCGAAATTCTATAAGACCCGACGCCAAAGTAGAACTCAAAAGCTCTCCAATGGAACGCTGGAACTCATGGCGCAAAGGCGAGAAATGAGATTGCAGTTTTCAGCTGACATGTCATTATATAGACGGATTAATAGACAGATAACCAAGGCAATGCGACACGATATACGCTCCTTCAATACTAGATGTATTGAGGAAACGATTGAGCGAAACAAGGGCTCTAAAGTGTTCGCAAAGAAACTGTCTATCGGACAAAGCCAGATGACGAAGCTGAAGACCGATCAAGGCAAGATCATCTCGTCGAAGCCAGAGATTTTGGAGGAGATAGAAGAGTTCTACGACAGTTGTACACATCGACACGGACACTTGTTAACAGCACGGCTAAAGATCCAAGAGCCAAGCTAACTCGACACTATACCGAGGATATCCCGGACGTCGGCCTGTACGAGATTAGGATGGCCCTCAAACAGCTTAAGAACAACAAGGCGCCAGGTGAAGACGGAATTACGACAGAACTTCTGAGAGCGGGTGGAAAACCGGTACTCAAAGTCCTCCAGAAACTGTTCAATTCCGTCATACATGAAGCGGCCACACCTGAGGCATGGTGCAGGGGGTTGTGGTGCTGTTTTTCAAAAAAGGATACAATACCTTGTTGAAGAACTACAGACCGATCTCGCTCTTGAGCCATATCTACAAATTGTTCTCGAGGGTTATCACGAACCGTCTCGCGCGCAGGCTCGACGACTTCCAGCCACCCGAACAAGCCGGTTTCCGAAAAGGCTATAGTACCATAGACCACATCCTCACACTCCGTCAGATTATAGATTAATCGGAGGAATATAATCGTCCGCTCTGTATGGCGTATGTGGACTATGAGAAAGCCTTCGATTCGATCGAAACCTGGGCGGTGCTTCAGTCTCTTCAGCGGTGCCACATTGACTATCGCTATATAGAAGTGTTGAAGTGTTTGTACAACAATGCCACCATGTCGGTCCGAGTACAGAATGGAAGTACGAAACCTATCCAATTGCAGAGAGGTGCAAGGCAGGGAGATGTCATCTCTCCTAAACTCTTCACCACAGCATTGGAAGATGTTTTTAAACTCCTAGACTGGGAAGGATACGGCATCAACATAAATGGCGAATACATCACTCACCTTCGGTTTGCTGACGATATAGTCATAATGGCAGAATCGCTGGAAGACCTTAGCGCCATGCTCGGTGACCTCGATAGAGCTTCTCAACGAGTGGGTCTAAAAATTAACATGGACAAGACGAAAATTATGTCTAATGCCCATGTTGTACCCGCTCCAGTATTTGTTGGGAACTCTAAAATCAAAGTTGTTGACGAATACGTCTACCTGGGACAGACAGTCCGATTAGGCAAGTCCAACTTCGATAGTGAGGTCCAACGACGAATCCAACTCGGATGGGCAGCGTTCGGGACACTACGCAGCGTCTTCGAGTCCGAAATACCTCAGTGCCTAAAGACAAAGGCCTTTGAACAGTGCGTGTTGCCAGTGATGTCTTATGGATGTGAAACGTGGTCCCTCACTGTTGGCCTCTTAAATAAGCTCAAAGTCACTCAAAGAGCGATGGAGAGAGCTATGCTCGGGGTTTCTCTGCATGACAGAATCCGCAACGAGGAGATTCGCAGACGAACTGGAGTAACCGACATAGCTCGCAGAATCAGCAAGTTGAAGTGGCAAAGGACAGGCCACATCGCTCGTAGAACTGATAACCGCTGGGGAGTAAAGGTTCTAGAGTGGAAACCACGAACTGGAAAGCGCAGCGTTGGACGGCCTCCCTCTAGGTGGACCGATGACCTTATGAAGGTCGCGGGCCGCCGTTGGTTGCGGGTGGCCCAGGACCGTTCGTTGTGGAAATCTTTGGGGGAGGCCTATGTCCAGCAGTGGACGTCCTATGGCTGTTAATGAAATGAATGTTTTGTAGGCTCCACGCTTTGCGTGTGTGGTATCGAAGACGAGGCAACTTCCCCGTTCTCATCAGATTTATCAGGCCCTGAGCAGCATTGGCAACCAACCTTCTGGTTTCCCGCGTTTTCCTTACTTTTTGTTACAA